>OZ012708.1:49150513-49522924 GCA_963942595.1 Cylloceria caligata
CCCAATACCGAGCATATATCTTGAATCTACTCCGGAGTTGAAACTAGCGAGTGCTACTGCGCTCGGAAGCTCTTAACCTGCAGTGTGCCTCCGTGAATTGGTTATTGGTATTTGCCATTTGGTAAAGAGGGGGACCACGATGAACCAATGTAGACAGCGGAGAAACTGTGGAAAGAGTTTGCGAGAGACCAGAATGATAGAAATACCTAGCTAACCCAGCTTCACTGCCTATTTTATACCTCGTTCCAACCGCGTGGGAAGTCTCTCTTGTTCGATACGTGCCTGTGCCGCTGGAGATTTGAGTACCGGTGACCTCGGTTCTCTTCGGTGAATTTCGCGCATCTCTTTGTCGTGTCCGGTTTTACTCTTTGTCTCTCCTGCTTCTTCTTCTTTTTCTTCTTCTTCTTCTTCTTCTTCTTCTTCTTCTTCTTCTTCCTCCTCATCTCTCAGTTCGCTTCTTCATTCAACTACGCTCCGTGTGCCCGTTCAAAGTTGCACCAAGTTCTTTAATTCCTCAGGTTTTCTCCCTTCTTTACGTACATTCTTTAGTCTTTGCACGATTTTCGACTATTTAATCTCCTATCTCGCTCCGATTGCTTAGGCTTGAACGTTATTTCTTCTTCTCTCTTTGTACTTTATTTCCTCTTTGTACCGTTATTCGTGAATCTCCGTTTGCACCCTGTGCTTTTATGAATGTCGTCGGTGACTCGAGTTCTCTCGATGTTCTTTTGCGCTCCTCGTTGTCTTCTCTCCTTCACCCTCCCTTTCAGCTTTCAGAGGGTTTTTCACGTCTACCGTTCATTCGCATCGTCGCTAAGCTTCTCCAACCTCGCACCACTCAGACTTCAATTAATTTCGTCAGGGTCCTCGGGTTTTCCAATTTCAAATTTATCCACCGATCGCACGCCTCTTGAAACCGCATCGATAGCAGCAATTGGTCTTCGACGCGGACACAGACGCCTTTTTCTTCAAGGATTCATCTAGCTTTGCTTCACCAGTAACTCTCTATGCAGTTTCCCACTCTGTCGGCTCTGTACTTTCCGTGTATCTAGTTTTTACTCCTTACGTCTGCTACTCGTTGCGCCTGTGTCGAGGCCACTGCAGCGATAGAAAAACGTAAGAGACGAGTAAACATCAATAAGGCTACGGTCCGCGACGAAACGAGAGTGAGAGAGAGAGAGAGAGAGAGAGAGAGAGAGAGAGAGAGAGAGAGAGAGAGAGAGAGAGAGAAAGAGAGAGATTTCTCGTCGGCCATGCAAGCTTCGCAGCTCCAACCAGGAGGTGAGCCAGAGCGAAAGCATCAGCGCCATCAGAACCAACGCTATACATATATATATAATCCGGTCGTCGTCGTCGTAGTCTCTCTCGTTAAAAATCAATTATTAGATACGCAAACGAGGCGAGGCAAGGCCGAGCCATCCGCGTCGAGCGCTTACCGGAAACTTCGTCATTCGGGAATTTCGCCGTCGAGAGTTTCGTCTCGCGCGCGCATCAGCATCCTCCGAGAAAATAAAATGAAAATCGTATCGAATGAGGAAAAGAGCGAAGCGACAGAGTGGACAGCACGAAATAAAAATCCGAAGAAACGAAAGAGGAGAAAAAGTAACGAAATTATCACGAGATTGGAAATATCCGATTAAATATAATCCGTAAGATTTTCAAGTAACTGACAGGCGGATCATATTTAATTTCATCGTTGAAACAGCTATACGTATATATTATTTTATCGCATTCGTGACATAACTGCTATCCGAATAAATTTTTAGAACAATGCACTACACCTACAACGTGGACAAAGTTGAAGATGCTGTAAAGAAAGTCCATAGAAAAATGAGACAAGTTACGATACTGAACGCGAGTCTTTTACTTTTGATTTCGCCACAAGGCACACGCGCTCATCGTCCCATTCAGTCTCGTTGAGCTTCTCGGAGAGAAGCGCGCGCGCGGCGCTCCAGCCACTTCGATTGATTTACAATGGGCGGAGGTGTGGCAGAATCCGACACCCAATATCATGCCGATGGTCAGGGACTCTGGGATGCATAGGGATATACAGACAGAGAGAGAGAGAGATAGAGAGAGAGAGAGCACGCTAGTGTGGACAATTATCGTGCTGGACAAAGGGTACGGGGGTGGATGCTGTGTCTACAACGCACAGTGTGCACATATTGTATCGTATCCTACGTAAATGTATGCTCTGTAACAAGCGATAGGATCGTCAGTTATTGGTTGCTATATAGCGAATGGCCTTTGAAAGATATTTTATAGAAAGAGACGCCAGTATTAAAGTAACTAGTAACCGAATGTGCCTTAAGGGGCCAATCGCTGTACATTCTACAACATTATCGTTGTGTATGTATATATGAGATCTCAGAGAGGAACTGACCCGAGGCTCTTTACGCAGCTGACGCGTCTCGTATATTAAGAGTCGCGTGGGCAACGGTGCGTGGGCCAACTCCCGCACGTTACGTACCGAGTGTACAATGTAATGTATCCGCATGACCACGCACGCAACTCGAGAAACCACCAAACTAACGGGGCACCCTTTATACCTACACCAGTATTGTTACAGCGCACCGGAATCACTTATACACACGATTATTCAATTATTCGCGTTACTTGTATAGGTAGCCAATTTATTTAGTCGAGTCACTCACCGATCTCTTTCTCTCTCTCTCTCTCTCTCTCTCTCTCTCTCTCTCTCTCTCTCTCTCTCTCTCTCTCTCTCTCTAATTCTTGCGTTCTGTCTCTATCGTTGTTTATGCTTATGTATCTGTGGCCTGAACTTTGCAACTTGGTTGGCCGCCCCTCTTATGATGTGACAACATTTTTATTCAACGGAAGGTAAAGTGTTGTACATATGTACAATGTGAACTTTTCACGACCTATTTTTCAATGAAATATTCATTCAAAAGTTAACAAGTACAAATGTCATCGACCCGTTAAAACTACCGTCGACACAGCTTGCACAACGATAGTATTTTCGCAATGCGTTTATATTTTACTCAAGTTATAAAAGCGAGTATAAACGATTTTTTATTCAAATTATTTAAGACGATACGATAGACGTTTCTCGTCGTTTTCTATCGCACCACTTGGAATCACCGATAACGCTCATCGGTATCGCAACACTCGTAGATACCAGCATTAAGCGATCCAATTTTCAAATAATTCATGCGCAATCGAATAACGCCTATTGGATTTGATTTTGTTAAATATTATTTCAATTTATCGTATGTAATTAATTCATTTAAAGAATTTTATACATTTTATAATTAAATTAACATTGTTCCGACATCTCTACCACTCTGACAATTTCAAAAGTATTGCCAATTACCGATGGACATTGGTACTTTGAATACCTAGGTATTCACAATACCGATCGTGATACACGCGATTGCATTACACGTGTGCATTACGATTGTAAAATAAACTTTTACCATATTTCCGTACACTCCACGTATTCGTATTACGTATCTATATAGCTACAGGATGGTAATGAGCACGTAAATATCCAGCAACCATCAGGGATGGTATACGAGACGTTTAAAAGCGCGGATACACCCATCACCGTGTCAACGAGACGAGACGAGACAAGCGGCAGGTTTATGTCGCCTCACGTGTGTTATCTCACACGTCGCACCTCACACATACTCGTACACTAACCCTGGACCGCAGCAGCACCCTCGGGACATTGTCATACGAATCCTTGACACACATATACGTAGATTAACTTATGCATAGAGAACGTCGGAAACGGCAACGTGAAAATCGGTTCACGCGGCACGGTGTGCGATGGTAAAGCAAAAGTTCTCCAAGTACGAGTCGCACGTTCGCCATATCGGATTATAGTAAGAGCAAATGAATCGAAAGTCAATCTTGCTTCGTGCACTTTGTAAAAAAAGATAAAATCAAACATAAGTAAAGAGTAAAAGAAATTCAAGTGAGAAAAAAATTATTACAATTACTTCGAGTACATCGTGGAATGTTTATTCTTTAATATTTATTGCGCAAGTGAAATTAAATTACATAAAAATTTTAGTTAAATTACAACTCCATTGGGTTTTTAAGTTTTATGGCATTTTTTTTTATTTTAATGGTGCAAGAGAGAAAGCAAAGAATGCTCGAAGATGGTGCTTTTTTAGCTACCTAAATACCCGCGCGTTCCATTATTTGTTAGCAACTGTTACTTTCGATGGCTTTTTAACGGAATTTGTGTTTACCAGGATAAAGTAAATTAACATTAAAGTGATTTCCATAAGAAAAACTGTAAATGACAAGAAAATAAAATAAAAAGACGCTAGGATCGTCGTTGACCAAAGAAAAAAAAACGATAGAAAAGGCAATCGAGATAAAAGAAAAAATACGCCCGCTTCGATAAACGCAGAGGCAAAGTACTATCCGCATATGTCTGATCGTTTGGATGTACAATGTGATATGTTGATCGAGAATCATATTGGAAACTCCAGCATTTGCAATTTACCATCCCTTTATACATATCTCTTCTGCATGTAACAATGTTGTGTACACGAGCGTAGACTTAACACACCTGCCCTACCTCAGAAAATGAAGGGAGTGTGGGTGACTATTAAGAATCACTAAATTATTAAAAGACACGCCGACCCGTTCTCCAGTTGTGTTATCCCTGGCTTGAACCCACTTCGTTCTCGGATAGCTGGACTATAGCGTGTACAGCATAGCCGTAACGAGAACGGGTGAAAGAAAGAGAGAGGAACAACGGCGATGTTCACCCACATGCGCCACTAGGATCGCCTGTGAAGAGAGAAAAAAAATCGGTAATTTTGCCTTCAATAATTCAAGTGAAACGATATGATGCCGAGCGCGCGCGAAACGCACGAGTGAAAGCGAACCCTCTGCGTCACTATTCCAATATGTAGTACGTGTATATGGTACAGCTACAGTGTGCAAAGTGTGCACTGTGTACATAGTGCCGACACTACCGCTCCCCTACCCGCTCTGCAATATACGATATATGTAGGGGTCATGAGAACTTGCTGATTTATTAAGGACGCGCACGCGCTCAGCATCTCTCGTGGTTTGTAAACGCTCGTTATAGAGCATTAAATTAAAAATCGGCACGAACGATTCAACGATAATAAAAACGGGTTATCGTGCCAATCATGTACATCGATGTTACATTTTTATCCTTTTTTTTCTTTGTACATACAAGTCGAATAGAACGATCCTCGTACCCGTGCGCCTGACGCATTCATCCATATATTTGAAAAGCCGGGACACGCGTGTCTCTATTATCATCCATTAGGATCGAGCAACGAACGATCGATAACGAATAAATTAGAGACCGATATACAGACTACGATCTAAATATCTCGACCAAGCTTTCGACAAAAAACCCGTCCGTGTTCCTTCCGTAGACAAATTTTAAACCTACGGAATTCCATTGAGGATAAGATCGGAACTCGCAAGATTCCCGAAAATCGAGTTCAACATTCTAGCGCAGCTGTTGAGAATTCTTTCTTTCATAGAGAGAAAACAACTCGGTGTATTCTTCCCGCGCTTTTATAACTCAGGACTGTTTTGAACCTATGTGAATTTGTTTCGCTCTGTTTTGACGACGACATGACATTCTAGCGTCATCCCAAAGGGATAATTGGTACTAACGCGTCGCCAGTGGCTGGAAAACTCAACGTCAGGTAACAGTAGCAATGACGAACGTACTTAGAGAGTTGCACGCGCTATTCGTACTGTATGCTTTGACAATGCGGATTATATATAATGAGCAGCGAAAAACAGCCAAGGGGATGCAAAACCGTATTTTGCTCTCCTTCGCGATCCCTTAAAAACACCAACTCTGTCGGTAACAAATCTTTTTGTCAACATTTTTTTCTAGGATATCGGAACTTTGCAGATAAGAGCAAAGCTTTAAAATTCATAAGCTTTTTTGAAATCTCAATGCACCATGAAAAAAATTCGTTTGGAAAGGTTTGTTATCGCCTGAGTAGGCATCACCGAAGAGAGGTGAACAATTGCTCAATATCGACTGAGCAACATGGGTATCGAGATGGCGCTTGAAACATTTATTGAATCAAAAAAGAAAAAAAAAACGAGCTGGCTGCTCGAGCAGATTGCAATTTGTTGCTAGTCGGACGGTTGGTTATAAAATATAACCTCTCAATATTCTTTCGAAATATTGCAAGATCCTACTAGCAATTTGTAGCGATTGACAGATAAAATAAACGAGGTATGCAAATTTATAGATTTATCGTTAATGATATTAATTCAATAAGCATTGAACTTATTATTAATTACAAGTTCAATTCGAAAGTCGTATGACAAAATGTCCAATCAACATTGAAAAATATTGTTCAACTCGTTTGAATAAAAAAAAACTTTTTCATATCTTTATACACGAAAGGGGTGCGTGATGGGCAATTGGCAGCTGGAAGTCGCCAAAATGGCATTGTACATTGCATTCCCTGTAGCGATATTCCACTGGTTCAATCAACCAAAGAATTTTGAGGACTGGGTGATAAAAATACGAAGAGAAAGTTATCCACCTGAGAAGAAAGATGATCGACAGAAATGGGAGGAATTCATTTATAAATTTAACGAAAAGAAGGATCTGGAAGAACTGGCGATTATGGAAGCATCTCAAAAGAAATTTGATGCGATAGCTACATCGCATAAGCACGTGTAAGCTCAACTCCCATTGTTATACGATATATTAGCTGCATTACTGTGCGTTTCCTTTTGGTGACAACAATGATGTATTGTATATATAAATATACATATAATTATTTGATACCACTGCTGGATTAAACAAATGTATATAAGTTACTGCTCAGAAACTGTTCTTTCCAAAGAAATTCAACAGCAATTTATAGATAAAAATGAACATGGTATGTATTTTGTCCACCACGAAAAGTATCAAGTTTCTTTGGCATTTTCATTAAAGTATAACAAATATATTGCCCCTTTGTACATTATTTAATATTTAACATCACAATTCAAGGAATGCGAGAGTTATCCTGACACAAATATTTTACTAGCGTTTCAGCTGCTTTTCGGATGCTGTTTATCTATCCTAGTGGACACGATAATGCCCAACGCTGCAGCAAATGCAGCTAGAATATTGGCGCAATTAGATCCAAACGCATCTTCGATGGCTCCCGAAATCAAAGGTGTCACGAGACGTGCTACACTCGAAATACTGTTTGCCGTACCCATCAGCGAACCTCTTTGGTTGAAAGGGCACGTTCTAATAATCATCTCCATAAATATCATTCTCACAAACATGTGAACCGATTTAAGTAACATCGACCACAGTATAAAGACCCCGAGTCTATCGGTCGTTGCGATACCCAAATATGAAATCGACATAAGAGCATAACTGTGCAAATTACGCTGTTTGTAGTCAATGTCGTTCTTGTAAAATCGTTTGCTCACCACGCCGACAAACAATCCCGCTAATGCCGCCACGAAACTTTGAAAAGATATCGTGTAGCCCGCTGCTTTAGGCGTTATATCGAACTTCTCTTTGAGCTTTATACCGTAATTATTGTGAAAGGCACCTGTGGAAAAATCCATTAAAAATTTCAACGCGAAGACATTGCCGTACATCGGCCAATCGACCTTTCCTAGATCGTGTATCGCGTCCATTATCGAACCCCCTGATTCTTTAATATCCGTCTCGTTTGTTGATTCATCTTTTTCATCGTTTTTTCGTAAATCGTCGATAAACAAGTATACTATAGCTGTAATTTGAAAAAATATATAATTTGATATTTCTTATAGATTTGTGTAGCGTTAGACCCAAGGACTTTTGTCAAATACGAACCACTGTTGAGAATGAACAGAGCACCTGCGCAGTAACAAACGTATTTGAAACCATTTTCAAGCTCCGCCAGATTGCCACTAATCGCAGGACCTAGAGTAAAACTGATACTGGCTACTGCTTTCAAACGTCCAAATACCAGAGTTTGCTGCTCTTTGGGAACTCTATCGCTTATGATTGTTCCAATGAGAACATGTACATGCTTGAAGACACCTGATTTAAGAGACGAATGACTAATCATGAATTTATTATATTTTTCAATATCGCTGTCTGCTAAAAAATTACCTAAAATAGCTCGCATCGACATCATGAACATCAAAGAATCTATAGAACCCAAAAATGTGTAACAGCAACTCACCGCCAACAGACAAATGACTAAAATCTTCCGTCTTCCTATTCTATCGCTCCAACTACCCTGTAAATATTTTTCTATTTAAATCGATGTAATAATTGTCATCGTTAATTCACCCGCTGTATTAGATCGCTCCTAAATCTTTATCCACGACTGCATTCCTACTCACGATAACTGGTCCGCTGATTAGCTGACTCAGTGCGTATATGGAAGTCATGCATCCCATAACAAAGTGGGAAGCTCCTAATTCTCTAAGATGTGCCGACATCAATGGAATTAGAAGACTGACCGCGAATAAATCCTATAAAAAAAATGAAAAGAAGATAGGAAATGCATTTTTCATGTCCTGGAAAAGTTCAGTCATTGCAAAAAAAATTAGGTTGCACTCAAGATAACAATCATCTGTTATCCACCAATAAACTTTCGATAGAATAATCGTAGAACGTTATAACTCATTGTTGACAATAGAATTTCTGTATATTTCACGGTCCTTTCGGTACTCTGGGTCGACCGATAGTGACGAAAGGTAAAAACTGGTGATCCGGTAGCGTGCTGATGCAGTTACATGACCGAATGACATAATCCTGACGACAGTTGCATGGTTTTCTTTTATTTACCAAAAAAGAGACAACAAAGATCCACATTACGAGGGGCTGCATCATCAACGTTTGATAATTAATATTGTTTTATTCCTAGAGATAGCCAAACGTGTTGCGAAGGGAGCACACCGTACTATCACAAACGGTTCGAAGTGCATCCGATTTTTATGATGCAATTGTTACAATCCAGTGTCATATGACGACACAATGCCAACATTGTACTGCTACGTTGCGGTGCCCTGAGATACAACATAAATGTAGCGTCCATGTTTTTTCTGTCACTTCTGTCATTTGACTTTTCGCGACCACCGTGTACTCGTGTTTCGTTGTTGACCGGAAGCAATGATGGATGAATGTCGTATTAGTCGAAAACCGCGGGGTGGCAGGGGGGAAAGATATTTAAAATGCACATCGGTGCATAGCAGATCCATGAAGAAATTAAATAAATTGATATTCTGTGTCGTTATTTTCATTTCTCGAACAGAATTATGTTGCAAGTAGATGTTAGAATAAAAACTCAAATGCAAAGAGTTATTAAAGATCTTTTGAAACGTTCGACTTAAACTTTTCATGTCACATGTTTCTTGAAGAACTTATAGTTCAGATGAATTTTCGGTTTTGCTGTGTGGTAAAGAATCGAAAAAGCCAAAAGCCAAGGTCGTTGCTGCTGCAACAGATCGAAATATGCTACAACTGTATTAAATTGAAATCATTCAAATGATATCATTTTTCTGTACTGGTTACTTCAACTGTCGACAATAGACGACTTTCCAATGAGGACTCTTATAGCTTTCGCCACTGGGTCACTGAATGCGTTTCGCGCCCATTTTTCTGAATAAGAGCAGCTTGTAAGATAAGTATAAAGAATTGCAATAAGATATACTCCGTACGCGCAACTTCTACACCTTTTCACCTATACGTGATAAAACGTGCAATCATTATTACCAGTAGAAAATTCCATCAGATCGAATCGAAATGGATGCCTAGTGGTGCATTCCACTGGTGCACCGAGTATGCATCGTGTTCAGTTTTCTCAATGCGAGCAAGAGAGATAAAGTAAGGTAAATGTCTCTATTCTCGACCTCCATAAGGCCGACCCGACGGGGTATGGCTTTTTCTGCAGTGATAAGAGTAAATTGGGATACCATTTATACAGCCCTGCATAATATTATCATTACTATTTCAAAATATCGTTGATTCGATTCAATACTTCAATTATTTTTATAGATAGAAGGAAATAAACGCATATTGGTCATTGTCCTCTCTAACGACATATATGAGCCCAATACCGATTAGCCATGCTCCTATCACCGTTCATACATATTTTCTACTACATGCAGAAAAGAGTTTCTAATTAATTAATAAATACCATACATAAAAATAGACAGTAAGGAAACGAGGCATCAGTTATTACTATGTTTAAAGACCATCAAATTTTTAAAAGAAATCATGATTCCCGATGATTTTTTCTATATCCGTAAGTTAAACCGCGAGCAATCGTTTAGAATGTGTACTTATTATTTGATTTACATAGTTTCTACTACGAAAAACTATTAATAGGCTCGGATCTTGACGTGTGGTAGGAAATGTCAAAAGAACTTGGGTTTATTTAATGTTTTTACTCTTTTCGTTTTAATCACGAATTGATAATTTTTTTTTCACAGCACGTAATTCTCAGGTATTTTCTTCAGCTTGTCCGAGATTTTAATTCTTTGTTGAACTGTCCGGTAGAGGGAGCATGGACGCGAATAGGGATATTTATTTACCTTATACACTCAGGGCATACATCTTCTATATCTTTGCAAACCCTTTTAATGAGTATCCGTTAGAAACTCTGTAAATACTAGATGAATTGAATTCGTGATTGGTCAACGAGTCACAGGACAGAAAAGAAATGGCAAATACTAGAGTTGAATTCATTTTTTTATTGTTCAAGTTCTGCTAGAAATTTATCAATAGGAAAACCCACAGTAAACCCAATGCCAGTTATCGCTTATAAACGAGCGATTACTGATTATCAAACACTCTCTGCCAGTGATGATTTTGCATACTTGTACATGATTTCGGAGATATCTGTTTTAGGAGTATTTAAACAATTACAGTTAATTGTTGCTTCAGACTGATTCACTTTGATGCTCAAAGTCAAAATTATCAATCATAATCTTAATTCCAGACATGAACATTAATCAATTAAATAAATCTAGTAAAAAAAAAATTAATAACACTAGCAAACTAAAAAGCAAAATACTTATGTCGTCGAATGAAAACTGCAGTTGTACTTACGATTATCGTAATGCTTTTGATTAGGTAGGTATTAATAAAAGTACAAGATTGATTATCGGCTTTTCGCTCTCATGTGTGTTAAAATACAATTGGAGAGAGCAACGTCGATGTAATAACCGTAACTGATGAAAGTCAACAATTTTGCATTGTTACTTTCTCATCAACGCGTAATAAAAACATTTAAAAGATTATTATCAATATAGACTTTAAAGGTATTGGTCGTATACTAATTTATTTACTTATAAGTAAGCGTGTAAAACGTGTTGTATTTTTTTTTATCTGCAAAGAATACATCGTATCAAAAATTCCATCGGTTTAATTGTTCGTAACGTCGATACTTTTAAAGAAAGAAAATCCTCAGTTCCAAACGTTATTCTTGTAAAAAAAAAAATGAACTCTCCGCCATTTTTTGTATTTGGATCTGGGGATTTTTCACATCATCGGAACACCGTAACGAACAATCTATCGTGTGGAATTCTTGATGATGAACCCATTTTTTAAACAAAAATCGGTGGACCCGCTTCTCCTTTCTGATAATGCAAAAATATTCGTAATAAATTAATAAGATTCTTCATTACCGAGACGAATACCACAAAGGCCACTGAGCTCTATATATACTCTATATATACTCTATATATAGAGATCAATGACAAAGACCCATGTGACGACAGCCTCCATTTTTCTTAGATAATTCAATAACTATTATTTGAATTTACGCGAATACGTGGTGCTGGAATTAGTATAATTGTATAAAGTCCAACCCACGATATTTTACAAAACCGTGTAACAGGTCCAGCAGTCGCATTGCTGGAGACGCAAATAACGGCAGCAGAAAAAGATATTTCTAGGCGACATATTTCCCGCCATAAAGTCGCGATCGCACTTTTCAAATCGATTCTTAGTTGAAAAATTCCATAAATATCAGAAAATAAAAGTGAAACGTCGTACACAACCATCGTCTTGCTCTGGACATTTGGACCGAAAAGTAAAGTTGCACACGATAATCCAATAATAATTTTTATGACACTGTTGAAAAAAGATCTGCGGATCTTGTAATAGTACAATTTTAATAATAATGTTTATAAAAAAGAATAATATCGTAAAGAGGAGTTCTTAAACAAATTGTTAACGTCAACGAATAGCAAGTTTTGGCGGCGACTGCACTTTTGTTACCCAGAATGAACCAGGGGGGAAACAACAACAATACACATATGTGGGCGAGTTCGTAGGTGCGCGCGTTTGGCAGTTGGAAACCTTGAAAGTCTCTCGATGTAGCTCTCTTTTATAACAATTATGAAATAATTAAATTTTTTAATCATCGTGGAGAGGAACTTTTGGAGGTTGCGTCTAATCGTGATTCACAAATTATTAAGATGGATTCATTGTTGCCATCGGAACTCGCTCGATTAGTTTTGGGTAAGTACGAAAATGCAACTGCAAATGCGTCGACGCTAACCTCTATCGCATATATAACATAAACATGGAAGTTTTTTTCCTTCAACCTTAATATTTATTCCTAGAACTCTGAATATTCTTCACGGTATTTTTCCGCGTGTTAAATTTTACTTAATAATTCGTACAATTGAATAACTTGACATATATTTCTAGACATTTTTATTATTTGTTATTTTATGCTTGGCTGACGTGAGTGCAGTTTGTGACCAAGTCCGCTAATTTTTGTTTATAACAACGAATGAGGAATGTAGAATGTGCGCTGCGTCTGCTTCCGAATTATCATTTGTTAAATTTTCAGGTTATTTGGAGGATCAGAAGTGCGACGACGCAGCTAGAACATTTTTAGATATGTCTCCGCATCTTCATGAGTGTAGAACACTCGCCAAGACCGGTATACCGTTCAGCACAAGAATATACGGCTTTACGCTCACTGATATTTTGGAGAAATTTTGCGCCGTTAACGCAATGGGTATGAGCCAGCTAAAAATGTATCCTAGCTTGGTAAGGTATAGAATCTGCAAATTATTAATACTGTACAATTATTTTTCAGTACAGGAACGGTTGAGCAAACTGTCGGATTGCGATCAATTAAAACATTGCGGAGATTTGTTGGAGCAGTTAAGATTTTTAGTGGACGGATCACGTGGCCAACGTTTAGTCGTCAACATCAATGTGCCGGTAAAAAAATAAATAGATGTAATGTTGAAACTATTTATTTTGTCTAAACATAAATTTATTCCGTTTCACCGACAGACAACGTCTCAAACATCCGGCGGATCTCCAATCATATCCAGCAGCATGCGAAAACGGCATCACAGTGCAAGCGAGCGAGATCGTTCGAAACGTGCTCAAAAATGTCATTCCCGTTCTTCGGGAGAACTCTCGGAGCCAGTTTCCGGTCCGTTTGAGAAACTAATTTACGTCGATTCATAACGAATGATATTTATTCTTAAATTTCTGCTACAGTGGGATTCGATGCGGTTGAAACGACGCCACTGGAACATTTACCAGGTCACTCTGGGTCGGATAAGTCGGACAATCATCCTGAGAAGAATTTGGAAAAATCTCTAAAAGAACGTTCGGTGAATTATTGTTCATCTACCGTGATTGAGACTGTCGGAAGCCAATCGTTGCCAGAAATTCGTCGTGAACCGTCGATATCGTTACACGAGGTCCAAGAGCCACGAAACGTGGAGCCTTTAAACGCAAAAATCAGTCTGGAGAAGCAAAATATCCCTCACGAGAAATGTTCAACAGCCACTGATACAGAGGAACTCATGTGTTTCACGAATACGGAAGTACAAACGACACCGTACGACGTCGCTGAGTCAGAAACGGAACTCACGGATGAGCCAGTCGAGAATCTCAGTGTAAGTTTCGCATTTGTTCACAAGAATAATATTTTTCTAGCTCTTATTTTTGGGCATTTTTTTCGTTTAGTTACTGACGAAGGAACTACTGAATCGGACCGAGTTGCACGAGAGGATAGCGGAAAATATCAACAAAGCTATTCTTCCTACAGATGTTTCACTCAGAGACGTGAGTCTCTCTGAAACCTTCAGTGGTGAGATGAACACGTCGATAATGATGGAACTGGACAACGCGATAAAATCGGTAGTAACGGCAACTCAGAGTGATCCTATTTTCGCAAAGTTTTTCGACGAGATAATGAGACCAAACGTTGAGAATGACACGAGCCCGGACGAGGACACGGCTGATAATCAACCAATCAACACTGTGTAAGCTTTTATTTCTATATTACGTTTCACTTTCCCCAAATGAACTGAATGTATTTAATCAAATATCTTTTTTATTTTCCATCATTCATAGATGTTCGAATGTATCTCCCGAGTCGATTGCGATAGAATCGTCAACGTCGCACGAGAAAAAGTCAACACTGGGACAAGAAACGCCTGAAGTGCCTCTGAAAAATCGTCTTCGCAGTTCAGCGAATCAGCCAATACTTCGGCAAGAGGACGATCGAGCGACGTCGCAAAGACTAGTCGAGAAGGAGTACACCGCACTGGAAGATCTGAACGCTGCTGCGATTTTCAATATAATAAATGCAAACAATAAATTAGAGGAGGAAAAAAATAATGCTGATCTAGTCGATGCTCCCGAGGAAATTGTAGATTTTACTCCTGCTGTCGAAGTGACGAATACCTTAACGATGATTCCTGAGATTCCAGAAGTGATAAACAGTGATGCAAAATCAAATTTTTTAGCCTCTAGTAGCACCACGACGGAAACTAAGCTTTCGAGAAAGACGAACGTCAGAAAGCCTCGAGCCAAGTCGAAACCAAAAGCACCTCAAATAATTCCTGATAATCTCATATCAGAGGAGGAAATAATGGCAATGCCGACACTTATTGTTTGTTCCAAAGAGGAAATGTGTTTCGTTGGCGTTCCACCAATCGTTCCTAAAGCTCCCGGTGGCGGTTATTGCGCTTCCAAGTTTCTACCCATCGCGCCAAAAACCGGCGACATACCGCCTCCAAAACCACCTCCAAAGCCCGAGCCTATATATCTCCGAACAGTTAACGTGCCAATGCAAATACCAAAGCCAAACAAGACTGAAGAATTGGCGGTAGTTGAGGTACAGGAGGTACTGCGTTCGAAATCAAGACAGGAATGGCGTCGGCCCAACCTCGCGGCTGAGCGTAATGAAAAGAGCTCGATGGAAACCGAAAAAGTCACGCAGAACAGCTTAAATTCCATTCTCGATCTGGCTATCGAAGCTACCCATGTTAAAACCACGGAAAAAATAACGCTTTACGGTAACGAGAGTAGCAATATTACAGTGCTGGACGATGCCTTACTTCCGACAGTAAACGTTGAAGAACCCCCGAATATTTCCGGTACGGGACTTTCTCCTTTCTTGAAATTTAACAATGACAGACACAATCCCGCGGTTAATTACGGTGTGAGTGAAAAACTTACAGAGACGGTAGAAGCACCGATAGCAACTCTAGGCCCCGTACCGATGGAGCAGGGAACGACTTCAACATCGAAAAAAGAATCCTACGAGATGTTAACCAAAAGAACACCTCGATCGTTGCTGAAAAGTCGCTCGAAAAATCACAGATTAAGTTTATCAACACCGCGACGACGTAGCAATCACATAAGAGCTCTGGATTTCAATACTCCGACGAAAGGCATGAACTGTAGTCGCAGAATGAGTATCAATGAGAGTAATTCATCATTCTCGCCAAAAACATGCAATTTGACGAAAAACTTTTGCCGAACGAGCCTCTTCAAGTCACCACCTTTTCCCGGATCTTCGCCGACGAACACGAAGAAACTGAAGAGCAACAGTCCCGTGAAAGATTGCAGACCATGCAAAATTCCAATAGCCACGAGAAGTCCTGCGCCGAAGCTCATGGGTGGATGGGAAAAATACACGGGTGTTGGAATTATTCTCGGCAGCACTTCTCCGAGCTCGACGAGCTCTTCACCGGTAAAAAATACGGTGGCAACGGTGCCATCGGTGAAGAAGAGCTGGGATAGTGATTTACGAGAGTCGTTAAAAATTGCCGAAGAACTTCCCAAAGTAATCAAGAAAGTACCTTCGAAGAAATCGCAGGTCAAACGACGAAATCGTAAGAAAGGATCATCGAATACTTCGGTCGCTCAGATCGACGAAGGTTCCGGCGACTTTACGCCTGCCACGATGGTGTCCGATCCACGCCCAATCTCTACACCGTTAGCAGAATTTACCAACGAAAAATCAAATTCCATCGAAGTAACGCACACGTTGGACGCGTTACCTAGCGCTGCAGAGTCAACGAAAGAAGGCAAGCAAAACGTAGCGGGTATTACATCTGATAACGTCCAGGAAAATACTTCGGAAGTAATGAGAAAGAAGACGGAGACTTCTGTGAACAACATAATCGTAAAATCTACCAAAAGCGTGAAGAAGAAATACGCTCAATTGAAAACAATCACGACCAACGTAATGAAAAATGAGGCACACGAAAGCGGTACAGAGGTTTTTAACAACGCGATAGACAAAACTGATAAATCTTTGGAGTTTACGCGAAGTTATCCCGATTCGAATCAGCATATGATGCAATTGCCGAATATGCTGGATCTGGAAACACCTAGAAAATTGGAGAATAACTTTGGAATTCCTCCGACACCGAGACTTCTCAGTCCGAGCAGCAGCTTGATTACGCCGTTTGGATCCTCGCAGATTGGCGACGATTCCGTTAAAGTACAAAGTTTCATCCCGACTCCGGAGTTTCCGCCTACGCCTTCTATCGCCGTTACTCCGAAACAACTCAGCGAAAATACCGTCGAAGACGCGAAGAAGGACGAATACGGTTGCTCGAATTATTATCAGCCGAGTTCCGAGCTCAAAGATCCTCGTTTACCGAAGCAGCAGCACAACGATCAGAGTCGGCACGACATGAGTCTTCCTTTGCCCGGCATGATGGCTACGATCACGGAGACTCGAGTTCAGAATATCAATGTGCAAGTCGATCAGGTCTTTCAGGCGTCCGCGGCAAGCAGCAAATTGGAGATAACTCAATTCGAAGTAATAAAGGAAAATTTACCACGCGATGAAGCTTTCAAAGAACTCAAGATCTCGACGAACCCGAGCGAAGCTCAGGTTATCACCAAAACTTCGATAGATCCGATTGAAATAGATAATGAAGTGCCTGCTCCGACAACGGACCTTTCGATAGATACTGTTGAGGTAACGAAAGACGCGGACAAGAGTGGTACGACCATTGATGATGATTCTTCAGACAGCGACAGCAGTTGTTCCTCCGGCAGTTCATCGTCCTCATCTTCCTCGTCGTCGAGCAGTTCGAGCGCGACAAATACCTCGGCGAATATAACGCTCACGAAGCAATACACCAAAAGAACACCTAACAAAATTTACACAGATACCAGCAACGAATCCGTTCAAAAGTCCGCAGCGAACGTTCTGGGCGTCGTAATAGCAAAAGACCCATCGACGAAAAATATACTTTCGCAGGAACACAACAAATTGAAAAAAAATTTGACGTCAACGTCGCGCGTGGCAAATGAATCGTCCCCGATAAAAGTTATTCCAATCGTCAAGACGGTGGAGGCTCTCGAAGAGTGTGCATCCGAAACTCCGGTGAAAGACGACGCTCTACTTGCGGAGGCTAATATTTCCGAGACTCCAAGCAGCTCCAAAGCCGGATTTGAAAATGTGACGAATCTTACTTCAAAGATTTCAGCCTTTATCACTACCGAAGAAAGTAAGTGGCACAGAACAACTGAGAAAGCGGTTGCGCCATCACCGAGGAAAGCATTACCGAAAATAATCAGCGTTCAACGAATATTGCCGAACGTCTCGATAGCACTTAAACCTACATCGAGCAACGACCTCTGTAACGCGATGCAGAACAGACCCAACCCGGCCCAACAAATGAATGCAATATCAAACGCGAAACTGAGCAGACAGTTGGAAGAGAAGCGTCTTCGGCTGATGGCCAAGCTTAAGGAGAAAGACAAATCACCGGCGTACAGACCGAGAATGAAACGAACCGTTTCTATCACAAAGGTGAGGAAACGTACGGATAAAGACGAGAATATTGCGGAGAATATATCGAGCGGCGAATCCGAGGGAAAGGGATTGCCAAGACGACAGTCCTCGCGTTTACGGGAAGCCGAACAAAGCGTTGAGAACCCAAGGAATAATGAGAACGATGAAGAAGAGGAGCAACAAAAAGAAGCTGTGAATATAAAACCGGAGAACAAAAAATCGTTGATGCTTAAAGAACTTTTCGACGAATCCTGCTCGACAACTCCAACTAAAACGGAAAGCTACAGCGAAATGAAAAGTGCCGTTGTCGTCCTTTCGCAAATTGCGGAAGTGGAGAAGAAACTTATTACGGATACGCGTGTAGATAAAGAGCAAAAGGAAAAGGTTGGTGAATCTAAAAACGATTCCAAGACAAAGAGTCAAACAAGTCAAGGCGAAGAGTCAACGATGTCTCAGGCATCGGATAAAGTAAAGGAACGGAACTTAACCGAGCCGAAGGTTAGCAAACAATCGGTGAAACTCGTTGAAAATGATTTGAAAGAGGTGCCAGAAAAGAGAAATCCACAGAGTCCGGAAATGACAGTGCCGCAGTGTAGGGACCAAGCGAGAAATAATAAAAGAGAAGAATGTATCCCTAAAGATGTAGTTTTGACGACTACGATCGACTCGAAGAAGTTGTCCAAGTCGAAGGTGGATTTGGTGAAGCGAGATTTATTCAGCGACGAGGAATCCAGCGAGCAAAGAACCACGCGATCGAGAACTCGACAAATTTGCGATTTGCCGAAAAACGACAGCATCGAAATGGATATATCCTCGAGCAAAGTTACCGAAAAAGATGAGTTGACAACTCAAAAGGAGGATCTACCGGGAGTCCTCGAGTGTCTGCAATTGGTTCCGACGATAAAAAATGACACGACGGACGAACATTTGAATGTTTCTGATATTCCTCAGCTTCACGCCGAGTATCGCATTGTTTACGACGATACGGTACCAACGAAAAGAAGAAAACGAAAGTTCAGCACTTCGGAACTCGAATTTTCTGTTATCGTTGTACTTTCCGACGACGATTTTAAACCTTGTTCCAAAGTTTTTACCACCACGGCTTACGAGGAGATATATAATTTCTCACCGCCACGTAAGAAAAGAGGACCCTCCAAGGAGTCCGTCAAGACGCTCAAATACAAGAAGAAAGACACGACTATGCAGAATAACGTTAAAACTCTTTTGAATGATATTCAGGGCAAGCCTCTTGCCACGTCTTCGCCAGTCGTCAAGATTACTAGCAAAACTATCAAGTCGCCCACAAAGAAAATTGACGCGCAACAAACAGAGACGAAGAAGAAACTCACCACCGTAAAGGCGGATAAGCAATTGGATCACGGTATGAATCTTCTACAAGCGGAATGTCTATAAACACTCATATTCCATCCGTGCCGAGATATTATATTAACATTTGTTCAATTGCAGAGAAACATAATCCAAAAAGCCGCAAAAGAAAAGCATCGGTATCTCGAGAAAGCGAACAGGTGAGTATCAATTGAAAAGGCATCAACAGTCAACAGTGACAATGTATCATACGATTGACCTATTCCAGCAGGTCGATAAGAAAATACGTGTCGATACCACTACCGCCACCACCACAACCACCGCCACCAACACCACCACCACCACCGCCGCCGCCACCGCCTCCACCACCACCACCACCAATCCGCAATTACTACTAAGTAAATTGGATCTTGATAAATTTCTCACAACGGTACACGGGCCAGCCTGAATATGGATAATCTTCAACGCCTAATGTATAAAAACTTGTGAAAATGTCGTTGAAACTTTCAGAATGCTTTCAACGATGATGTACAGAGATAAAAAAAATGCCGAGCATTGTTATTTATTTTAATTGAAATTGTTATTAGCGTATAATTCAGTGCTGTAGAATAATTAATTGTTCGTGTGAAAGACTGATTGACGATCCGTGATGCTGCGCTGCGTGTATATAGTATACTTATACTAGTTAAAGAGCAGAGCCTCGAATGTCTTAGGATTTTGTTAAAACTGTTGATACCGGTTCGCGTACCGATCTTGTATTTACAAATACGCATTGACAATTTATCTTTACATTTTTACATTGTCAATTAATTGTTGTTTACTCAATAATCCGTATGAAACATGTCGCGTGGTTTCTCAACGGTGATCTGTACAGCCAGATACTATTTTGTATATCTTCAATGAACAAAGATCTCAAGATCTTTTGAACAATGTTGAATTTTCTACCGCAAAACAAATAGCAGTTCTTATTTTAATTGCCTTTGCCCTTTTTAGGAATCAAAATACGACGCATGGAGAAGGAAAAAAACATTATGATGCTCGAATACAAAGATAATTGTTTATTTAAACATTAATACAGCAATGTAACCTATATAAATTAATAGTATTACGTATTTTTAATGAGAAGATCTTGAAGAACATTTTATTTCTCAAGTATAAATAATTCGAAAAATTCTAACATCTGGACTTGGCAATTTTGTCGATTTCTTCAACGTTTTCCATGAATTTTCTCCACTGGGTCATGTCCATACAGATTCCTGTAAATTAGTGGAAATAATGTAAAGCTGTTTTATCGATGGATTTTTTTTTGTATAAAAGAAACATAAATGTTTATACCTTTCTTTCCTGGTTTCAGTTCCCCATTATCCAAGTACATCTCCCTGATGTCGACAAACAGTTTTCCTTTGAATTCTCGGACTTTGACAAAACGATTTTTACCAATATCCCAAGTCGGCTCGGTCTCTTCCTCTTTAGATTTTTTAGGTTTTTTGCTCGACTCTGCTTTCTCCTTTTCTTTCTCTGCCTTGTGTTTCCTCTTCGGGGCTTTTTCCTCCTTTTTTTATAATCGTAGTGATCAATAAAATTTCAAGTTAATCGATCCAACGGACGGATATCGATGATAGAAAGCAAAGATAAATAATTACCGATTTATCGCTTGAATTGTCACTCGACGAGACGTATTCCTTTGATTTAGGCATCGTTGTGCCGATGAAAAATAATCTTGTAACAAAGCTTTTGTTTCTAACGAGGGTTTCAATTTGCCTGATAAATTGAAAAGTTATCACTGATAGCATGAAAGAATGGCTGCAACAGAATGCTTAAAAAAATGGTAACAGCTTTTTCAGGTTATAAACAAACAGCCGAAATTGGCAATTTATTTATGTTAAAGTAACCAAAGTTCATACAATTTCTAACAACCAAGACATCGATGAATTAATAAAATGTTAATTATCTCAATGAAACTTACGTTGATTCGATGAAAATAAAGAAATTTCGTCAAATGTATATCAGACGACAAAAGGATCCTGTTGCCGGGTCGTCGCCATTAGACTGAAATAAACGGTTCGGCGGGCTCAATTTGTCGCACGGTTTTGCCACCGTTGTTATACCGTTATAGATTTCCGAAAGGACGTCATGAAGCGAGTAACTCGAAAAATATAAATGTCGAACGGTCTTTATCCTTACGTTGGTACTTACATTTACATTTGGGCGCACAGCGCTTTGGCGAACACGAGTGGAACGAAGAAGGAGAGAGCGCATTTATCTCTATCGCTCGCATTTTGCATTCATCGAAAACGTGACACAAAAGCGTGAACTTTCTGAAGGTGATTTAACATTTCGCGAACGATAATAAAAACTGTAATGCTACTTTCCTTTCGGTAGAAAAAACTGTAAATCTATTTCTTTTCAAGGGTGCTGGAAGATTCGGGATCAAAAGAAAAATGACTTGGTCTTTCCTTTATGCAGGTAAAAGTACTTGGTTAATATAATTAGTTAAACGTTAGTGACGGATAGAGCTACTGTAAATATTTATTATAAAAACTGATAATCGATAAATGACCTTAGCAAGGGTTTTGGAACAGGAAAAAACTCAAACTGCTGACAAGGCAGCTTCGGTTGGTTTTCAGTTGGATCTTCGTTGGATTTGGGTAGGATCGAACAAAAGGTTGATTTGTGTATACAATCAACCTCAAACAAACCGAGTTTCAACCGTCATGTAGCCGAGGCAAGATTTCGATTAACGGTTGGTTTTACTAGAACCAATCGAGTTCCTACCGTCGCATAGCAGAAACGGTTGGAAATCGGTTGGTTCGAGGTTGGTTTTTTGCACAAATCAACCAGTTGGAATTGGGTTAATAAATATTGGGCATTTTTCTTTTTGAATATACATATAACGGTTTTATAGAAACCCAACGAATCCAAGTAAACTTATAGCCTCGTTCGTCGACCCCTTTACTCGTCAGATTCTTTTAAGGTAATATTTTTTCGTGTGAATGCGTTTAATTGATATCTTAATGTGTTTTACATTTAATATAGAATAATGTTACAAAAAGCAAAGAAATTAAGAAATATATTATGAAAGTCAAGAGTTTTAACGTCGCTTATGAGAAAAATAACAATGGTGGGGCTTTCACCGAATGATATTTATTGGAAGTCAACACAAGGGGAAAATGGCTGCTTCAACACAAACGGTCGAAAGTTTATAATCTTCAAAAATGACCAATATTACAGTATTAATAAATATTTGTGAAGGAATATTTTATCTTACGAAATTTTACCATTATATTTAAAAAATATCAAGATTTGGAAAACAAAGGATCTTATAAATTGAACCATGACGAACAATTATTAAAAAATGTTAGCTTAACATTTGAATAAAAAGATATTCAATATTCAAACCAATAAGAAGCAAGCTTTGGTTATAGTCGACCATCAAAACTTGGCAACAGCGGAACGTTCGAAAACAAGGGTTCACCTAACCTTACTTTCGACGCTAATTTCAAAATAACCAGCGACGCATTCAACTGCAATTCGTTCGCAAATTATTAGTCATTGAAAAGAAAATTGCTAAATATATTATTTAATTGAGGATATAAAGCCGCTAGTACCTACATTTATTTTAGATTATTATTTACATGGTCTAAGAAGAAGTTTAACGGCACATGAAAGTAATGAACAACTTTCGATTATTGATATTGAATCATTCCATGATATTTTTTATTTGCGTGATTATACACCTTGAATAACTCTTTTATTTTTCATGACACGTGGACGTCCATTGACATCTGAGGCTAACAGAACTGTTACAGCATCCTCGCCGTCTTCCCAAAGAGATTTTATTAAATGATGAAATGTTAAACCAGCATTTGCCATTTTTTTTATCATGCTGCCTGAAATTATTCTGTAATACAGTTGAAAGTATATCCCTGTTTGATCTAGTTTTAGCGTTTTGCGCTTCCTCGTTACAGATTTCTTCGATAGTTAATATTCTCAGCCCGAAACTCTTCGTCGGTTATAGTTAATACAACTCAAATTATATCTGCCAGCATTTTTACATCGAAAGCCGCATTATGAGCTTGTGAACAGAAGCATTATTTCTTCGTCAGAAAAGCCACAAACGATTGTTCGGAATTCGAACATGAGATCGAGTCTCTGTAATTCTCTGAGTAACTTGGGATTACCGAACCGGCGGCCATAATGAGTCCACGAAAATTATTATTGGGCCTGGTTTCATAAATTCTAAGAACCGCAGAATTGCGATTTAACACGGTATCGTCACCAATTTTCGACCGTGTAATTTCAACTTCCCATCTTCGACAGTTATAGTCCTTGAAAAAATAACGAAAGTATATATAAATTACTAACAGGGACGAGTGCACAATCTTATCAATGATTAATATTAGTCACGCTAGATGTCCATCGAAAAATCTCGTCAGTTGGTAGCATATATGCATTATGTAGAGTGGGGGTAACGCGTGGGTCGTGAGGCCCTATAATGCCCTGCAACACGTGCTGCATGCATGCAAACACGTGCAACCATGTGCACGTCGTGCTGTCGAAACGTCGTGACGACACGAAAGCAGTCAGCACGGACATGCACGATTCCGCTGTAGCATCCGTGCCGCCACCGTGTAGTGCCCGTGTCGTCACATTTCTATCTGAAATAGTTATTGGTATGTTGTCATATTGTGTTATTTGGCTAGGTGCTACGAAACAACTACCTTGAACACACAATTATATCGTTTAATTGCTCATCTGCAACAGCTTCAAAAATTCTCAATTGCTGAAGCGACCCGAAGTAGATTGATAATTCGTAGCTACTTCCAAATCTTCCTATCTGAAACCCTCATACAAATCATGCAAAAGCAGCAGCTCATCGATAACTATCCAGACGGAAACATCGCTACATCTAATACGTGAACACTTTTGGCCTAAGCACTTTAAGAATAAATTATAATCGAAGAAACAACTCAAGTATAATGAACAATACTGATCATTATAGTAAACTAAATAAAATTCGGGATGTGAACATCTTTCGTCTAAGAGCGTTAAAACTTAATTATATTTAAATCAACAATTCAAGTATAATGAACATCCCTGATCATTCTAGTAAAATAAATGTAATCCGGGCTGTGTTTTATATCAGTCTCCCACGAATTCTTTATAATAAAAAAGCGTATCACATTTGTTTTTATTCAGCATAGTCACCTTTCGGTAACCAGCCACATGAAAGGAAAGTAAAATACACATCTCTCGAAACATAATACGTCATAGATAAAGTCTTGGCGTATTTCGTATGATTCAAGTGTTTATACGTAATACTTATGTTATCCCGTCGAGTGCACGCGTTGGACAAATACTTGCACACATCGCACGTCAATAATTATGAAACTCTCGATACTTCGGCGAGATGAGTATCTATCCCAAGAAACATCTGCGATATAAAAAAAAAATAATTTGCCAACTTCTTTGTTTTTGTTTGTTTTATTAAGAAAAAACAATTTAAACCGACGAAAATTTTCAAGTATCGAATTCAAAGAATTAACGTAGACAGTTATGTTTTCACGACTGTCTCAGTTATGCTCACATGAAAGTCTGTATTAATTCAGGATAATCGATACTTTGCAAGTTTCATCATTTTTAATTGTTCTCCATCGTTGTTCGGTGGCTGGTGCAAATTCCGGAACGTTTAACGAAGAATTTTATCAATTCATCGCGAGTATTAATCTTTGCAATCTCTGAATAGAGTTAATAGATCGATCTGATCAAGGTCTCGTAAGGCAACTTGTGCGCGAATCTTCGACTTAATTCCAGCTAATCTCTAATAAGATAAAATATAATGATAAAAAAAGCTGAAATTAAATTAGTTGTCTGCTCCGGTGGGTGAAACTGGCTAATTTGCGTAAATGACAATCGGGAGAGTCCATATCGGCAATGTACATGCGATTTAAAAATATACATTTTTTCTTCTATACACTAAAAACTCCTTTTCTGTACACAGAAATTGGATAACGATCATCATAGCGCATCTTTGAGCTCCTTAAAGTCCGTTACGAACCACAACGAACGATTTTTTACACTCTCCCGGACAACGTTACCGCCGTACCCTGAAAAAAAAAAATAATAAAAAGGAGATTAATCACGAGTGGCAAGAATATTGCGGAATAATTTTCACCACCGGCACGACACGATTCTTCGTATCGTAGAGGACCGATTAGATAAGTTCACGGACCGATAAAAGCGTCGGCGGGTGGGCATGCTTCAAGGTCGGTTGCTCCATCGCCAACATGGACGATACTACCGAAACCGTGTTTGTCCTTTAGTAACCTGAGTGTCTCGGATTTTCCACCACTTCGAGACGTTGGTTCATCCTCGTCGAAACCAGCGAACTCCCCTGAAATAAAAATAAATAATTTTAGTAAAGTGCCGAGTCGTTCTCGAAAAATGTTCAATTTTTCAACAAACCCGTGAAGAAAAACTTTAGTCTGTTCGCGCACACGTTCTCCGCTGGAATGTTTAATTGAGCTGCTACCGGTCCTATCAAACAACGGAAGCCTCCGGATACCAAAAATACTTTTTTGTTCTTTGTTTGCAGTACAGACATCAATTCTCTGGAATTTTTTGTTAAATATTCTTATACTTGTGCTTCTGAAATTTTCCAAGTATCGAGAAAATCTCATTTTCCAAGTACATTTAATCAAATACAATCACGATTTGCTAAATTAAGTAATTACAATTTTACATTGCCGTATTGTCATTCGAATAATATTTTGTAATATTTCAAACCGCTTTTGTTTTATTTAAAAATTCTTTGTTAATGAAATTCAAAACGTTGCTCTGATTAAGAAATTTATTATCTTTGCTAAGAAATAAGAAATTTCTAGTGTTTTTATCACATTTTTTCCCAAGATACACGTTTTCTTATCAAAAAAATGTAAGTTGATATTAAATTAAGTATACTTAATTACCATGTAAAAAAGTATAATTTAATAATCAGTTGGGAAATAAACGTGGAAATTTACAGACAGATATATCGACGATATTTACTTTATACCAGGTGTTAACTTTGGTGGATGATTTCTGATAAATTGCTTCACTTGTTGCAGGGTCGGTCGAATGATATTGAGCCTAACTGCCAGTGACTGTTGGAATGTCATGTTACCCTGCATCGCTTGTTTTGTTCTATAATCATTAAAACGAATGCACGCGTAAACATATTATGAAATCCGTACATCGTCGCAAGTAAATAGCAAGTACCGATTGACGCGTGCGCAATTACAGTTCAAAGTGACGTCAAAAGAATTTCATCAATTACAAAGCTTCCTTCATAATGATTGATAAATACTTCGATTTCAATAAAACTAAATATTACGATTTTAAAGTCATTGATTTCAAATTTTAGGTCGAAATTATTCAGTAAAAAATATTTTCTTATGTAAATAAGTCTCAGTTTTATAATAAATATATTGCCAATTTAATTGAAATTCAACAAATCAATTTAAGTATTGAAAAAAGTGCAAATGATTATAAAAATCTTTTTTTTTTTCATGTGGAAATTTACTAATATATTTTTATTCGTCATTTACGCTTTTTAGTCGTAATTTTTTTTGTTCTGAGATCAGTATGGGTTGTATGGTAATAAAATACATCTTTTTTCCATAAATGGCTCGGGACCAGGGTAAGATGCTTCCTGATTGGTGCGCCGGTTGGGGCGACGCGGAGTCCCTCTTTTCTCAAGTGCCACGCAATACGATGGCTGTATACGCGTTCATGATTACAATTTCGTTTAATTTTATTCTTCTGTAACAAATTTAATATCAGTTACGTTTGTAGCACTTGCACTCCAAATTGACATCAAAATAATATCATCAATTACAAAACTTCCTTCATAATGATTGATAAATATTTTGATTTCAATAAAAATAAATATAAAAAATTCAAAAAAAAAAATTTTGATATTAAGGTCATTGATTTCAAATTTTAGGTCAATATTAACAAGTGAAAAAAACTTTCCTGTGTTAATAAGTATCAGCCTTGTAATAAAAATATTGTCGATTTAATTGAAATTCACCAAATCAATTAAACAACAACAAATATAATTTTTAAAGGACGGTTGATTTTGAATTTGTCGAAAAAATGGTTTTAAATTTTGCGAAATTTCTGAAATAAGTCTGTGGTCGATCTACTTTGAGATATTGGGATATAAAATTTATAGATAAATAGAACATCACTCGAATTTTGCAAAAAATCGATCAAACGATTTCGATTCAATGAAAGTTTTCAATTTTTTTTCGAAAAATTAACACTTCCTTATCTCAAGAATTACTCGAGCCATCGAACTGAAATTTGGTATCAAGATAAATAAAAAAATGGTTTCTTCTTCTTCGGCGCAATTTTCATCAAAATTGATTTGCGGATTGGTATTTTACATTTTGAATTTTGTCAAAAATTTCTGTAAATGCTCTAGCTGCCGCAAAGCTTTGGTTATCGTGTTAAATAGTTATTTACACGTAAATTATCTGTCAAGAAGATTCAATGGTATAGAAGAAAAACTCATGAAAGCGTTCATCACTTGAATTTTTTTAAATTATAATCTTTTATACTTTTGAAAAATTTGAAGAGACGAGCCGAAAACTGCATTCGCGTGGGTGAATTCTCTTCATAGATTCGGTGAAAATTGTTAGTGGCATTTGAAATTTATAAAACTTAGTATTTTCATTTCCACGATTACCGAAGCGTGCGCAAATTAATTGCCCGGAACTCATAAATGATTCGAGTAATTGATCTAAAATATATTGATTCAATGAGATTTTAGAGCGTATCGAATTTATAAGTTTTCGTTCAACTTTAGTTATTAGCATTTTTTAAAACTAAGATGAAAATCGAACTGTACGAATTGCTATCTAATTACAATTCATTTAACACACAGTTTTCTCTATGAAGAAACCAAAATTTATAAACATATTTCCTTACACTATATTTTATTATCTATAATGATTTGTAGTTTTTGGTTTTGCACTGCTGCGATTTTATAGGATTTCGTCTTGTTAATTTACATGGAAAAAACTAAAAAAAAACAAGTTTTCCCCAAATAAAAAAAAAGTTATTTTTCAAGTACAATGTAATACGGGTTAACGTAATCTGTTCGGCCTAAAGTTTGATACAAATTTTCTGTTATATTACACGTAATCTTTCTGGGGGATGAGACACAAAGTAATAAAATTATTTCCTGGTACAAGCGCCACCCTAGAGTTTGTATTATTATTAAAATAGAGAATGGGATTGAGCAGCAGCGAATAGCGAGAAATATAAATGATTTGCCGTTCACTTACAGGTCAGCAACCTGGTCGCCTTTGCCGCAGAACTTGGCGAGCTCATCGATTCCTTCCTCCTGAATGACCGTCGAATCAACGTCGAAAGTTACCGCGTCCGCGGTTCTCCAGGCTGCCTTCACGGCCTCAAGAGTCGCCATCCTTTCGACGATTAATTATCTGTGCCGGTAACTCAATGAAGTAAATTAGTGGAAACCAAGTATTTCTGTATGTCACGATGAGTACTGATACGCGACAAGTTGATGACTGTCCGAGCGAGACCGACGCTAACTTGCAAACTATTGCCTCGTTACAGCTCAAGAATGACGAATGCCCGCTCGCGCGAATATTATCGGGGTAGGGGAATCGAGTGCGCTCTCTTTAATATACACTGTGTTCACCGATTCACGGGCTCTCTCGCTGGCCTACGTAACGCGGATTGAACGATCGTCGAGCGAATCGCCTGCTCTCAACGGGTCCTAATCTTGAACATCGCCTCGACAGTTGAGAGATTCACTCCGTCGTTTCGTCTTCGAAGAAGAGCTTCCAAAGAGTGGGGGAAGCAACTGTAAAGAGCGGCAGAGACTAAACGTAACGTGTTATTCGACACATGCCGGTAGCCTCGTGCTCTTCTTGCCTAAGACGTGCGGTCATCTATTGGCTCGCTGTTAACCCTATCACGTTCTTATATTTTTTTCATAAAACATAACCAAACTTTTTTTTTCCCAAGCAATTACTTTCAAGAAATATCTTTCACGATTACACGAGCATCGTTTTAACTGTTGAGTAACACATTTTAATGAATAATTTCTCCAGTTATTGCTACATGCTCGATGAAATAAAGGAAGATTACAAGGAAATTATTATTATTTAGGATACAGAGAGACAACATTTCAATGTCAGCGTAATCAAAAAGAAAATCCTAAAAACAAATCTTTCACAAATCTACGTCTGTGAGATGAAGTATCATTAATTGCGAATGAACGATAGGAAGTAACGATGATGGGTGATCTACAGGACGCTTCCGATTGGTCATGTAGGCATTTTAAATCCAAAAACCTGATTTTTTTTAGTATATTTCAGTTTTCATATTGAATGTTGCGAAAGCCTGCGATAGGTTACCAGATATAAAAAAAAATTTAATTAAATCTTAAAAATGAAGTTTTTAGTATAAAAGAAGCAAGATCTGTATTCAACTGAAATATTTTCATACTTAAATAATACTCACAGTAAATATTAAAAGAACTTCATATTCGTTAGTTAATGAGGATTCTAATGCGCATTTAAAAAATAGGCCCACCGAATATTTGGGAAAGATACGAATAATGAAAGTAAAAATCGCGCACGCGCCGCGATTACTGACCTGTTGAACAGAAGCCTGTTAAACGCGCCGCGCTCCGATTTACTGATTTGCTACCATCCCCACCATGGTCTACCTTACGTATGACCTTAAAAGTGGTTCCAGTATTTCAATATACAATATTTCGAACACCGCCTTTCGATATTTCTGCCTATGTCATTTTTAAAGAAAACTGCAATTTAACTTTGGAACTCAATCAACTATAACCATAACAATGGACCTTTGTTGTGGTTAGTTTATCTGTTCGTGAAGAGTTTTTGTAAAGGAGACGAAGACAGGAGATGAGTCATGGTGTGCTCGTTCATGCGGTGTTCTTTCTTCGTTCCATAATTACCGGCTAAAACGCCGGGTGTAGACTTTCGTTTGTTTTGATTTTTGACCGGTAGCTCGATCATTTTTACTCCTGTCTGACTTTTTTCGCACGAGTGTTAGTACTGTGATAGAATACGAACAACGACATTGAAAGAGCTTGTAAGAATATTAGGTAGCTTACGAACCGATGGGAAATGGCTTTGTAGCGAAGTTTAACCGAATTAGATTTTGACAGAGTAGAAGAAAAGTTTTTTTCAGCTAAACAAGTGATCATTAGAAACGCTGAAAATATAATTGTTATATAAGTGGGAAGGATCTATAGGAATCGAATGATCATCGATATGCGGAGGAAGTGCCTCCCGGGTTATTGATGTGCCGGTTCTTATCGCACATGACAAAATGAGGTAAAATTTCAAGGAAATCAAAAGCAGATATCTTCAATTATTTATTTTAAATGAGCAATAACCGAAAGCAAAATAAATTAACGAATAGAAAGCACTGTAAGCGAGTAACATATAAAAAAATACTTACGTCACTAGAACGCGAAAACAGATAAAGGAAGACGCAACATTCGCACAACGAAGATCAAGACACGTGCGTACTACACCGCGTTTCAACTCAAACTCCGTACCTTACTCAAATGGAGCCGGAGCTCTCTACAAGCAAACGGAGCCTTACATAGTCACGGACAACGTGAACGACGTGTGCGTGTCGGCATCATTAAATTGGTGGGGGTTGATCATTGTTCTACAGTTGCTTTGATCATAATGACTATGAATAATTTGGATCAGCGGAAAACAAAGAGGCGGCACCCGCATGCGCACTGCCGCACTCTCTCTTTTCTCTTGTTAGCAGAATTAAAAAAAAATTGTTACTGATAAGAGCGTTATCGACAAAGGTTAGATACCACATGACGACCATACATATATCACCTTGAAGATGATGCGACACACCCTCCGTTCCGCCCAACTGGATCCATTTAGTATAAAAAAGTGTAATTTAATGTACTCGATGATGATCTTAACTTATTGCATTACATAATTGTCAAGCGTATTATAAAAATTAATTTCCAATAAGGTTCATGTTCTGTACTTTATTTATCTATCTGATGATAATACTGTTACCGAGATTTCTCGATGTAAAAGTTTCTCTGAATGAGAGTCAGCATGTTGTACATTCGTATCTGAACACAATATTATGTAGATCTTAACGAATATTTTATATCAATGCTCCTGCGGACGTAATCAGGTACTGTAGTGATATCGATAATTTACATCGCGGTAGATACAATATATTTGCTTGTTACGTCTGATACGGATGTCGATGTTATCGTATCGTATCAAGTCGATAGACAGATGCTATCAAGAAATCGTACTTTGCATCGATCACCACTACAAAGCTAATATATCTTTATGTATGAGGTTTCAAGCTTTTTAAACATTATTTCATGGACATCGAGCCACTAGAATTATTGAAACTCTTTAATGAATGTCATCCTTGTGCTTGAAGGTATATCGCTGTGTTTTTGCTGACCATTTCAGGGGTATCGGTTCATAAATTCTTATGCAATTGAACTTTTATATCCCCCAGGGACTTTTGTCAGTCAATTTTATCTCATCGTATCGCTTAATTAGTGACAAAATTTGGTCAACGAAATGATAAGAACAAAAGTTAATCGTCGAACATTATTATTTCTTGCGATACGTGGACTTACCGGGATATTCTTGAAAAGGATTCAGCCATCTGTTAATGATTCCATTTTCAATTTAATTTTTGAATTTATAACCATAGACACGAAGGAAAGAGTGAGCAACTATGATTAAAAAAAAGTTACGAAAAATAAAGAAATTAATGCAATAAGAATTTATTATTAATTGCTGGTTAAAAATTTGTTAAGTCGTACATCGATCCGAGAATATCCACTGTGATAAGTCGAAACGTATAGTTATCTATCTTAAAGTCGACTTAATATTGAACGAAAAAATACCTTCGAAATAGTTCAATTGTAGTTAACTTAAAGTCGACTTTTCATACACAAACCGACTTTCGAATTTCGCTCAAGTCGGTCCGCCAGGGATCAGACATCAATAGCAGCACGATAACTTCATAATTGCGATTCGGTGTGACACAGCGTGTCTCACCAGGTATCTGCAGAATGATGCACATGTTACCATTACGATAGCACAATGTTTGGAGATGGTTTCAGACTTCAATTGGTACACGGCACGACGGTACAACGATATATAATGGAGACATCGCGTATTACCGTAGAATTTTATTAGTTACGCATCGTGAGCATCTTTTTCTCCTATATCTGTTACGTTCATTAATTAATGTTTTACTGTTATTATTTATTTAATAAATGACGCTTCACGTCGGAGAGAGGGAGAGAGAGAGAGAGAGTGAGTGAAAGAGCTAAGTTAGGCTGAGTTTAAAGGATTCAAGATAATATTTCCGGGTCCATCCATCATCGCACGAGTGCTCGTCGAACAATGTTAAACGTTTCAGTTTTTGAAAATGTGATAGCACAACAGAATCATTGATGTCCAGAAACCACATTGACAACTTGCGGAAGTCAGCCAAACGAATATCTCATTGATAGTGATCGAGTAAAGAGGTGTTTGGAGATCGCGTCGGGGCTTACGAACGTTAATTTCTCAAGCTGGTTCAGAATGTAACGATATCCTAAGAAATTCGAGATACTGTAACCCTGGACAGGTAAATTGTAAGCGAACTTTTCAAAACGTGTTACGCTGCTTTATGATTCCTTGCAATTGAGAGGAATGTGACGGCACGGGGTCTAACAAGGTGGCGGCAAGGCGTATCATCAGCTCTAGGTCACGGCACGATTTTTTTACTGGGAAACTTGTGGGAATTTAGCCTCTTGAAGAAATATTCAATGAAAGATGAAAGTCCACTCTGTATTCGGGCACACTACTCGTGTAAACTTTTTATTAATCGCTTCCAAGCGATTATATCCTTCTATATTATAAAAAAATCTCGCCGCCGTCGTGTAGACGATTTGGAAAGATTCTTTAGGGTCTAAGAGATCCCCCAGCCCCTGATTATTCGTAGTCCCGTAATGACCCTCCTCCCCAGCCCGAATTATTTTAAGTTCCTTCTAGGAGCCCCTTCCAGCCTCTGATTATTCTAATTAGGATAGCCCTTACCCCCCCCCCCCTCCCAAGTCACTGAAAATTCTAATAGAACGTTGACTGCATCTAACAATTGCACAATTCAATGTTCACGACTTTTATCCGAAAGATCTATCGGATATGTCTGTCGAAATCCCAAAAGCGTATGTAAACATTAAGAATTTTGACAGACACCCGATCAATTGTGCCGGAGAAATTTACGTGAATTTTTTGTTACCGACCGAGGGATAGTGCATTAGCGATATAGGATACCGACGGAACTACCAGCGGTATCGTCGGTATATATTTACCCTTTTCTATTTTCTCAGAGCACCAATTCATATATGCTCGTACGAAGATACATGAAGTGTAATCCAGTGTGCAACCGCTCGCCATAACATTTGACCAATCAAATACACTTCCATCTCTCAGTCATATTTGAAAATGAAATGCGAATAACAGATTGTCGGATATAAATAATTGCCTCAGCTCATACTCCTAACGCTGTATGAATCTTCGTTTATCCAGAAAAAGGAAAAATATGACATTCGATTAGTGACACTCGAGCGTTTTCTGCTATTTGTCAGTTCTCGAGAAAAATACGCAACACGATGAAAGATTGTGATTATTTGACTCGATCATCGTATAGCAGTGCATCAAATGGTTCACCGTTCATAATGGATCTCTCGATAGATCCTAAGAGACAAAGATTTCCTTTCTGTATCGTATGGACTCCGATACCTTTGCTCACGTAAGTTCAATACTTAACCTCTCTCAGAGGCAATTATTTTTGGATTAATCGTACGATTTGCACAGATATTTCATGCCGTTCATCGGACATATGGGCATAACCACCTCAGTGGGTATAATACGTGACTTTGCTGGTCCGTATCATGTTTCTGAAGATAAAATGGCATTCGGGCAGCCCACAAAGTACTGGCAACTTGATCACAATCGAGCGAAGGGAGGACCCGTCGGATGGGACGCAGCTGTAGCCGAAGCCAGTGAAATCTATAAAACCAGAATGGTGGGTGATATATCCTCTCTTTAAAGGGAGTCTCAAGTGACGTGATGTACAGTTAAAAAAGCAGCAAATGTGAGAGAGACAGAGCTAAACATTTCAAACACATTTTGTATCACGACTAGATTGTCTGATGTCAGATTAAAAATAAACGACAGGTCCGGCAGTTCCAGTATTAATAGGATTCACCCTGTGCAATATTACTATAATACTAGCTCACTTGAGAATTCATGGACGCGGGTGGGATTCTATTTCTTTTTCTCTAAACTATTCGTCGCACAACAGAATTACATTTTTTTATACCAACCGTTGTGTGCCATTTCACCTCAAAACTTTGAACACATTTTTCTTAAACAATTTTCTCAAGCATGGACGACGAAGTTTGTGCAATTCACTGCACAAATGCGTCACGGAGTGAAATCCACAAACATCTGACATTAGAAAATCAGAGTCCCAGAAAAATATGTTAGAAATTTTTAGCTCTATGTCTCTCGCACTTTTGGACTCTTGGGCACGTGACTTGATCCTCCCCTTAGGGTGATGTAACACTACTCAGGCAGTAACAAAAACTGTATTTTGAATATTTTTACCACAGTGGATCTGCCGAATAAAAACCGAGAATATTGCTCTCCGCTTAACAATAATACGGTGCAAACTTCTCGTCTTTTATCCGACAGATCAACCATAGCAGAGAAATTTGGGGTCGCAAGATTAATTCTATCTCTTGTGCATCCATACATATTGCACATCATCTTATAACGATGCTCTACCTCTCGATCGGTAACAAAAACTGTAATGGAAATGCCTCTGCCAGAATTGATCTCTTAAATATAATCAGAGGACAATCACCTGTGTCTCACGGTTCACAGTTGTTGTCATTTAACCGAAAGCTCAATTGTGGCGGCGAAAGCCATGATGGGACAATTCTGTTCTCTCACACGTATGGTGATCCGAGAGAGACAGACGACGTGTAAGACTTCACCTTGAACCTATCGGAAGTAGACGAGTTTCGTAACAAGCATTGTGTTTCTGTTCTTTTTCCAGCACAACTTGTGTTGCGACAATTGTCACTCGCACGTTGCAATGGCTCTCAATTTCATGAATTACAAAAACTCATCAAACTGGAATATGGTAAAACTGGCATTCTTGATATTCATATTTGGCAAATATGTCAGGTGAGTTGGTGTTGTAGACATTTTTACTAAACTAGAAAATAGCTCTACCAATGCTCAATATTTTCTTACAGTTTTTGGAGTTTTATCAAGACTTGGTTGCCTTTTTCTATAATCGTCGCCATCGTCACATCATATGTTATATTCTGTGTATAAAGCGTAAAGTGAACGAAGTCAATGAGTATTCGTTTTTTCATAATGATGTTTTATTTAACAACAATTGTATGAGGCTCTGTTATAACATGCAAAGTTGTACTTATGGCAGAGAAGACATAGGCAGCACTCTCAATATTATGCGATAGCGAAATTTCTGTTGAGTTTCCAGTACTTTTTGTAAATATAGTTAATTATTATATTTAACAACTTTTATGAAGCAGGTAGAAATGATGCACTGGTTATGGCCAATTTTTTTGCTATTTCATGGTTTACAAAAATAAACTACTGGTAGTTTACTCACTGAATACTGGAACATCTTAAATTTGGCTAGAAACTGTACATCTATCGTCCATTTTTCATGTCCGTGTAGTTATCTTTCCAATTCTTGCTTTATTCATGCTTATCTAGATAATTTCATACTGTATTATTAATTTTATACTTTACTGTGCAGTGTTTCATGTACATGTGCGTTAAATAAGAATAATCGACGTTACACCAAAAAAAAAAAAAAAACTATTCAGTATTACATTTATGACAGCACATTATGCTTAAAAACCTATAATTAACCATGGCAAAAGAACTTGGCAAAGTCACATTCTCGTCATGGCGCTGATTTGATTTGTTTTCATATAAAAAAAAAGTCGTGACCAAAGGTTATACGGTTGTACGATTTGATCGCCAATGTTAAATCAGTAGTATGTTGCTATAACAAGGTGAATTTAAACGGTAAGCCGTGGATTCTGTTCTTGCAGGAGGCATCATCACAGTTTTTAGCGATAAAATCGTAAATATCAACAAAGATATTAAATTTATTCATTAAAATCAAGTTATTCTGCACCGCTTCCCATTTCATTTATGACACTTCTCTCCAGGCTAAAGTCGTAATCGTAATCCTCGTTCTGTATACTCAGAACAAAGGACATAATTTCGTCTACTCTGAGGCTGTCGATTTCAATATTGTTATTGAAGCTTTTGCTCAATTGAAATGGAATTCCGAAGAGATAATTTTGCGATTCTCCGGAGGCGAGCTGCTGCTGCGGCATCATCGAAGGAAGAGACGGAATATTAGATGCTCCATCGCCTAGATTGGGATACAGTCCACTGATTCTTTCGGAATTCGGTGACAGCGGATTTCCGTGAGTCTCGATGATGACGTAGTCACCCGACTGGCCAGAGGCAGCTTCTTCCGGAGTGTCCGGCGGAGATTCTTTGTGGTGCTTTTTTCTGCCAAAGAACCAAGACATCTTCTACGGAATACACAAATATGAGATTAGTTTAATTGAGAAATTGATATTTAGCAAAGGCTATTTAATTCTTCAGGGATTTATATCGTGTCTGTCCTAACAGATGGGGGTTGTGTATCGTCTTTAGACAATGTAAAATATATTCTGTGTTTATCTCTCACGAGCATCGTTAATTCTATGTCTTCCGCACCTGTACATGTTTCACATTGTCTCACGACGATGTCTAACCATCTTAGATCGTCATACATGCAACAGCGACAACAGAATTTTACTATTCTAAATTACTTTGTTACGATCGATACTTTAAATAAAAGACACAAATAGTGGCCAGTATAATCATAAGAAATTCTTCACCGCCCATCGTCTTTTATCCGAAAGATCAGTCATCGCACTAGTTTTTCTTACCGAGCAAGAGTTATCGTTTGACCTTAAGACGCTATAGTATCCGTAGGTCAGTACCAAAAGCTATAATGTAAAATACATCACGATTGATTCGTCAAATAAAAGAGAAGAACGTTGAACAGCGTCTAAACATTTTACAACAAATTCAGTGCGACACACCGACTGCATTACAAAATAACAGATTCTCTATTTTCTCAGAGGCGTTCAATATTAGACACAAAAACAAATCAAGTTTCTCACTTAGGTTGGATCCATGTATTCCTCCTGTATGTAAATTTAATTTATGTCTGCCCAAAATATCATTCGTTTTTGAGAAAATAGAAAAATCAGACAAATATCTACAGAGTTTTAAATACGGTAGCTCCGTCGGTTACATTGCCTTAAGACGATATCAAACTCTAGCAGCCGCTCACGGCAGAGTAAAAGAGAAACACTGAGAATATGTTTCGCTTCCTCCTAAATAGTAATTCAAAGGTTATAAACGATATTCTCAGGCTTCAGCAAATCATAAATGTCCAGCATGCTATTCAAAAATCGATTCAAGATCTATAAACAATTAATCACTGAGGTTAAAAAAAATCTTAATCTCACTTGTGCGGAGAATCAAAATTTATTATAGTTCCAATCACGATTTAACAAAACGGATTGCGACGTCATTAATCGTTTCAATGTACGAAATAAGCAATAACATTTATCAGCAAAGATATCAAAGAATTCACATTATTACCAAACTTACATGCAAAGGGATAACACAAAGGATCTCTAATACAAAACAACTGCACGATACTTTTGAACTCGAGAACTGACCATACTGCGTACGACAGATCAATTGTCTTGTTTATGGAACAAATTCACTTTATTAATTAAGCACGTCAATGGATAAGCGCAATACTACTGGCGACACTTAAGATAATACCGCTGTCACCGCTGCAATTGTCTATTTCGATTAAGACGGAGTCACAGTTACAGCTGACTTAATTCCTTACAAGTTTGCCAACGTAATAGACAAAAATCTGTGTACAGCTAGTAAACAAATTTCGTTCGTGCAACGTCAGAATATATCGAACGTGCATCGTTTAATGTATTAATTATAAACAAAAATGATCTGAATATAGATATAGCAAATGATAATAAAAATTTAACCTCATTTTGAATATTAGAAATGTGTTATAATGTTTAACAGCTGGTAACATCAACCAACTAGGAACTACGATGATCAACCTCGTAGAATTTTCTTACAAATTTTTAAAACTGTCTCGACAAGATTCCTCCAAATGGTTTGCAAAAGAATATTAAACAATAATTTCTTACGCATCTACCGAAATAACGATAATTTTTTACATATATATCAAACTTTGCCTAACTTGTCTCCCTATCGAATCACCTCAATTATACTTTCTTTTTTAATTAATCGTTATAGTCGTTACGCTCATAGAAACATTAGTTATGTATGAAGGAACTACAAACGTTGATAAAAGAAAATTCGTCATCAACCGCAGTACAATTAATTATAAGAAATCTTGATTCTTGCAAGATTCCCAGTGAGCTATTTTATATTTTTAATACATACAACAACATATCAATGGTACAAATGACTACGTTAGTCATAGAAACGTCGTTGTACTTTTAGGTTAGTGTTCGGGGTTTCGGAAAGCGTCACAGACGGTTGGTTCCACACCGGTATGACCTATTATCACAAAATTCATTCTAGAATTTGGAAAAAAATTGATTACACATATTCCGACATAAGGAATTGGATTTGTAGCCCATCGTCGTCACGACGATTTTTCTTATAACTACGTAGAGCTAACGAACGAACGCATGCGTGTCGTACGCGTAAGAAAGTGAAGATTTACACGAGCAACGAGGACCATCCAACAGCTTTGCGATGTCGGCGCTCGAACTCGGAACGACGATCGAGTCTCTTAGCCGACGTCGTATCGAAAAGTCACGAGAATCACCGCAAGGTAGCAGAGCAGTAGCATTGTTTTTGTGCTGGTGAGCCGATTGTTGTACCGTAGTACATGACTGATGCATTGCGCGTGTCGTTGGATTCTCGTTTGTCGGTGAAACAACACAACGGGAGACGGGAGTAGTAGCACGTTGTTTGCTTCCCGAGTAACCGAGCCCGCGAATAAATATCGTGCGCGTGTGAAGATTTAGTAAAGTTTTATGATCTTTGAGCTGAATTAATCGGTTAGTCTCGGTTCTGCGACGACATAAAGTGTCGAGGAACCGCGTCTCTTCGAACGATCGAAGAAGCTCGTGGCCGCGAGTACCTAGCGAGGCCTCCACCTCTTTCGCGCCAATCTTTGCGAATCGTGTGAGGTAAGCCCTCTCACTTCCCCACCTTCCGCCCTTTTTTCCATACGTACGACCGCTTGACAACTCCGAATTGATTATGAACGAATACGACGCACCTATGCAATGCACTTCGATTACGCTTTGATCCACGAGAATTTGCATACGCGACATATAAGTAGAAACATATGCGTAGCTATCGAAGCTACAGACGGTAGCGGATAAGAGTAACGGTTATTAAAATTGCACCGATTTTCCATTGTTTGTCAATGGACGGAACCATCTTTGAAAAATTCGATTGAATACCTACCGACATTGATTGATTCACGATCGGAATGAATCTCTTGAATCGTAGGTTTGTCGGCTGTTTAGCATTAGCTGTAGGAATTAATAAGATTTTTTAAACAGGAAAGGTCTTTGTCCCGTTGATGCATTAAAGAAATATACGAGAGCGAAACGTTTAGCAAGTCAAAGATACGATGCAACGTGCATTTTTCATTTGTAAAATCCATAATGTATTGTTTTCGGCTATCGTACGTTCGTCCATAGATGCATCGATAACCAAATAAGCTATGATATAAGATATAGAACAGACACTTTTCCTTGACATTGTCTGATAATGTTGGGACGTTTGTACGCGCACGGAGAGAGCGAGATACCTTAAAATAGACGAAACTGCGACACCTCTGCACTCCGGCAACAACTCGAGAACGATTATATCGAGTTGTAGGTGAAGGGAAACGCAATGTACTCGAGTTTGTTGATTTATCCTATCGAGTGTTTAGTCACGCTGCTTGGCGAACATGCATTTTTTCATTTCCATATGCATTCTCAACGGTATACCCAAGTTGCACTTGTGTTTAAGGCTTAACGGCTCATTTCAGTATTAATCTGGGGTATCCCATTGCATTTACATGCGAGCAAGTAAGAAATAAAGATGTTACATAGTAATTGGTATAAAACTAGAGCAGGAAGAAGATGGGGTACATCGAGACACATTATCGCACGGCTAGATTTAATTAATTAATTATCAATATCATGATAATCTTTATGCAATTATATGTTTAATGTACATTTAAGTACATGCACAGCTACCATTTAATTAGGTAATGAGCAATGTACATCGCTTAATTAAAGATTTCTTGAAACGTTTGATACGGCCCTCCTGTTATGTTCACCATTGGTGGGGTACAGAACTGGTACCCCATCTGTACCCCACCAATGGGGTACACTGGTGGGGTACATCGGGACACTTTGTCACAAGGGTAGTTTTTATTAATTAATTAATTAATTATCAATATCATGATATTCTTTATGCAATTATATGTTTAACGTACATTACCATTTCGTGTGTACACATTTTTACAAAGACTTTTTTCTTTTATAAAAATGTTTTAAAAAAATACTTCTTTACAATTACGTTTTGATTAAAAAATTTATAGCGATCTATACTTTTTTATAACAATTATCTACTTTGCAGTCGACATACTTTCATAGACATTATTTCACTGTACCCCAGAGCTCGTAGTTCCACTGTACCCCACTGATTCTTATTGTAATGCTTAAATGATTATCGTGATCTACAATATAATTATCGTTTGTCGCACATCACTCTCGTTGCATTATACCATGATACTTTACTCGTTATCGGAGATTCATGGTTAAGGTAATAAAATTCGAAAAAAAATGATTAATACTCGTAATAAAATCACACTTTTTTTATTGGGCCAACAAATCATATCTTGTTAATCGTTCTTTATATTTATGCCGACCGATTAATGTAATTTTTAAATTCAATGTGACTTTTGTTTGTTAAATGGTCCTCCTCGCTAATTTCGGAGATAAATTGATGATTCTATTGTGCCATGTCCCCCCACTGTACCCCTCTCGCTACTATAACGTTGAACGGAATCGCTTAGTGAATGCGCTCGCTGCAGATATTCCGTTATCGTGCAATCAGTGGCGAAACTCGATCATCTGTATCACATAAGCGTATCAATCTCGTTGCATTTCATCATCACTTTGATGTACGCGCTTAATGGTAACTAAACGTACATTTTCTTAGATGACAATTTGCATTATAAACCAGAATTACGATCCTCCCGTTACTTGTCAACTCACTGTATTTATTTCTTTCGTACATTATTTATTTATTTTTTCATACTCTCTTTTGTCGTCGGCTATAAAATATTATAATATTTTACTGAAAAGGTTAAACACGTATTTTTCATGAAAATACATGAATAAAATGCCGTTAGAGTAAAGTAATGAATAATTGTAGTTACCATTACTTTCTTCATTGATTTATTTCTCGTGATTTTTCAAATAAATTATCGTAGAAAGTACTTTTTTTTTTTTAACTTAAATTTTTTAATATTAAACTGAGTTTCAAATGTTATAAACATGAACTCGTTAATATCGTGAACTCTTTGTTCGCGATATTAATTGGGATTTGAAGTCTCCATACCCATAACAGTAACTATCATTCGTGATCACAAGGGTTCCAGTAAGGCATGTTGACGTGATTTGTCAATGGAAACATGTTTACTAGATTTACTGTAATACAGTAATCAATAATAACAGGAAATTTCATCGACTACTGACTAAACACCTGTTGACCAATTTTATTGCGCGCTTTAGCAGTGCATTCTCAATAGTTTTTCTCGCATATTTCACGGTAAAGATAAAATAACGTTCAGATAAGAACAAATAAACAATCTTCGGTATTAATTACGCTTCTGCTGGGTTATTATTTTTTTTTTCTCACAACCTTGAACGATCCGTGAAAGATATTTGTAATCTACGTCTCAACAGATTGCATAACTCAGCTTATACTTTGCATCAGTGTCCATGTAAGTTTCCACTTACTGTCGAAGAAAACAAGCACAGATTCGTTCAAAGTGTGTTAGGATCATTTGGAACTGAATATTAACGCTTCCAAGCAAAATAGCCAATGGAAAAGCAGTGTTAATGGTCTTAGAGATATTGGACTTGGGAAAGGCAGCTTCTGATTGACTCGATCCATAGCACGTGTCGCTTTTGAACGAAATACATCACAGTAAGTTGTGTTATTTCAATATCTGCCGTAAAATTATTGTAGAAAACAGCTATTTACGAGCATTCGATGAAATTCTTTACTTTTGTTATAATATGAGATTTTTTGTTTGTTTTATATTCAACAGCTTCTAACACTCGCGATATGTTAGAGTTGATTCTCGATTGATTGAATTTGGACGTTCCATTCCAGCTCTGAATCACACTTTCGCCTAGATTTCAATTTCACGGTGATAGTTGGTAAAAGTGGAAGAAGAGGAATCATATTTTCAGTCAATAATGACGAGGCAACGACATGGAGGTCGAATGATGATTGTCAGTGGTGGCATAAATAGGCCAGGAAAGTCCCGACAATCATCGGGAGAACCGGGACGGCTCCCATGTGCAGTTTCCTCCTCTCTCTCTCTCTCTCTCTCTCTCTCTCTCTCTCTCTCTCTCTCTCTCTCTCTCTCTCTCTCTCTCTCTCTCTCTCTCTCTCTCTCTCTCTCGTTCTCTACACCGGGACGATCTATTTTTGCGAATAATCTGGCGTACCAACTGGGTCACCCCTTAGAGCGATCTCTCCTTCTGTTATATTATTATACAGTGTATTCCATACTTCCAGACTGCATTTTGGTTTCTCGTCTTGAACAAGAGAAGTCAATGCGAGATTCGGCGCTTTACAATTATTTTTTAAATAAATAGATCGTCGAAAAAAAAAAATGACAACGTTACGAATCTTTTGAGACAGTATTATGTCTCCCTCGAAATATGAATTTCTTGTTATTTTTCAATCTGTCAAATAATTCTTACTCTCGGCGTTGGTTCACTTGATCGTAGTAACGGCTGATTGTACAGTACGCTGTACTACTACTACCACAACTATTTCAATCGTTGGATCGTATCTATAAATACGTCCAGATGACAAGCGTGGACTTCCTAGTGTCGGACGTTGCCAAGTGGAACCCCGATGCATCATCGGAAGATCCAACACGTGTTTCTCCTTTTTCCTAATTACGAATGGAACTACGCCCGACGGAGAAAGATCCGATCCGATGTTCGTCGTTACTCCACCCTCGACGAATTGGTTAATCGATATCGCAAACTATCCATTATTACCATCATTATTTGATAATGTAGATTCGTTCAATCGGCAGAGTTCTTCTACCTGTTGCCGGACACTTGTTTAACTCTATGTAATTAACACGTTCTACATTACGTTTCAATTGACATGTTCTACAAAATCTTAAAAAAAAAAGAACTTAGATGACCGATGTTGATTAGTAGCTTGTCATTGGGAAGCTTCCATTTTATATTTTAGTATTCAATTAATCATTTTTTAAAGGTTACAGATTAAAAGTGCCGCTCGTGTCATATTTCGTTTCTCCTATCTGGAGGTCGCTGATTTCTATCTTAGTCTCAAAGTTAATTATCGATTTTGCAAAACGGTTAATTATTTAACGAATTAATAATTATTAGTTCATGCCAGAAATAGTTAGCTTGTTGTCGTGAAATTTTGCTTTGTTCGCTATATTTCACGATTGATAAGAAAAAAACCCAGCCAAAGTAGGCTTAAGGTAGTTCTACCGTGACAGCGTTTCGTACCTCAGTTTTTTATATACTCAACTTTAAATAATTACGGAAATGTTAGTGAAATTTAAAGCACGGTCACGGGTTATTGGAAAGAGAAATAAAATATCCAAAATCGACACTTTAATATGGGATCTTATGCCAGAAGGATCGAATGGCGACTTCTGCTCAATTATTTGTATACTTAGAAAGAAGATTAATAAAATAAAAAATGCATCACGCGTTCGTTAAGCATTACGAATATTTCCTGTTGAAAAAAAAGGGAAAGTTGCGGGACATTCGAAGGAGTTGTTTCACGTTAACAGACACAAAACTGGATCACATTGACGTACGCGTTACGGTATAAAAATCGCGCGGGAATTTAACAACAGCGCGTTGTAGCAGACGCCCGGCTGAACCACTCTATAAGTATGTTATCACACTAATGAACCATGTGTAAGCACAAAAACTATCAGAGAATGATAGATTATACATAAAAACGCCTGACACCCTTTCTTTGGAGGTCGAGACTCAACGTTTGGAATTTATCATAATATATCCCCACGAAAAACAAATATCTGCAACAAATAAGTTTTCTACGCGTGACATATACAGTACACTCCCGCTAACTTAACGCTCTCTAGTATAACATTTTCCCTCGATTCTCTTTGTAAGAAAAGCGCAAACGGGGTGGTTGTTACCCCCACTCGCTTCTATTTACAAGTCGCGCGCTCACTCGTGTACCCTGCCGGACTCCGTCTAACCTAACCGTTTCCCGCGCCTCAAACAGCGGCAGTGGGGGGGTTCTCTTTAGTAGCACGGAAATCCGGTCTCGACTCCGTTGAGTTAGAGGGACTGGACTGTATTCGGACCAGAAAATTTATAATCAAACGATATACTTAATGTATTTTCCAAATATATATTGGCTTTTGATACTGAGACTTCACGTTGTGCTTCTCCTTAGTTACAGCTTCCGTATGCATACTTTTTTTCTCCGGTAAAACTGAAACATAACCTCACATATTAGCACGTGTATCGTGGACAAACGAATCGCTTCGAAACACCTCGCCAGCAATCGAGCAATCGCGATTCGCGGATCGCGCAGCCGTACATCGTATACGGACAACCCGCGTTACGACGTTGTCACGTTGCTGACTAGTTCGTCGATCTAATGATAATCATAACTTGAACGGAGTCGAATCAACATTAATAATTATAAATTGTTTGATAATTCGGCCGCTCCACGTAATTGCGCGACAGTGAAAGTTTTCAGTTATTCGTGCTTATCGTTACAACATTCGGTATACATTTGTTATTGAATAATATAGTCTCTAGGGTCTATGACTTCAGCGTACCAGCGGAACTACCTTAACTACCATAACCTTAAGGGTTGTTTAAGGATCTACTTTAAATAACCCTTAAGTAGCAAGGTGGCTGGTACTCAACTAAAAATGTTAAGCATTAGTACAAATTTATGGAGAATATTCGTTCATGGGAATTCAAGTTTCTGTGCACAATTTAAGTTGATAATTTAGAAATTAATTATTTAAGTTTAACTTTTATACACCGGTGACGTAGCAACAATCATGCGATATCCAATGCAACTCTGAAAAATTATACTAAAAACCGAAAAATGTAATAAAAATTGATGGAAATAATTACTAAGTACTACTAATAAATAATTAGTTAATTTATTATAACTAAAGGGTTAATCTACGTTTGGGTTTTAGCTTAGGATTATTTCTTGGATTATATTTCTACTTCATGGAGGTCGCTCATTTTTTTCTTCTTATCAGTCATTACACTAGAGACGAAAGTTATTTAATCGTTTGTCGAACCGCTAACTATTTCACAAGTAATAACTAGTTTTACCAAATTATTACTTATTTCTTTGAAATATATCAATTATTATTTATACGTAAAATAATTTCCGTTCTGTCGTATAACTTACTTTCTTCGTTATTTGTTACTAATAGAAAAAAAATGTTTAACAGCATAGTTAAATCGAATCACTTTAAATGCTTAATCAGTGTTTACTTTATTTTTCAGTAATTTCCGGGGCCGCATGTGACGTACAAGGAAGAAAGTGACTAAGTGTTGGTGTGTGGGCGGTGCGGGGAGGGGCGGGTGGTAGTAAATGCAGTGCGCGGTGGAGGTCCGAGGTATCAGCGATAGGATCATGTCCGGTAAGCATCCACCGACAACTTCAATTACGACTAAAGGTAGGCTATTTGAAAATTATTATTATTATTATTATTATTATTATTATTATTATTATTATTATTATTATTATTATTCGAATAGTTTCCCGCGCTCGGCTCGAATGTCCTGACTTTTCGGAGCTCGAATTTGCTAGAAATAGAATAGCCAGGCGTGCGTTCACGGCGCGGATCCGATCGCCTTTGCACTTTGCGCCTCGTCGGTGCACATTGGCCGTCGCGACGATGGCGATGCGCGCGCGGGCGTTCATGGCCTTACATATTAATAGAGCGTGCACTTTACTGCACTCTATCCATCGCCCTCTCTCTCTCTCTCTCTCTCTCTCTCTCTCTCTCTCTCTCTCTCTCTCTCTCTCTCTCTCTCTCTCTCTCCCGTTCACTTGTTTCTTCTTTGCTTCCTTCCTTCGATCGCCCTACACACACAGCGTTCATCCCTCTTGCTATCTTCCTTTTCTGTCTCACTGTCGCGTACTCCTTTCGCTAACAGCAGCAGCAGTAGCGGAATCATTCGATATACAGCGAACGGAGAGCCGCGAATCTATTTTCGATTCATTATCATCCGTTGGATCTATCAATTATTCTATTCATCTACTGGTCTAACTGCTATTCCACATTTTGATAATCAGTCGTCACCTTATTAGGATCATTTGGCTACGAGAAATTTGAAAAATTGGAACGAAGCTTTGTACATTCGAGGCATCGCAAGACCATGACGATACAGCATTAAAATTTATTAACAACATGAGTGAAACTGTCGATATCTTCATTTTCGTCTCAATGTAAAATTACTATTTTTAGAAGGTTAATGCATTGTGAATTATTCACCGATTTCAATTCTCGATCGCATTGGCTAATTTCAATAATTATTCGGCAGGATATCGACGAAATTGCGCACGTCAAAACCTTTATCGACTTTTGATTGTGTCTCACGCTACACGGGTCTCGAAATATATAAATTAATCGTCGAAATTCACTGTAAAATTTATAAGATACTCGATAAATCAAAAATAGAATATCGTACTCGTAAATCAACGTATTCTATCTCTGTTTGTACTTTTGGTTACTTTTTTTATCTTCACAACTGTCACATATATCGAGTATAGAAAAATAATTCAGCGTGACGCGGGGTTAATTTACGAGCTACGCTTTTGTACAAATTTCGAACACCAATTACATGTGTAATAACAATAAAAGGAGAGTATCGAATGAAAAAAAAAAAAAAAAATACAAAAACTATTCGATATTGTACAATATTGTGAATAAAAACAAAAAGAAAGAGAGATAAGGAAAGACGCGTGTCGGGAACGCGACGGAATTTTAACTTCTTTTTATCGTTGTGAACAATTTTATTTTAATTATCCCACTTTATTATTATTTCTCCTACTTGGGATAACGATTGATGCAAATGCTAATAATATAACTGTGCAGTTTTCGATTAAATAACGCCATTATTGTGATTTTTCGAAGAGTCGTTATGAATTCAAACGATTTACTTGTGCAGTCTTGGGATGGGATTTGCGAAAAGGGCTTAGTGCATCGCTGCAAAAAGTATGCGCGAATTTAGTTGGGCCTCGAGAAAACTGAGTAAACACGTGGTTGCCTGGTGCGATTACGATGTTGCTAGAGGTTGTGGTTAACCGATATATGCTGATGCAACTGACCGTTGAATAATGCAGAGACGAAAAGCATAATGAGAAGGACGAGAGAGTCGCATCGTCGACGCGGTGATGATGTCGATGCCGACGAAGTGTAGAGGGAAGAAGAGGGAAAGAGGAGGAAAATGTATGGTCGCGCATGCGAGTGCATATGCGTCGATCGCATTCCTATTTTTAGATATCGCCATGTGTGTCTATTACATGTTTTGTGGCAGCAATGCCGAGCGCGATCCTCCGCTCCCTCGTTGCTCCAGATATTTTAGACGAGGATGTTTCTGCGTTTTATGAAGTAGTTACCGACGATACGATGATCACAGTCGCAGCTTAGATTTCTCACCTGATAAAAAAGATCGATTTGATAATTTTTTATATCCTACTGATCGCATGAAGAAAAAGAGGAAGTTTTGCGTTTATCGATGATATCGGTTGATCAACGCGGTTTTTATTTCTTTCTAGTTTATTAATAATTCAATAGCAAGAGTTATCGACGAACTTGTGATGAAAATATAAAAAATATTAATTCTTACATAGGGTATGCAAGAAGTAAAGAACATGTGATTTAAGGAAATTATTTAAGAATTATAAACTGAGATTTGCGAAGGGTTAAAGGTAAGCGAGAGAAACCGTAAGGGATAGCAAGATAGGAAAAAATGGTACTTAATGGAATAACAGATAGACAAAACTAATTCAATAAAATTAAATAAAAATTGCGTAAAAACGAAGAATTTTCTCGGCGTAACGAGGAGTTCTACGATTGTGTGCGTAGTATTCCAAAATCAACCGGATGTTGTTTTCTCTGATGCCCTCCTCTCCTTAACCTCGGCGGTATCCCTTTCACATACCAAAGTCAAGTTCACTCGACCCACGCACTTAATTTTGTGGTTCATAATAATTTTCTACACGTGTTATCGTTCAATTTACTTATCGGAATGAATAAAATTTGTAACGTCAATTTTAATTATCACCACGCGTTACTTTACAGTATCGTCCAGTGTTCCATCTCTTTTTTTATTTGCTCTAATGAGTTGGGTACCAGTCGCTTAAGCTCAACATCCCGGTGACCAGTGTGGAACCGGTAATCTCGTAGACTATGTTGAGCATTATATTTTTTGTCTACGTTAAATTATAAGATGGCCGAGTCCTCGTTGATTACTGGATCGTTAAACTTACGCGTTGAGAGAAGGACAACGATGATAAGCGACGAGAATCAATCCAGATAAACTGCAAATGTTGAACGTGGATGGTTCGTATGGATAAGTGTTCGTAAAATAATCCGGTTTCCAAAAATCAGTACGGAACTCACAAAGTACCGGTTGAGCGAATAATATATTTAGAAGAAATTATTCATCACTTGGCCAATACTATTTAGCTCAATAACAAAATTTATAAAAATAAAACCAGTTAAAGTACACCGAGAGGAAAAGTTTCATTGAATCAAAGAAATTTCATTGTAACTTTTATTTGCCGCCAATGAAAAAATATATTTGAGTTAATACTATTTTTTATTTAATTGATCGCGAATCGTATTAAATACGGTGGCATTGAATCAATGAAAATTATATCGAATCCTACCAATCACTTTTATTTACTTCAATGAACTTTATTTGTTGCCCAGTCTCATAACGATAGTAGAATGCATTTCGTTCGCCATATCGCTTTGGATGTTTGTTCTTTCTTGATTTTACTTTAAAGGAGTTAAGGTTAAGGTGTAGTAAGAGAAACATTACAATAAACCAATTGTTATTGCAAAAAACGCTGTTTTATTTCGTTTTTGGCTTCGAAATCGCATCATGCATGCGACACACACACACACACGCGCGCGCGCGCGAATAAACATACAAACAACTGCTATAATGATATTTTGGCGTCAGAGAATACTAGTGTTTCGCATATCGCGACACTTTTTTATATGTGTCTATAAATAGGTTTGATGCTCATCTATGATTACATTATAGGTTATGTTTCTTTTTTGTATGCTTGATGCCGTACTAACCGAGGAAAGGTACGAGGATCCGTTTAATGTTAATTTATTATCACATACCTTTGAATGTAGTAACGCATTGGCGGATACCAGCTTCCTTCAAAAACTTCTCCATTTGGTTAACAATCTAACAATCGGCGTTTCGCCGGTTTTGTCACTTGCCGAATCGCCATAAATTCTTTCGTATGATAATATTAATGTGTATAACGATGTACAAACAATATTTTTACAATATTATTAGACGCGTTTTAAAAAATATTATTATACAAATGAACGTGCGGCGGCTTGACACGGATTTTTTTCTTCTTATTCTTGTATTGTATTTTGCTTTTTTAGTGTCATACACCTACTTACAAAGACGAAACGTCTGCTCGTTTATTATACACATAATACTATACCGATCCTTCAACTGTTCCGACTGATGGGACGAGACACGAATACACTCTACAGTCTGCAGGCTGGTTCTCAAATTAGAAGGATTTTGAGATAGCGTTGGGTCGCTGTTGGCATGCCTCCACATGAATGAATATTGTCCTAGGAACGGTTTCGATCCACAAGACATAAAAATATTAATTTGATACATTTACGACGATGAAAAAAGATAGATTTTATTGATAACGTATTTTCCATTTTCTTTCACAAAGAAAACAATAATGTAATTATGCGCAAATGATGATTGTAACCATTCTGATTCTACCTAGTACCATCTAAAAAAAGTGGCGTAACATCGTCGCACCGAAATAGGTATTGTAGCTTGGAATCTGGCGCACCTCCACATGAATGAAGACAATATCCTTGCCAGCCAACGTCAGACGCTCAAGTATTAGGTAGATAATGGATACGAAACGAAGATTTTCGTCTAACCTCGGGGTAGTGGTGTTACTTGTCAAGTACCTAAAAATGAATAGAGAAGAGAAGAAAGCAAAGAAGAGGAAACACGTGGCGAAGAGAGCGACAGGATCGTTTTTTTTTTTTTGTTGTTGTGATATTGATGATGATATTACGACACGTATTGGCTTTGTACACGTGGCACAGACACAGAGTGATCATCCTCCCACGGGTCGGCACCGTGCCGACTCGACAATCTATTGTTTCTTCTCGTTCGCCTTCTTTGCCACTCGATGTATTTCACTTCTTCCGCTTGTTCGACAGCGGGAAGGGCGCGAGACGCTTGTCGACTATTATTAATCGGAATTGTCGTGCCAAGCTTTGAAAATAAACGTGCTGTACTACCTGGCTTATTTAATGCGAGGGCGGTAGAGAGCTAGGACTGCTAAATTTGTTGCAGAAGCGAATTTCTGATGCCATTCATATTTTACATTCACTGGGATATATAGATCACGCGGTACACATACTCGATTGACCGCGAATCAATAATCGCTGTGGACTCAACTTTTATATTTACAATACATAATATGACGAATTTGACTTACAATTATTAATTGTTCGACGTAATGCACACGAATTGCAGTATTATATGCAAAATATTGTAAATTATATATACATTGGGTACAAAATGTTTTGGAAAAATCATAATTTGATTTTGATTTAATGTAGGATACAAGAATGTTTAATTTTGAGTAATTCTTGGAAGACTGGGACGTGTTAGCGAAATAATATTTGTCAGTTTATCTTGTCAGCCAATTGGTGCCAAAATACATTAGAAATTTAAATTTCACTGCTGGTTTGCCGTTTATACGATCGCTATCTAAGTTCCGCGAGTTAGAATCTATTTCCCCGTCGGCAACGCGAGAAATTTTGAGTTATTTCCCAATACCGATATACATACCGAGTGGTCGTAACACGTTGACGTATAATTTTTAACTTTCGAAAGGTATTTCGAGCTCGAATACTAACGTGTCGAACGATTTTCAATACATATACCTGTGTACATAAGATTCTTCGTGTTTTAGACTATTTCTGGAAGTACACACATAGCATCATCAAAGCTTGAATGTAAAGAAGAAGTAGGCAACATGCTCTTTACCCGTTTATCCTCGCTCAGCTTATTTTCACCTAGCCCGTTAATTCGTAAAACACTTTGGAAGCAGAGATAGGCATCTATCGTTACTTTAAAATACGTATTTCTTGTTTATTTAGGTCATAATTTATTTATTATTTTATAAAAGAGTTTTACGTGACAACTGCATCTTTCATCTTTTTGATAAATCATTTATTAATTATTTTTGCACCAAATGGTACGAAAAAAAACAACGAAAAGTAACGTTTTTATTTTATTTTGTTTCCAGGCAAATACCAATTACAAAATAAAACTAACGTTGGGTACTTTTGTTCATTGCAAGATAATTTTGTTAAAAGGTTTTGTATAAATTTGCAGGTCACTTTTATTAAATCATAAATAATTATTAAGTAATAGGAGTCTAATTAAACGTTGAATAGGTACAGGGAGGGGGGTAAAGGGAAGTTGTGTACGCTCACGAAGGCGCCCCCTCCCCACCCCCGTGCCTCGGCAACAAATATGTAGGTGCGCGGGGGTGGTGGCCTAGGTAGCGACGACTCAAAATAAATCGTGTGTAAAGAAGAGAGAAAGAGAAATAGCGATGAGACGAGGTGCGCGGAAGTATACGAAAATAGAATGGCGCACCACCGGCAGAGAACCAACAGAACGAAACAGCGTCGCGGCAGCAGCAACCACTGCCGGTCATCCCGGAGTTAACGACTCATAAGAGACGTCGTCGTCGTCGTCGTCGTCGTTAATGTTTGTTACCATTCCCTATACTATTTATAGAACGCTTCGGGAATAACGTCAAGGACGCGTTACGAAATCCCTTCCTTTCCTTCGACCACGTTCTCTCTTCCTCGTAATCGAACAAGAAGGAAATAGCGGTTGCTCGATCGAAACTCCGATTATTTTTGTTGCACAACCATGATGGGGCAGACTCTAAACCATGAATGAGCCGCAATGAAATTGTAAACGAAGCAAGCGGAAGACAAGTGGAATATCGTAAAAGAAAATGTTGAATATAATACAACCACGAAACTCCTCGACATCGCTATTCCGAAGTTTTCCTATTTACTCCGAGAATCATGACCTGTTTATCCTGCTCCTTGCCGACCAGTTACGACTTCGACATTTATTTAAACAAGATTTCAAGTCTTGTTAGTTGTCTCCGGGGTTAAAGGATGGCTTGGCATCTCGTGTTAACCGCTATAAGAGTTTTCTGAATTTATCTCTATCGCTGCTTCTCAGATTCACGGTATACATCAGATCTGCTACACGTGACCATTGTCTCATTTTAATATGAAAATTATTTTATTTTATGTCTCTCTACATATATTTATGTTTCTCTTTGTTTGTGACACGAAGAGGGGAAGCCCCGTTCTTGTCGCGCTATTCGATTCGTTAATTAACGTTATTTCTGCTTAGGAACATAGATTATCGTTCGATTCTTCACCAGTGACCACTTCTGTCTATTCATACAAGAAACTATAGCATAAAGAATAGCACATATACCGACACCCTTCATGCAAATAACCTTCCTGGCGTCCCATTCCTGGTTTGCCGTCCACGTGAGAAATTCCACGACGTCTTTGGCTATTTGGGAACGACTTGCAGGAGTTTTATCCTCGTATTCAATTGCTTCGTCTTGAATCATCTTTTCGAGTATTTACAGTTTAAAAAATGGCTCTCGTCGTCCTTGAATCGCAATTGAATTGGAAACTAAACTTTCCACTTACCGCGGGCATAGATATCGCTCCACCAGGAAAGTAAACGTTAAAGAATTGTCCCTCTGCCAATTCGACTCCCGCAGGTGGATCGTAATAGCCAGTGAGCAACGAGAATAAGTAATTTTTTCCTGACCTCCTAGCGTTGATGATAAAGCTAAGATCGACAGGTAAAGCACCATTGTTCGCTGTTCTTGCAGCTTCTTCGTTCGGAAATGGGGGTGGTATAGAATCGTAGATCTTCCCGGGTCGTTTGTAATAATTTCCTTCGTCGTCAGGTCCGTCCTCGACCTACAAATGATTTATTTCTTAATGATCAATCGCCATTGCAATGAAATTATAAAAAATGATGATTCCGGTTCTTTTTACTTCGTATTCAGCTGCGATAGCTTTCATCTCCTCTTCGGTGAAGGCAACGTTGATAAGATCTTTGAAATGGAAGTAACGAAGACTGTGACAGGTGGAACAAACGTTTCTATAAACATGCCAGCCTCTCCTGATGCTTTCGTGATCCAGAGACGACATAATTCTGTCCATGGACCAGGGATAATTCGGTGGTTTTGCTTCGATACCCGATGCTTTCACGGATCTGTCCAGGAGATAGAGAACCGATCCGCAAGTCGCCAAAGCACCGGTCATCACGCTTAGACATGTTATGAGAATTTTTCGGCTTTGCAATGACGACGAAGGTACCGATGACGAGAAACTTGATAAACAGTTTGCTTTGTAAATTCCTCTGTAAAGAGATTCGACAGAGTTTCGACTGAAAGCAGATCTGAGGAGTCCAGTGGCATGTCGCAAGGACACTGCCATTTTTTGTTGACGATTATGAATCGAAACGAGTACAATATCAGCCAACTTCACGGCTGTGACAGGGCAATATACGAATAAATATTCATTCCAAATACTTTTTCCATCGCGTAACTGTGAATTATTATTTAAGAGTAAAAAAAAAAATATTATCTTTGTCTCGTGAATATGAAAAAATAATTTAAGACGATTGATCGTTATAAATATTGATTTTATTACTTTCAAGAATTATTCATAGTTATTACAACTGAAATGTTTATTGAATTATTCTTCATTCAAATATTGCTCATTCGTGTTCAACACGACGGTCTTAAGAGGATCCTGGAGTAGATTTTTTTACCGATTTTACTCCGTGCATCGTCGATATGCTGCGGTTAAAATTGTACAGGATTCTGATGTAAACAAAAACGCTTCGATGCCTTAAATCTACTCCAGCATTCCCTTATCAGATGGTCACAAAATATTACATCGAACCTTCTGTAACGCTAAGCGATGTCCCGCCTGGTGAAATTTTTATGCTACACTCGAATTCAGAGAACAAAGCATCCTTTGATCGCTCTTGCAATCGTCTTGTTGTCTTATCAGCTGTCTTACCGTGGTGAATATAGTCTGAGGGGTAAGAATGAATATAAATCTAATTTAATATAAACCCACGGTTACGTGTTTATCAACACTGCGTGTTCGAATTTCTCGTTATCCTTTTCGTTCAACCTCTGACTTCCCTAGCTCTTAATATCGGATAGCTCTGTACAAGTGTCATCGTTTTGTCTATTGTTATCAATGGCCAATGATATATATAAATATTCTCTAATTGTACTGTGAGGTATACGTGGATTATTATATCGTTGCACAATGAGAGTTACGTAACGTTTTACAATAAGCAACGACGACAGTGCGAACACGTAAAACACGCTATATCTGTAGATTTATAAATAGATTAGAGTGGGTTATGCGCTTCGCGTGAACCATTGTGTTATGTATACCTGCTATGTTTGCGCGTTTACCTTACCGTTGTTCGTTTTATTTACACAATGCACTTTTTATTATTTCTCGTTGCTGCTGATGACTCCATAGAGCGATGAAGCTTCACAACCGCGTGCTTTTGGCAATTGAAAATTCGCAAATGACAACTTCCTTAGCTATTTTAATATTCATTGGACACGTCTGATAACTCATTCTTCATTCGCGAAGAAGAATTTTTACCATGCAAATGGGCAGTATCCAAATTTTTTCAAATACTTTTGGATTTGAGTAACTGTGAACGAGGTGAATGGTCCAGTTAATAAATTATCATGTATCTTTAACAGAGTTAGTTTCTCCTATCATTCGACGAACAGCCAGTAATTGGGTAACCACGTAATTGTTTAGTTTAATTTTATATATTTATCCCCGTGAAATTATTCAATTTTCTTTTCTTACAGAAATAGCTTTGTTTATATATTTAAAAAATTGTAGATTTTAATGTCGAGATACTTTGCTCTAGAAAAGTGGTTTAAAAATGGTCTTAAATATTCAGAATGGCTTGAGCTAACAAGCTGGATCTTAATCCACATGGAAAAGGGTCAATTATCTCTGTTTTGTTTGATTTCCGTTGAAATCGATACATTGATTCAGATTTCGGAAGAATATAATTTTTTTAAAAATCGTTCTAAGGTTCTAAGGTTTGAGACAATTTTGAGATATCAAGCTTAAATTTTGTATACATATTCAATAAAGTTGTTGCACGTCTGTGAGTTGTAATTACGTCAAGATCAGTTGAGAGATAAGATTTTAGAACCGTTTTGAGATAATAAAAAAAAAGAGGTTGGTGAATCTAACTTCCACAAATTTTGAGATATCGCGTTGAAATTTTGGAAACATTTTGTGTAGATGCTGGTCTGGATTGCAATTCTTTTATTTATTTTTCATTTGAATATTGTCTACTCATCCTTCGTAGTCGTCGTTTTCTGTTATAAACCAACAGATGTTACAATATATGTTGACTTACACCTGTCAATAAGAATAAATTAATCAGAGTCGATAAATCAATCTGACGAAGCACAACTCTATCCATTTGTATATCAAATATGGTAAAGCGTTATACACGCGATATTAATAAATACTGATTGTACAGTGGACAGTGTAGTTTACGTAAGCGCGTATAGTCACCAGACGGAAGCGACCCGTTAGTTGCAACGGAGTCACGAAGAGTTAACATCGTAACAAGTTGTTTCCTCGATGCAGGTCTACATTCACCGGAGTTCATTCGGGGGAATTTGATTTAACTGGTGAAGTTCTGGCGTAGCTCTAATTACACGTACGACTCGGAAATCGAGGTACCCTAAAGGGTGCGCATGTCGCACCACCTTCGTGGTATACCGCGAGAACTTTAAAGCCAAAAACTTTACACTTATTGCTAGATAGAGGGTAGGCTGACGCACATACATTGCCAATGGCCAGTCTGGAGTTTAATTTCTCTTGTTAGAAGAAGAAGAAGAAAAATTTACATCCCGCTCTGTTAAATGTAAATTCCGTTTTATTAACTCTGTGACTCGAGAGCTGTAAGCTTTGCTTAGCCATATGTTGAGCTTTTATCTTATGGACATTAAAAGCTACCGGATTTACACGAATTGGACAAAAGTTTTAGAGGATTAGCCTCTTGCGCCGACTAAATTGGCAGCAGAGGCAACTCGCATCTCCGTTCCTGTCTCTGTAATTAAAGTCTTCACTTACGAAGTACATGCTAATCGATAATCTACGTTTCACCGATCGGTGAAGTTGAAATGATTGTTTAATTCGAAAATATGGTGAATAATCGTTCCAATAAGTCAAAGATTGCTCTTGAAGTATAATTTCATTCAATGAAATCGAAGGAAATCACTACGCACATCCGTATTGTAGTTAAAAAAAATGTAATTAGTTTAAAACATATTGGTTTTGTTTTTAATTGAGCGAGTTATTCTCAGTTCAACTTATCACGACGTATACAAGATAATTCAACTGCTTGAAAAGCTCGCCATTTTCTTATCGTACGCGTCCGTGCATTGTCAATAAAGATATTCCAAGCTCTTGCGTGCAGAGTAGATTGATATAATGAAACTCTTTTATCCCGAGAGAGATTGGAAACTTCCGCAAACGATAAAGCGCTATTTGTGTGATTTTATCTTGGATGCACAAGATATTTTTAATAAACAACAGTCTAGGCGATACGATCTTCGAAAATCTATACTAATTGGACTGCTACTGTAGAGCGTATCCAGTTTTCCTATTAATTTGTCTTTCACGTGACACCTCGTGGTGTTTCGTTACAGTCTGCGTGGTCATCGGTCCAACTGGATCTCAAGTGTCCATGGTAGATACAATTATAGACCGGTAGACGATCGTTAAAGTCTCCTGTTCGTACAAACTGTCGTCTATAACAGGATTGACTGGACAAACGTATTATAGTCGAAATCCCTATATTTTAATTATCTCACCTCCATCCGTTTTCACATTATTATCGGTTGCCATGACTTTTTCCCCCCGTTCGAAAGTTCATCGCTCAGAGTCCCGCGAGAAGTTAAAATGTGCCGGAGACGTTGATTGTATAAAAATCAATCGAATCGGTTACGATTTCGAGAATAGTACGTGAACTTGGTGCCACGATATAAACGGATCTTGAAAAATTACACCAACTTTATTACTTGCACTTTGTATTCTTTCGTTTTCTCACCTTTCGCAATTTGCACTTTTTCTAAGTTTACTAAACAGTCTAAGAAGCATAGTTACGATAAATAAACAAGTTAACAGTTATTTGACAGTTTAGAAATTGCAAAAGTATTCGATTGTGATAATAAACACATTTTAATTACATTTTAATTGTTACGAAGTAATTGTCGTGATATTACTGAGGTAAAATTATGAACAATTTAGACAGAAATTGGGAAATTTTCGTAGAATAATTATTAACTACATTCGCTGTTAGAATTTATTAACTTTACGTGTGACCTTACCGATTGTGTTAAATCGACAATTGTCGAGATAAAATTAGGAAATGTTTTCGTTTGAATAAATAAAATTAATATTTTAAATGTTGAATATCGCATTGAGGTTCAAAAAGTATAAAATAAACATAAATTATTAATTTTTTCAAAAACTTTAATCGCACAAAAAATGGAAGAAGATTACTTTTACTTAAAAAATGTTTTCTGTGAAAATAAAACTAAAAAAGAAGAAATATCTTTCAATATTATTTTAATTAACAATAAGTCGAAATCGTTTTTTATTGATAACAAACATCGAATGTGTTACGAGAAACAAATTACTCCAATAAGACGTCCGTTCGACGAAAGTGCATAAGAAAGTGTATAAGATTTTATTATGAGAACAATTATATTCATTAAGTGTTAATAAATTTTGTAATACTTATCAAATATTTTAGATAACTAAATATATTTAGTTATAGTGAATAAACGTCTCTCGACTGCTGTGACAGCGGTAAATGAATTATTATAATTTGAATATGCAAACTTTTTCAAGTCAAAGTTCTGTTTGGTATATATTTTATCCGCAATTAGGAGCTTATAATATTTTTAAATCAATTTTTCTTTTTTATCATAAGAATTTCTTTCTTCGTACACTTTGTACGTGATGTGTAGGTAAAAAGTGTCTGTTGGTTTCAACCACACACTCTGTGTGTGTGTGTGTGTGTGTGTGTCCGAACTGAACAATTATTTTTGTGAACATTATCACGTAGATCACAACCGATACTGTTTAGATTACAAAGCTCTGAAGAAAATAATTCCAAGCTGGTGACAAAGATTTAGTCTAGAAGAATGTTTGGTGAGAGTAAGACTTGCCTTCCGAGTGCTAAAATAAAGTACAAGACAATGAATATAAAATGAAATTACAATGTGTTTTAATCATACGCTATTTCCAATAACGTTGGAGTAGAATAGTTTCTGATCGTAAAATCGCGAAACAGTTTAGTAAATCAACAAGCGTGCAAAAACAATTTTTTAATAATATTTTACTGGCCAATCTGTATTGTACAGAATACTAGAAAGTCTTCGCCCCCGTGCATTTTCTTGCCGAAGCAAAAGCGGCTGCTATTAATTGAGAAGCAAGTAACGCCTTCTCGCCAGTTGGCCGAGGCGTCGTTGGATGAACGCCAGCTGTCCACGCGTTTAACAGGTGTTTTTTCGGCCGATTTACGATTTTACCTAATTATCATTCTGGCATACGTCCGATTGTGGGGGTCAATTGGGCTTGACTTTGTGGCTCTCTCTCGTAGCAATCGCCAAGTCTTGCTGCTTGAATTGATAGTTTCGATAAATTATTTCTTTACTTTATTCGTCTTTGTACCAAAATTCCTGTGCTTCAGCTCGCTGCCAACATTTTTGTTTCCACAATCAAGAAAGAATTTATTGTCCCAGATATTGAAATACTATTTATTAACAAATTCACACAAATAAAAATAATATTATTTATCAATTTTTTACTCTTATTTCAATATTTAACTACAAAATGGCAGATAAAAGACAACAAAAAAAAACGTGTAGCATAATTCGTAGCTGCTGTGGGGTTGCCACGTGGTGTAATGGTCCTTGGAAGGAGAGCCAAGGCCGCACGTATCATGGAAGCTCGAAACTCTACGATATAGCTGTTGCAGGGTGTATACGTTATACATAAGAGAGGGTGGTGTTACGTGTTACGTGTTACGATAACAAGCGTTTACTTTTACCCCTTGGATACAACGGTAAGAGAAGTCGCGTGTTTATTCTCACATACATAGATTCACGGATAGTCACGAAAGCTTTAGAATATATAAGGGCTCCAAGCATCCAACGTATTTATACTTTTCCACTACTAAAGTCTCTCTGAGGGGGCGTCGGTATAACTAATAATATATAACAGGCAATTACGTTACAATATATTTGATTGCATAAACATATCACGAGGTAACGACGACAGTGGCGTAGCGAGGATTAAAAAAATTTTTTTTCCGTGTAGGAGGATCAACACTCACCTAAAATGTGAACCGAAGGGGGAAACCATCGCTCGGACGACGTATCAGAGCAGCGGGGGGAATCCCCTAACTACGCCACTGAACGACAGTCAATGTTCTATATACCGCGAGAAGTAACTCCACGCTTCATCTGGATATAGTTTACCGATTATACATTTTATTATTCATTCATTGTGTGTTTTGTGCATTAAGATGTCAGTCGGCAGATACTCGCCACTTCTATGTACGACCGATACTCAGCTAATGCACTCGCTGGCGGTCAATGTACTCACTCAGACTGGTAGAGAGAACAGTTGAGTACAGTCGTTACTCTGTATCTGTAATACTCGGGTGTGAAATCTATTTCAGAATTTCCCTTTCTTCGTCCACCGCTCTCTGTTCTCTCACTTTGTATGCAGTTAACTGCCTCTACACATGCAGCTGCTATTCCACGTTTAATGTGCTACCGGCCGATGGTATTAGAACTGCGACATATTGTACGGAAGGTTACTGCTTCTACACCTTTGCTTCTCTTGTCCTGTAGAAGAAAAAACGTAAGTCGATAACGAATCGAGTCGCTAGGCACGTGCAAAGTACAGTGTTCCGTGAGCTAACGCATTCACCGTAGTTTTCTGATTGTTTCGCGTGGTGTAGAGGATGATCTTCAATTGTTGTTTACCTGTTAAAAATGTTCACTCGATTCACATGCATCTTCTTTGCGTCTTGTTTGTAAGAAGCTTTGGGAAATACTGACAAAAAATAAGCGTAGCCAACCTCACGTAGGGTTGTATACGGTGAAATTTACGCCGGGAATTTGGATCAAGTACAACATGAGATTGAAGCAACCGACTACATTGGCGGAAGCTTCACAGTGTAGTTGAGGCACCTCGTGCTCATAGATTAGCGGTAACTCTCCACATGTGGCGTTTGTTACGCCACTTTTTCTTTCATGATTGTCCAATTTGTTTTATTTCATTCGATGCAGCAATTCATAAAGTTCCATACAGCGAATCCAAGGCTGCGGTTGGAGCAACGAGATTGAATCAATTATTAAGTCAACTCCAATCTCACATTGCAGTTGAACCAACCTCAACCTTAGGTTCACCGTATCCAATTTCACGTAAGCTCTTCTACACCAATTTTTTTATCAGTGCAGAAGCCCCGAGTAACTTGTCGCAGACTAAAACACAACAAGCATCTCTACTCAGCGAAGAAAACTGATTGCGAGTAATGCTCGACTGCTTTCGCTATCCCAGCTCGGCCTGGGACCTGGATGTGGCCGAGGTGGTGCAGTACTTGTGCGAGAATTCGATCGATACACTAGCTACCGCACGGCCTTCGGATTCTCGATCGCAGTTTCACTTGGGCAGACGAAGAAGGAGAGAAGGGACGAGCGAGAGAAAGAGAAAGGTAGACGTAACGCAGCACGTGCTGCTCGTTCTGGAATAAGGCTCCAGCTAACCCCGCGGGGCGGGGGGGGGGGGATAAGTCGAATTGACGAGGTGGAACTATAATTTCTTCACTATAGTTTCGATCATCCAAGCGTACCTCTTTGCACGCTAACGAACCTTTCAAGACTTTCCTTCTTTTCTTCACGTCGCCATATCGACTCACACTTAAACGATATTTATTTTATTTATCTGTGTAGGTGGTTATACACAATCCGCTAGGATTTCTTTCTCTATACACTGTTGACCTTTTGGTAAAATAAATGAAAACTCTGCGATCCACACTCGCTGGACTAGATACGTGCTACGACGGAAATTCTAGAAGTTCGATTCGGTCGATGAAGCGCCATCAGTGCCCCGGGAAATTCTCGTATATCAATTCTCTCTCGCTTACTTCCGCATTGTTTTTTTTTTTTTCTTCTTTTTTTAACCTTTCGTCAGAAGCAGCTTGTGACATAAGTCTCGCTTCTCATGATGATAATAATAATAATATTAACGAAAATACTAATAGTCGTTTATTATTTTCTCTATCGTTATTTAAGTATCGCGCGTAATCTGTAGTTGGCGGTCAGAGTTTTGAAATCTTTATAACTCTACCACGAGATCACTTGACGGTGCAACTGATGATGAAAAAGATGAAAATTATCTCACGGTAGGGTTGTAATATGTTTGTGGTATAATATGGTAGAGATGTAATGTCGTAGAGATATTTTACGGAATTAAATCGTAATAGAGTTGTTTATTGGTAGAGAAATTAATGATCGAGATATAAATGTGCCCAGGGTTCGTAGAGAGATGTCGAATTGAGCGTTGAAAATAGTGAATTACGGTAGAAGGTTGCGAGCGAATCGTGGCGGGGTTAACTGGAAGGTGGGAGAAAATGCTGGTGGATTGCTGGTGCGAGAAACCAACTTCGTTCTACCCCCTCAACCCCTCGTACTCTAGTGTTCCCATAGCAGCATTGACCGCTTCTATTTATATAACACACTCGTGTACCTCGTCGCGCTTAGCCTACCCTCCGGCATATGCCGATTCTCCTTCTCGTCGCTACCGTCGCTGTTGACCACAGTCCACCACCGATATACACAAGTCATGGACGGTCTATAGATATTTTTTTCGATGACATTCCTCTACAAAAGTGTCGTTAACGGTTGTCAATACTACAGTCTACACGTGTACATATTATATTACTGGAGTGTTTACTCGATGGAAATGAAAAGTTTAACAGGAAACTATAGGGACATTGTGAGCAGCATATGTCATTTGAGCTGTTTGCACCAAAATTGTAGTGTGCTTGTAGTTTACCTTCAAGTCTCTATAAGGGGTGGGTATCCGACATAATCGGGGTAGTTTTTTAGCCGCGCACAAGTACACAAGTCATGAATTTGCAACAATATTGCAGTGTGGTTGGAGTTTAGTTTAACTTCAAGTCTCGTTAAGAAGTATTCCACATAATCCCGGTAGCTTTTTAGCCGCGCACAAGTACACAAATCATAGATTTGCACTAAAATTGCAGTGTGGTAGGAGTTTAGTTTACCTTCAAGTCTCTATAAGGGGTATTCCACATAATCCGGGTAGTTTTTTAGCCTCGCACAAGTACGATAGAAAGTTACAATTCACATGGATTTTCAAACGAAAATGTATTTGGAAGCACGTTTTTGTATTTGACAAATATATTTTTCATTTGCATAGTGCAGTCGGTATATGTAAATTTTCTATTACTTCAGTATACTCGAACGAAGAAAAAGTTTAAAGCAATAAAAATTACCTAAAAATTGAACTGTGATTAGTGTCTGGATTTAGTTGAAGCGGCGTATACGGGGTATTCCACAATAATCTAGGCGGCTCAGCCTCGCACAAGTATACAAGTCGTAGTTGGCGTATAAATAATTGTTCTACAATATTAATCTGCAAATATATCGTTAACGATTGTCAACGATACTTTGCATCGAGGTAAAAACTTAATAAATTGACTAAAATTACGGTTGCGTGACGCGGAATAAAGAAGTTTGAAACGTTTCAAAATTGAAATGGTTTTCGATGCATAAATAACAAATGAATGTTCGACACACGGAACGGTATTAAATCCGATCGAAGACGATAATATATTATTTTTCAGGATAAATACAATCATGTATCTTTTAGCAACGATGTCTACTTGAGCAGAATTCTTTACTTTCCATCAAATTTAAAAAATAGGATCGTAAGTATTCCGTAAGGCAACCGTTTCAACGAAATAACTGTAGTTCGTCACACCTTCGACACCAAAATTGCACCATGATTAGTGTCTGATTAACTTTGAGTATGTATAAGCAATATTTTACATGACCTGGGACGAATTTTGGATAAACAAATTTTTCGGGAACCGTTTAATTTTGAAATACGGCTCGAAAAATTGAAATAAAAATGCTCTCTCAAGCATAATTTGACGAAGCTTTTTTGTTGTTTCCCATGTCAAAATTAGAAGGACCTTCGCTTGGTCGTAGGTTAACCCTTGAAAATTTCAAAACAAAACACAAATTTTTTGGTTCAGATCTGTATGGTCGAGAAAAAATAAACAAGTACAATAGAAAGTAATATTTATAATGCACCCTTCAGAATACTGCGGTACGAATATTATAAATAATAAGTAATATTTAACAACAAATATCATAATCTAAAAGTCGCCTAGAGACCAGAGATCATAAAAATGATTCTTCGCTTGGAGTTTCACGAATAACGAGAGAATACAGAGTTAGAAAAAGTAAGATTTGCGAGTCCGAGGTAAGCAGTGTGAGCGCTTGACTACCGCGTGCAGATAATATCATACGCAATTTTTTGATTTCAAAGATCAAGGTTTAACGCGCGGCCGAGGACTGTACAGGAAAAACGATAATGGCGACGATGGATGAGTGAGCGCACGCATTTACGCAAGCGCCGCATCACTACTTTTCGCACACGACTTTCTTTGCCGCAATTCGTATTTGCAGCTTATAAATTGCGGTTTATTTTATAATAATCCAAGGATAATAATAAGAAAGTACATTTTATCATAATCCTAAAATAATAACAAGGGTAACGCGTTATGGAAACGCGATTTTATTTAGTGAATTCCAACGTTACGAATTGACCAAGTCGTTTGTACAATTTATACAGGAATTTATTTTTAATTGACCCCATCTCTCACGTAATATATGTATACACAATACTCTCGTACATTTAATTCGTTCGAGTGGAAATTATCGAGCGCGTCGCGCGCAGAATCTCAGAGGGGTTTCTCGTTGCGAGGTGAGACGCGAGACTCGCGCGCTCTCTCACTCGCTGCTATACCTTCATCAAGTTACAACACTATTATATTTTCTATTAATAGCAAACGGAGAGTAGGGAGGCAGATAAAACGAGAGAGAGAGATAGAGAGAACTGAACCGCGCCGCGCCGACTACGAGAACTACGATCGAGCGTGACGACGTTCGGAGCATCAACAATTCCGCGCACTACCGCTAATACTACCGACGGAAATTCTATTTGCACGCAACGGCCAGCGATGAACGAGCTTCTTTGTAGAAAAACCGTACGTCAACTGCGTCTCGTCTCGTCTCGCACAGTGCGTTTTCCTCTCTACCAGAGAGGACGAATTCAAATTGATACGAGGGAATTTACATTGGCTATTAAGCGTTCTTGGACATCGACCGTTGCTTTATCATTTTAATTATACAGTGTTCTGCAGATCCACGCTTTTCTTATTGCCGAATCAAAAAAAAAAAAAAAGAACAGTCAGCTGATGAGACCGGTAGAACATTGGCTTCAAATTTTATCGAAGATTTTTCCTGTTAGACATTTGAAAAATACATGAGACGCTTCACAATGTTTCACACACCTCGAAACCGAATCAATTTCATTTTATCTTCATATTATATAACTTTATAGAAAGAAACAACCCTAATTCACATAGAGTTCGATGATTTTTAAGTTTGAAGTTTCATAATTGTCAAATAATTGATGAACTGAGGATAAATTGAGATACTTTTGTTTCAATTAGGAAAGTTTCTGTCGGTTAAAACGATAATAATTTAAAAAATAAGGACATTTAAAACTAGTACGGCTTCGGGCTGTACGAGTTGCCATGGAATATATCGTATTCCGATTCTATGGTGTAATGTAGCTAACGAGTTGCCTCGAAATCCGAATGTCGATAGGCCGAGGGCTTAAAATCCGGTGCTGCGACGTAGATTTAGGGATAATTAAAGTAAATTCTCCTCCTATTAACGATCCTGTACCAATTCCCAGTTACAGTCGAGCTACCAATCACCATATTCGGTTTTCCCCACCATTCGACAAGCAGCCAATGAAAGGGAAGCGACTCTGTCCCGATCAGGACCACACCTCCATAGTTTTATATTCCTATTATCTTATAAAGTCGGAGTGAGAGGTTTTTCTTTATTATGTTCAGTAATAGGGGAATTTACTTTATGGTATAGTTCAAGTGTTTACATTACAACGAAACGTGACTCGTTCCGAGACACATTTTACGCAGTTTCCATGGCGAATACGGCACAAGGAGTAAAACCGGCTTCTACGGTTATACCGGAGGTGCTTGCTTGGTCAGATTGTGCGGATAATATCAAAGGATCCAGTTGAAATTATAATGTAATCTAAGAAAAACTGGTTATAGTCAGATGGTAGTTTTGCGTCAATTTTTTCCGATAATTCTTACCATATTTACAGAAATTACTTTTATTTGATAATAATTATCGTAACATCTCGCACTTGCTTAAAGGTGTCGACAAATTTCCACACTAACGGATAACGATAGAAATTTTTCTCATATATATGGTAATTTTTAATAGCATCGTCCCTCCGTGTGTATATATAGACAAGAATGATGAATAATAACCAGGACGACCCGTTCTATATCCTAAAGAACGGAGAATGATAAGATATTTGTAGAAAACAGTAGAAAAAAATGGTAAAATTCGATAAATTTTAACAAATTTTCACAATTGATAATTCATATAAAGAGCAAATTTTATTACACAAATTTGGTAATTTTACGATATTATCTATCACCGTGTATATCAAGGTAATAAAAATATATTGCTTTTTTTTTTACGCTTGACGAATAATTCTACTATAAACGGTTCGTTATAGTTTGCTAATTCCTCAACGTGCTGCTTCACCGCTCGATATATACTTTTTGCGAAAAGCAGCCTTTGCATCGTACATTCGGGATTCTCGCGCGTGGGTGAGCGTCTCTCTCTCTCTCTGCATTGGCGAGAGCAACGAAGGGAAAAGGAAGAATCAGCGCGAGGGAATTTGCCGCATTCCGAACGCGCACTCGTTCACAAACGCGAAAGGATGTAAGCATGCATGAATTCAACTCCGTAACGCGGCTGAACGCTCGCTACGTTTATATGTCTACCGTTCTCCTAGTGTGTTCTATATATTTGTGTGAACAAACGCGTGCGCAAGAGGGGGTGCATGTAGAATCAGCCGCGCACGAGAAAACATATAGGTTATACACGTAAAGAGTTTGCGCAAAAGTTTCGGCCTCAGGATATTTTTGGCATAACAACATTTATTTTTGTATTCTCTGTTTCCCGAGAATTTTCATTTGACCGCACTTACGAGCGCGTCGACTCCACTTGAACGCTCCGAAAACTCGACTAGTCACCTTACCACCGATATACAATCGTAATGCTCCGTGAGATGCTGGCTATGCATTTGGCAAGAAGACTCTGAGCACCACGAAATTCCACTCTCAAGATTCCACGCCGTGTTTCTTCGAATCGAATTTCGTGCTGGCGGAGGCGTTTTGCCGGTTCTAGGCTTCTCTTGTGAGCCGACTAAAACATTAACCTTCGATGTTTTAGCTCGTATAGGCCACCCTATGACTATTCTTATTATTTTTTAATACTTTTTATGTACAGTTGACTCAACTGTCAGTTTTATTAGCAACGGGACCCACGAAGTTGTCCAGTAGCGAGCTCCGAATCGATTTGCACTGGGAAAATAATTCATTCAATATTACCAAATCTATATTGGAGTTGGATATAGCGAAAGAAATGTTTATTTATTCTTATCAAATTTGAGTTGAGCCAAATACGATTTACTTGATCCAAAGAAATATTATTTAGTTCAGAGAACTCGTTGTCAAATACAGAAATTGTCCTGATACGCGATTCCGCATTGAAATAGCGCTGTTGAAATTACTTGAAACTATAAACCGGAACGAATCCACGGGAGCCGAATCTAGAAATCTTCGTATCCTCGTTTCGTCAGACAGCCACGCAACTCGGTCAAAGTCGTTGGAAGCTCTCGAGAGCCCGGCGTCTTCGTGAACTATCTAACTGGAGCATTATCGGTCGAGTAAGAGGAAACGAGCTATCGATATTCCGTTAATTGGACCATGTTGAGGATGCAACTGTAGATAGAAGATTTCGAAAACTCTAAAATATATTAATTATCGAAGAAATTAATGAAATAAATACTCTTTAATTTTAATTTAATTTTGTTTCATTGTTTATATATTTTTTCTAACTTATTCTAGTTTCAAGGGGAATTTCATAAGAGAGAGAGAGAGAGAGAGAGGGAACGAAAAGTGATGCGCATCTGATGATCTTTAGCCCTCTGGGTGACAGACGCTTGAATTATAGCCCAAAGATTTATTGGAGCAGTGTCGGAGCAGTGAGAGCCCGCAACGGAATGACAAAGCGACGCCGTCCGGTGCGACTTGGACGTTTACAGAGACGTTACATCATATACAAAGAGATGTACGTGTGGTGCAAGAGTACCGAATGGGATAGGAAAAGTGACGCGAGAATTAATAAGAAGAACCGAAGATAGAAATGAAAAAGGAGTAAACAGGAGAGAGAAAAGTTACGACTAGGATGAGAAGAAGCGGATAAGAGTTTCAGAGAGTAGAGATTCATATAGCTTAATTCTATTCGAGTCCTGGCTCTGGTAGTCTGCCAATTCTATTTCGTCGAGCGAAGGCGGATTCGCATTGTGTGACCGCTTTAATTTTGTTATGACTGTGTTATAGCTGTGCTAGAAAGCATTCGAAGGCTAAATAACGTCCAGCGATATCAAATCGTTGTACATACAGGGTAGTTTGGGGTACAAGAGTTATGATTGTTTTTTTTTTTAAACCTCGATGATTAATTTAACATATGGGACATTTTATTATGAGCTACGAATCAAGAAATAGTTTTATAGAAATCTGATAAAACACACTTTTGGGGCGTTTTTTTAAATTAAAGATTTTACATCAAGTTTTCAGAGCACTTAGGAGTTTACTTAAAGAATGTCTAACAAATAAAAATAATTTCGTTTTTAGGTTGTAGATACTTTTTACGTACACTCGTAAATACTCTAGAAACTTTAAGTAAAATCTTTGTTTAAAAAGAGCCCCAAAAGTGTGTTTTTTTTCAGATTTTTATAAAAATGTCGCCTGGTTTGTAGCTTGTAATAAAATGTAACAAACTAAAAAGGAAACTGTTTTAGTTTGTTAGACATTCTTTAAGTACACTCGTAAGTGCTTTGAAAGCTTGAAGTAAAATCTTTCATTTAAAATGAATCCTAAAAGTGTATTTTTCCGATAACAAACTAAAATAGTTTCTTTCTTAGTTTGTAGACATTCTTAGGTAAACTCGCAACGTTTTTAAATCATTGCGTAGAAGCCTAAGCTGGTTGAATGAAATCAAGGTTACGGTTATTGGAAATTCGAAAAAATCAACATTTTTGCCTCTGAGCAAATCTAAAATGAAATATAAATTCTTTTGTTATTATTTAATATTTAATATGTACGAGTGAAGTTCTTATACAAAGAGCTACAGCTTCAGTCAATCAGGCAACATGACTACAATTTTAATTACAATCGAACCACTCATTTTTAGGGAAGATATATTTCAAGGTTCAGTAAATTTATTGACGAGAATGTTCTTTATTGATTATTCTCATCTTTGGGGCTCGGAATCGCTTCTGTATTATCTCGTAGATTCAAATTTGATCCTAATCCAACTGGTCAATCTTCTTCTAAAATATAGATTTTTTAAATAATTCCCAAGTCAGTTTAAATTTGTTAAAATTAGTTAAAAGCGTAATCACGATGCTAAATCGTATTGAGATATTTTTGTGTCCCCTGCGTTATCTAGATTACCGAAATTGTTTAGCGAATTAACAGAAAACAGGGTAGAAGGCACCGAAGGAGGACGAAGAAGAAGACTAAGAAGAAACGTTTCGCGCATGCCACAGCAAAGTGTGGCGCAACCGCGTCCTGCCAAATTTCGGGCTTGATTGACGGGTGACGGCGGGTGGCTTCGCTCGGATTTATCAATGCCAATCATCCGCGTGTGGTTTATTTCATAGACAGAGAAGATTTACATTCTCGTTGCTTCTGCACCGGTACTCTCGTTAACACAGACGCGAGCGGACGGAACATCGATAGGAAGCAATACGCGGATACTCCGCCACATTAGATTCTGCGCGCAAGTACCACGCCCTAGAGCGAATGGTAATTACGTAAAGCAGCCTCGAGTACACATTTGCAATTAGATACATAGATTGTCATTCGCGTCGTCCTTAGAAGTGAATAAGTCTTGTCGTTGAGAAATGCCTAAAGTCGACGACTTATTTTCTCTCGACGGCAACGACGACGACAGCGAGAGCATTCGACTATACATCGCTAAAGCTGTTATAGCAATCCGGGAAGCCCTGGCGATGAGCATAATATTGTTGGTGAAGGCTGCGACGTTAATTCACATATAAATAATACCAGCATCCTGGGACTATTATAATTCGCGGAGTTGGTCGCGTCGTCGAGCTCGAGCGACTTTTTACGATCGAACGACATATAGTGCGTAGACGCGTTTGTCGCGAGCGGGAACCTTGATGATGATAAATAGCACTTGGCAGGCGACTTTGGTATACAAAAAAAGAAAGTTGGGCACAACCCCGACTATTTTTATGACGAGACGACACGAGTTGAGCTTGCCCGATCAAAGAGCTTATCGACCAACGCATACCATCGAAATATACTATTTCACTGTAGATTGTTTGTTATTTCTTTAATCACTTTACGACATATCGCACTCTGATACATAGAAATGAATGGGATGAAATTATAGAGAAATACAATGAAATATTATTCGCCCATGCGCATATGATTAATGAAAAAATCTCCAAAAAAAAAGTAACATTCAATATCTACGTGTTTCGCGCATGATCCGAGTCGCTTTTTGGTCGAGGAAAATTTCGAGATCTGTTTATTTACGACACGAGGAACCGCAAACAAACAAAAAACAAAAAGTAAAAGTCTTCCCGAAATGATATTTCAGAAATACTAATTTAGAAAAAAATTATATCTCACTTTCAGTTTCGGATTTAAAGGAAATTTCAACTATTGCTCAGTCAAAATGGGGGCTCGGAACATGCGCTATATCCCATAACGATGAATGGGCTAAATGGTACAGTGACATACAAAAATATTTTCCACTCATGTACATTTAATTAACCAAAAATACTCAAAAAGTTGACTAATTAATACAGAAAATTATAACAGTGACGAGTCGGCGTGGACTCTTGTAGCGACAAGTGTAACGAAATATTTACAAATTCGCCTTACGTTTCAGATAACATATATTCACAATTGAATACAATGTGAAATTAATCAAGTATGACATTAATTTAATAAAATATAAATGAACGGTAGTAACAAAAAGTTTTTAGTGGTTAATGAGCAGCTCGCCTGTCCTCAACCTACAATATGTCGCTTCTAACGTTACAAAATCTCTGTTAATAAATTCATAAAAAAATCTCTTGCAGTTTTAGAACTGATGCAAAGAGCATAATCGATATTTGCACCAGTTCAAGGAAAGCAAGAGGATGCTTTAGAGTCGATAAGAAATATTCTTAATCCTTCAGAGTGGGCAAACTTTTTGTTGGGAACAAACACTGTGGTTTGTCTTTGTTTGCATAAACAATGCGCTCGTATGTAATACAATCCTTTGAGCAATGGAAGAAAGTACGCTTTAACGTGGTTCTCCAAATTTTTAAAGAATTTTTTGACGACTTCCAGCACGTTGCCCGATCGTTTCGACGGGATCACCAGTTCGTCACGCGTACCCGAAGAGTTGACGTAATGTGCACATGATTGATCAAGAATACCAACAATAAAAAATGTATTTTATCTACAAACTCATATCAGTAGAAATCGAGACGTACAAAATATCTCAGAAAATCCGTATTGAATTGCCATGATTGACATTACAATATAAAAAAAGAATTACAATGAAAGCTGCCATATTCACCGTTCGAAAAGAACAACTAATCTTCCATTTTTTTTCTGTTTCATCAAATAATCTGAAAAAAAAAACCAAAGAAGCTACAAGTATTTAACTTGCGATAAATCGATGAATCACGTGGTAATAACCACGTCTCGTATTCGTACAACACGTATAAATGCGTTGACATCTCACCACGTGGAGAGAACTGGACATTCATATAGTAAGTATGCGTAGGGAAGTTGTAAACATAACCCAGATTCGCTCGGTAACGCCCTAGACATATGAGACAAATGTACGAGGATTATGTGTATATGCAAGGTGGTAGTAGGCTCGAGAAGGTGAAACGAAATAAAGGCGAACACCAATAACGTGTTCTAAAAAAAGCAACGAGAGACGGCGAGGAAGATGCGGGGGAGAGGAGGAGAGACAGATCGGTAAAGGATGAGAAGGAAAGTCCGTACTGTTCTATGCAAAGGTCACCCTAGAGAGAGGAGTAACAACGGAGATGGAAAGACTCCGAGTGAACGGTGGAAAAGGGTGCGGAGATCTGCTACGAAGAGCTCCGATAGAACGGTTGCGAATCTATTTATAGTCTTCACCCGGTTACCGCTCGCCCCGCGCGCGTGTGAGAAAGACAACCCGAGCGATCCGCTCCTCCCACGAAAACCTGCGGCAGCTCTATAAATATAACGACCCCGCTTCTCCTTCTCTCGGACATCATACACATCTACCGAATACAGTCATATGTATAAAGTGTGTGTGTGTGTGTGTGTATATATATATGTAAACGAGTTAGTCGCGAGGTAGGCTAATCCGCAGCTTAAGCGCGGCAAGCGAACCGATGTGCGGTGACGCCGCTGGTGGCAGAGAACTTGCCTCCTTTCCAATTTTCCTCATCACTACTCTGTAATCTATTATCTTTTTCTCTGCTCGTAGAGATATCGCTGGTGCGAACTCTGCCGCGCTAAACAGAATCGCGTGTATGCGTGCACGCGTACGAGACTTCTCCAGAATTTGAAAAATGTTGCTGATACAAAATTCTGTCGACTGTATCGGGAGAATCTCGAAATATCGCTACCATTATTATCGCTTTACTCGTGCTCTCATTAGTTGCCAAGGAAAGTCGTTGATACAGAATTGGGTTTTGATTAAAATATGACATTAGGTATCTGTACGGAAAAAAAATGAAAAACTCATAATTAACGATTACGAAGAAAATGTTGTCAAGTCATTATTAGACTTTGCAAAGAAATTTAATTAAAAACAACGATATACAACGATAGCTCATCTCAATGAAACCCCATCTTGAATGTAGGGAATTGGAATTAGGAATGGAACGTAGTGGCGATTCGATCTGAAAAAAAAATGTTTTCGTTTCAATGAACCATTTGGATACTTTTCGTACAGTTTACTAAAATGATTATAACGTTTTTTATAACATGTTGTACATGTTATGTTGATATACAGTGTCCCCATATACCAGACACATAGTGTCCAGTGATATACATTGATATACAATGTGTAGGGTTTTGTAGATGCTGGTAAAACTGGTCAGGCCCCGACTAAACACTAGATACCGACGATTGGTTTGTTAACTCGGGCCGATGTTGGCTAATGAAATTGGCGATGTTAATTACGCCATGGCACAGTAAGATAAACCGGTGCGATCTTCTCCCAAACGACTTTCGCCGTTTTCGCAATCAATTTTAACGCAATCAGCAATTGGATGCACGAGAATATTGTTTTAGCCAGTTTCAATGAAGGGATATTTTTACAAAACAATGAAAAATATTTCCACGAATACGTTGAAAACAATGACAATCGTCTTATTAATAAAAGATCTGTGCGCTGAAAAATTATTAAGCGAATCTTCGTTCCAGCTTACATTACAAAGATCTAAGAAACGACGCAATATTCAATTGAGGGGAATTTACCGTACATTCTATTGATTTTGAACAGTTGGGGCAACAATGTGTGTGTCGTAACCAATGGGAAGAGTGGGAGCCAAGCTTTCAGTTGTCACGCTTGACTAGATATTCGAGTTCAACGTCGGCACAATATCGACTATCCCATCGACGGTGGCCCGAAGTTACAGTTGTAAAATCTCACCTGGGTCTGGATAATATTCCCAGGAGGCAATCTTGTTCGATACGAGGTATCTTGGTTCGGAGTTGGAGAAGATAAATTGTTTCACCTATCGGTGCAAGAGTCACTCGCTTCCATGACGACGCTCGTAGCTTCTACACTAGCTTCTCGTTAGCGACGTGACCCCTGGATCCTCTCGATGACAACGTCGTCGGCGTCACCGTTGTCGTGGTTTCGGTCGCCTCTGAGTCAGAGTGCGGTATCGTGCGTGGCGCCACACCGCTCGGCTTTCGCTCTCTTCGATTTTTCTCTCTTCTTCTTTCACGGCTCCTTTGACGCCTCCCGAACGAGTCACCGACACGACGGGCTCTGCAAAGAGAGCTAGGCGAGAAACCTCGACAGAAGTTGCAAAACTCGGTCTGCCGCTCCATTCAAATCCAGATACATAAATGCAACTTTAAGAGGCTTACACGGTTACAAAATATTCTGCTTCGATTTAACCGACAAACATCACCATGGAATGTGATTATTTTCAGAGACGGGAAAACCGCGTAGAGATTAAGCAGCAACGCCGAGGAGCCTTGCTCCGACTCTTATGACTTTGAGATTTAAACAAATAAATTATAAAAGAGATTTCGCGTTGCAACGAATTTCGAATGTTCGGCTTGTGACTGACTAACAACCAATTAAACTCATTTGTATTTCTGAATATAAGAAATATTCTATGGTGACCTGGAAATACTTTTTTTTACAAAGTTATTATGACATATCCTATTATTATCGGATGCTAAAATTCTTGTGTCTTATCTATAGACTCCTGAGTATTAAAATAAAAATGAATGCCAGATACAAAAATCTATTTCGCTGTTCAAACTGCTATGGCGAAATAGCCACGATATATATTTTAAGAATGCTAATTTTACCCTCGCCCTTAAGACTGTCTCACTGCCTCTCGAAATAATGGCTTCCTATTTATACTACAGAGGTAGTAACGCCACATTGCGTTGGCTTAGAGCATGATTAGTGCCCACCAGGTTATACCGCTGCAACGTATTAGCAACGACGAATCCCTTTGGGACAGACCAAAGACACGACAGAGGAACTGAGAAGACACAACGAAACGAGACTGACGCTGTAATCTGTTGGCGGATCGTATAATTTTTATGAGAAACCTGGAAATCATTTTTTCCATTTCAATGTAAAAGATTAAAACGTTTTCTCTTTAATAATCAACTATTTTTGGACTGCGCTTTTAAATAATAATAAAACTATTATAAACGTCCAATGTCTTTTTGATCTTCTGTGCGACTTCTAAATGCAAACGATTCGTTTTTTTTTTTCGAATGTACAATAACTTACTGCAAAAATGTTATCTGATTCAATATATTTTCTCCTAATTACCAATCGTACATAGTCTTTGCAAAAAAAAAACACTTAACGCTTTGCAAGCCACTCATCAGCTTTATCAGAACAACGCGTTACTCCCACATTACTCTTCATAGTCCCATTTCGGGGCTGTTTCGGGTGATGTGACTTGTAAAGGATTTAAAAAAACAACGTGTAGACACAAGAAAAAAAATCAGGGAACGAAGAAAACGTCAAATCACCTTTATTAAGCCAGAAGAATAGTAATCATGGTAGACCATCGTGAATTTTTACAATATAAACAACAAGTGCGGCACATTTATAACTTCATCATTCGCTTATTTTTACTAAAAAAAAAAAAAAACAATTCTGATACGATGTAATTTCGGAAAACATCTTTACAAAATTATAATCCTACAAGGAAACCAAGAAGAAGACCAACTCTTATCAGCATCAATAGCGCCATACAGTTGTCTCATGGTAAAGCTGTAATCGGTCGATGTTGTAATATGTTAGAAATGTTTTTCGGAGTTAAATTGCGGTAGAATTGCTTTTTTTGGTAGAGAAAAAAATGGTAAATTTATAATTGTGCCGAAGATGCATATATTCATCGAAAGATGACGAGGCGATGAGCAATACGGAGCGACCTCCGCTGACCTACATTCCAGATTCCCGGCTCAGGGTGAAAACCGGGATATTGGTACCGAAAAGACTACTCAGCTATAGATCTCAAATAAAACTTCCAACTTCTTCTTCTCCGCTGATTAAAAATAATCCTTGCGCTCGATTTTAACAATGCACTTCATTTTAATTTAAATGAATTATTTATGAGAATTCCTGATATTCTTCTGTACGGACACGGAACATAAGAAACATTACGTCGCGTACAGTATAAGCGGGGGAATATTAATGGGCATTTTAACGCGTATATTCGTTTATTTTTGTCTGTATTTTTAGATCTTGGTATTTTCGAACGGGTCGACACTATTTTTGTCTTATCCTCGCTTTCTTTCTTTCCTTTTCACTATATTTCTCATTCCTTCTTTTCCCCATATTTCTGTAACCCGTCGCTTCATGCGCACACGTGTCCCGTTACTGATCCTTTCTATTTTTTTTTTTTTTTTTTTATATTCGTCGAGAGAACGTATAGTACACATGTGTTCTATTTCTTTCGCCATTGGTTGAAAAACAATGAATGAGTTGTCGTGAACTCGTCGCTTCAGCGATTTTTTCCCACTGTCAACGTATCGTCGCCCACTGAACGTGCGAAACGGATACAATTGTTTACGCTTTTTTTCACTGGCGTCGCAGAAATTTATTAGGCGGATGATCCGTTGAGTTTCGTGAACCAATATCCACTCCTCAAATTGTCTCACATCTTGAACTGCATCGACTTTGGTCAATTTTTGCGATCAAAGATTCGCTGTCTTTCACTGTTATTTCAGTGTCGTACATTTAAGATAATAAACTCGCTGTCGCTATCGCTATCGCAGGAATTTTTATTCACTCGTGTTCGCAACTTTACAAGGCAAGCTGAGCAAAAAAAATATATTCTCTCAATGTAGATTCATCGCGTCAGTTTTCTCACTTCCCTCATCCATAAATAGATAAAGCCAGGGGTTCGTGAAACAAAAAAAAATACTGAAAGAATTCGCAAAGGGGGTTGCTAGAAGCGTGTATTTATAAAACGAGCTTGGAAAGACCTCACGCTGAGGCAGACACCAAAGTAGGAGAGAGCAGGGTCAATTGCATCGTGGGTCAATTGCAACACTATAGCGTTCCTGATCAGTTTGCCATCCCTAGATCGCTTTCCAGCCCAGTGTACATTCGTTGCAATGATACTAAGGTATGTACTCAAAAAAGATTTCTCTCCTCCGACGTTCCTTCCCTTTTTCTTCGTTACATATCACTATTTATTTTTAGTAAAATTATTTTATTCGATAAGAAGTGTTATTGCAACAAAAATATAAAAATTTTATTGTACCTTGAAGCTTCATCTTCAATTGTTTATACGGCCCTTTCCATTTGTTTATGAAACATTCCAGTTTGAATAGAAATATCCTTGAGCCTTCCGGTAATTACGGGAACCTCCGTGTGTCACACAATTTCGAATTACAGAAAAAAGAATAATTAATCGACAGATATCCTTGCAAAATAGCAACATTTTTCATTTAAAAAATTGTATTCAAACGCGTTTATTATCAATAATTTTTTAATTCCAAATTGTTATTTTCATTTTTTTTCGATGCGTACTGTACACGCTGCGTTGCTTTGAAAAATTCTGAAACCAAGGTTGGTAGGAACTCAAGAAAAACTTAAAAAATTTACGAAAACCGACATCAGCGTTGACAGACTACAACTGTCTCGGTTGTCTCGAAACCTTTGACAATAGCAGATCGAACTAAACATGGATAGAATGTTATAATATAACGATAGAATTCAGATAATAGCGATTCAAACTAAATCCAAACACAAATATTTAAGTAAATAAAAAAACAATTGTTTTTATAAAACGTAAAATTGCAGTTTTTAAGAAAATAATAACAGAAAGGTACACAAACCTCTGAAGAGAGGAATTTTTCATGAATACAACTGACAGTCTCCTTATGTACGAAAAAGTTACTTTCTATAATGTTTGTTCAACAAAAACTGAGAAAAAAATTAGGTCAAACTGCAACTGGCAGTCTATTTTCACGATAATTTACAATCGAGGAAAAACCACAGTGGTGAGTTTTGTTTGGCCGTGTATACATAATTGTTTAAGTAGTTACAATTGATTCTGTCCGCTGTTGCAATTGTCTTTAACGGCGGAGGCTATTGTAACACTGACATGACTGACTTGAACAAAGTGTTGCGGCCAAGCTGGCAAGGCTACGGGGGGATGAACCATGCGGTATATTCAAGGCAAAAGCGACCACAGTTCGTGAATCAGTAATTCTTTAACGCTTAATCATGCGCAGTCATTCCGGAACTTGCTGCAATGCAAAAAGTAATGCCACAACTATCCCTAATGTTAGTTAAAGGTTGCAATTGCTGATTCTCCCTTAAATCGATATGATATGTTCGTTAAAAATATATTTTTTGCTTAAATTTTCTCTTCTTCCGATCTAATTTTTGTATTTATTATTTGAATATACATTTTTCTGATATTAAAGTAGTTCGTTAACGTTTTCTGTTGCAGGTAAGTCCCCAGATATTTGTTCACTAGCCATAAGGCATAACTCAGTATCGTATACTGAATGCTGATGTTAATCGCTCGGTCATCGGTGTTGGATGTTACCGGTGTTGCACGGGGCTAGGATACACGCATGGGGGATATCCCGATGAACCAGAGGGGGGTCGCAGCAGGTAGGTAAGTCGCTAAAAATAAAACCAGTATATCATATCGAGCGGCGAGTTATAAATAGATCTGTGACGACGATGACGACGAGGTCTTCCTCCGTTCCCTCGATTCCCTCCTGACTCGCGTACTTACGTATACCAACACATGTGTACATAATATACCTGCTGCGAGATATTGAAACGCGGCAATAGAGTGCGCTTCCAGCCACATAAAATAAATGTTTTCAACACGCCATACGTGACTGGCATATTTTTTTGCTATTTAACTGAATATAGATAGACACGACGTATAAACTGTTAAAGCGAACTATAAGAAGTAACTAATATATTCCTGTTAACGAAAGAAGGATAACAATTAAGGCTACCGGTTGTACCCACTCTTAGTATTTAAAATTATTTTTTACTTGTTAAAAGTTATTCGGTGAGAATAAACATATGAAAAGATCGAAGTATTCTGAGTCGGGTTATACAATATTGAAGCTGTTTTGATCGTAACTTTAACAACTGGTAGCTCTTAAAGCTAAAGGGTAGCCGCAACTGGTGAAACTACGGTACAACATTTTTTTTATTGTTACAACAAATTCTGACTTAACGAACGTAACATACACTGTGGATCCTCGCCCTGAGTTATGTAAGCGTTTAGTCACAGCTCTTGCTCACTAAATTAAATGGATCGATGGACAACAGCGCGAGGGTCCGCTTACGTTCAGGCAATGGGCGATGGGATGAAAGGGTATTGAGCAGTAGGCAGTGAGTGGAACTGGTAACCAAGAGCATCGAGCGAAAGAGTAACGAAGGGGAAGAAGGGAGAAAGAGACTGGCAACCTTGCAGCTATTCTTGCCATTCAGACGTATTTTGATCGATGGGAGGGTGTCGCTTCCAACCACTACTACTACTATTACTACTACTACTAATACTATTATTACTACAACTATTACTACTATTACTACTACCGCTACTGCTGCTGATTTCACTAATAATCTAACTCAGTTCTCTATCACACTATGCAGGCTATTTATCGGAGTAGGCAGACTAACACGAGATAATTGATAAATAATTGTTGCACTGTCATAAACGATTCGGAGTATACGATGACGTACATGTTATCGTGTATTCTCTTCGCACCAAAGGGTTGTCGATGCTTCCGTTGATAAATTAACAGCTTTAGCACAAAGCTTAGAGCGCAATTACGCCATACAAGTGCTCGAGTGCGCATGACACGACAAAGTGAAAATATTTGCTGCTTTCGGAGAATCAACCGCTAAAGAAGAACAAAGGGTTGCGCGTCGTGCGATAACGGAAACGCCGGAAGCGGCCTCTACTAACAAATCAGCCCACGGACTTCCGATAGGAGCTCTCCATTTTTTAATCCTCTCCGATTACATTCCTGTTTATGCATTCTCGAATGCGTAGTACACAACGTTGCAGTCACATTTGTAACTCCTACCATTAATTTGTTTACCAAAAAATAACTCTACCACGATTTAATTCTGGAAAAGATATTTATCACATTACAACTAGGAAATTACAAAACTACCTGATTGCGAGTCTATCACGAGACAACTCTCCGCTTTTTTTACTAACGGACTGCTGCGCCCTAGAATTGTTTCGTAGTTGAGTTGTAATCTGATAATCTGTTTTTTTTTTATACAGAGAAAAATTTGTAGTTATAAATGTGACCAGTTGTAACCCTTTCATTACTTCTCAATCTAATATTTTGCATCCATACATTATTTATAATGATATCTTCTTAATTGTCCTACCTTATGGCAAACGAACGTCTGAAAATAATAAAGACTTTAATAAACAACAACACAGAAGTATATTTAGCGTAAATTAATTTTAAAAATGCATGAAAATTATATTAATTAATAATGTAATGGGCGATTACTTTTTCTATTTCATTTTTCTTATGATAATATTTCATGAATCATTTTGAATTGCGTAGTCGTTTGCTTATCTTTATTTTCAATAAAATATTTACGATATTCTACTGGCTGTGATGTAGATAATTTTTTTAAAGATGATTAAATATAATTGATGAAAGAAATAAACCGATAGAGTAAGTTGAAAAGTAATGAAAGCATTACAACTCTGGTAAAAATAATCTTCTATTGTTTCATCCTTGTTTTAATTGTTATTGTTGTTACTACATTATACATAAAAGAAATCCGGGATATTTTTGGAAATTGGCATAATGGAGTTTCAATTTATTTTAAATTAAGCAGAAATTTACCTTCCGTAAGTAACCCCAATCACCTTTTCGATTTATTAGTTCCGTGATCCACGTGTTTTCTTGTTACCAATAAATATCTGCATTTAATTAAACTGTAATTGAAATACACAACTCACGAACACTGATTTGAACGCGCGTATTATTTATACGTGAATATCATATTGCTCTCACGGCTACCCCATCTTCGTTGCTCTCGATTACTTTCTTCTCGATCGCGTGATGCTGTTAGTACGCTTTCTTTATCGATATATAACGTTGTTATAATTACCAGCGCTTACGCGTCCGCCTGCTATTTTTATATCCAACGATTATTATTGAGCGCTGTTTATAGAAATTATCTCGACAGTGTAAAAATATATTTAAACAAAAATACGTTTCTCAAGACCATTATCCTTGGATCAGACGTACTCCTGTGAGTAAACGAGAGTTGAAGGAGGCTTTGCGAACCCTGACGATATGTCAACAACCTCGTCTCAGTGAAAAACTTTTATTGATTCTCAAGAATTTCAAAGAATATTCCACGATGCAAGACTTTGGAGTCTTGCATCGATCGATCTTGCACCTAAGTATCCATTTTTTTTTGCTGTCATATAATTAAAATTCAATGATCTAAGAACTAATGTCTTTTGTGTTCGCGCATATATTTCTAAATCTTTTCCATACTCAGGCGTATGATCGACACGCTCAATATCTCTAAAACATTTGGTCTTTTCTTAACCCTTTTCGATTTCATCTCCTTCTTCTTGTTCTTTCGTTCCTTCCTCGTTCGTAAATTTCTGTATACTGTACACATACACAATGATATAATATAAGAATATATAGATTGGCAAAAAATCTACACGAAATATATTGAAAATATTTCGCGTATATTTCCAAATCTTTCAGCCACTCTCAAGACGCCCAATATCTCTAAAACAGTTGGTCGTTTCTTGATCCTTTTTGATTCCATTTTCTTCTTCTTGTTCTTCCGTTGCCTCCTCGTAACATAAAAATATAAACATTGGTAAAAAATCTACGCGAAATATATCAAAATCATTTCGCGTATATTTCCAAATCTACCTCCCTACGCTCGAGACGCCCAATAACTCTAAAACAGTTGATCGTTTCTTATCCCTTTTCCATTTCATCTCCATCTTCTTCTTCTTTCGTTGCCGCACATTTTGTAAATCTACGTATACCGTGCAGATACATAAATATATAATATAAGAATATATATATATTGTCAAAAAATCTACGTATATCGAAAATAATTCGCGTATATTTTTAACTCTCCCCATACGCTCGAGACGTCTAAAAAAGTTTGTCGTTTTTTTTTTAACCGTTTTCCTTTCTATCTCCTTTTTTTTTTGTTTCTTTCGCTGACGTCCGACTATAAATCTCCCTACATTGTACACAGAAATATAAATAAACATATACATAGATTGGCAAAAAATCTGTGCGAAAATCAGCGGCAGTGCAGTGGTAATATAGTAGGAGGAGCAGAGTAGCGTGGCGGAGGCAGGCAGGCAAGCAAGCGTGGACGTAACAATGCGTGTGTTTAAAAATAGATTGTCGGGCCGGGGCCAGAGTTGGGTTCCGAGGTTCGACCGCGTCGCGGCGCCGGCATCGGCAACGGCGTTACAGCTTTGGCGTAAGCGTCGCGGCGCGAAAGGTCCACGAGAGACGCGGTCACTCCGCCAGTTCACGTTCGTCACGCGTCCCAGCTGCTACGATATATTATTATTGCCGCTGTTGCTGCTTATCAAGGGTCGAACAATCGCGAATACGCGAGAAACTCAACGACTCGTACGTTATTGAATCGTTCCCGAATTCTCAAACACGATAATATCAATAAATTTCATCGTGTTTCTTCGATAATTCACTTAAATCGTTAAACAAAATATTCGATTGGGCGAGAATTCAAATATTTCAACCAATAAAATTAATCAACGCTGTGTCTTAAGACTCTGTGGGTGGAGTGCGCGTGTTCGATTGATCGAGAGTGCGAGTTAGGTGTTTCGAGATAGTACAGCGGGGCCCTCTTCGATAACAGGAGTTTCGTTGGGCCGATAACACCGAAAGCGCGAGTGACGCTTTTACTGATTACTCTTCAGCCATCTATTATACCATTTATTGGAATATTACCCTGCGATTTCTCGCAGTGATCCATTGCGCTTGTCGTGCGAATTATCTTATTTTCACGAGAGTGGGGGGTTGATCGTGAAATGCGCAGACTCGATAAATTGCAGAGGTAATGAAAAAAAAAAAAAAAAAAAAAAAAAAAAAAAAAAACCCCTGAATTCTGAAAGTAAAGTTAAAGATTCGTCGAGGTTGCTTCGCCGATTTCGAGAACGAGATGACGCGGAGACCAGAAAGGAGAGAAGAAGGAGAGAATAGAGTCAGAGGAGAGTCAGTTAAGACCGACACTCGTGATACCAAGAGCCGCCATTTGTTTTTGCCAACCTATACGATATCCGGGAAATTCTCTTAGCTTAGTTTTATTCTAGGGAACGAGACTACGGACATGCGTGCATATAACTTGTTCGTATATTCTGCATCACCGCGATACCGGTAACCATTGGATGTATAGTCGGTTCGTCGTTACAGCGAATCGCGAGCCTCTATTCATTGGCATACTTTGCAAAGAGAAATACGCGGAGACCGGGCATTCATTCGTAATTCACAACACGCGGAGAAACGAAGGAAGCGTGATATAGCAGGGAGTGCACAACAACCGGAGAGACCTTTCGTGGGAATTGCGCGTCTGAACGTTAGGAGAAACGACCCACCGACGACGATGATGATCGCGCAACGATGAGGTCGACGCGCTCGCGTGAGTTCCTCGTGTGCTCTTGATGCCCTCGTAGTCGTTGTCGCTCTGTGCTCGTCGACGTTCGTGGGTCGTTAAAACGGACCGAGGGAACAAGCTATGCCGGGAACACCTGTTGTACGTTCTCCGCTCCGATTGCGGAGGACGCTTCTTCTTACGACGCTGCGCACCCACTTCGTTCTTTCCGCGAAACTAGCATCGCTTTTTACACAACATATTTGTACTAAATTATTCACGATAGCGCAAGGGTTATTAGCAAATAAAACAAGTCTGCATTGAAACAGCAGTGTTTTGCGATCTTAAAACTTTCGTAACTATTAAACATTGCAAATTGACTAGGAGTTTTTTTTTTTTTCTTTCTAATAATTATGAAACACGTTTTAACTTATACGTTGAAAGCTTCAATGTTTTTTCATAGCATGACTCTGGTCGAACAATGGAAATACCAAGGGTGAAAAGTGATGATAATGCTGTTGAAGAGACCGAGTGAGTCGTCGAGCGTGCATTGATTGAAATAATCACTGTGTTCAACTAACTGTACGTAGCCCTTACTCGGAAACGAGTGTCGATTAAAATTCATCGCTCTATAGAGTCGAACGAGTTATCAAAAGCTATTCCACTGACTCGAATGTATACAATTGCTGTATACACACTGACTAATATTTCGCTATGACGATGTACTTCTATTCGATATTAATGGCTATCGTCGTTTCTGTATGAAATTGTATCACGCTCCATGAATTTTACTCGCTCGCTCTCCTCGCGTCTTTTCTTCGATCTTCTGCGCGCGCGACTGTCTAAATTATAGAGTTGTGTTTTCACATATGAACGATACGATCGTATACTCTATCGCCGCCGATGGCCACCGCAACGAAGCGTGCAATGATGACGGAGGGTAATGTCCGGTATTCGTTTCTGGACTTTCCCCTCGTAAAATATATTTGAAATATCGAAAGGCAAACCGCGCTTGTGTTCTCCAATCACTGCTAACTGTTTTGCGAGTGGTGCGCGCGAAACTTTAACGTCTAACGCGGATTTATATTTAATTTAAACATTTGTTTGACCTTTGCGTACGTCGTAATGAACTAAATACTTCGTAGACGACGATAATTATTACCCCATAATTTATCGCACACCGCGGTAGCGTTGAATTTTCTCTATTTCTAATATAATCAACATATGGAATCCAAATAAACTTCATTCGTTTGATTAATAAAAGTATATTGCTTGTGTAAATTTGACGAATAAATATTCGTTTTCATACATTCTTTAGTATTGAAGTTATATACAACGTCAAATACTTTTTTTACCATTAGAGTTTTCATTAAATAATAAACAATAAAGATCCTTGGGTGGTGTTTAAGGGATGTGGCATCGTTGCACTATCGACGAGTTTCTCCCACCACAGTTGCTGAATTGTGCAATGGTTAAAAAAAAAAAAACTGTTTTGTGAGACATTTATTTATATTTCATTCAATTAAAGAGATGAGCATAATTTTTCGAACATCACTAGATAATTAAATTCAAATGATTGTGACAATTAATTGATTACAATGAAATTATTGTTTTTATATTGATGTAAGATGTTTTCTTATCAATAACACTTGCCGATTTAATATGAAAATGTTGAACGCAGTCTCGCGTCGCTTCTCGCACCAAATGATAAACATATTTTTATATCTTCGGGAATTAAAAATAGCGTAGCTTCGTAGATTCAATAATGTCGCAATGACATGCGATTATTCAGTTGAATTAGAACCTCGAGAGTTCGTACTCTTGGATCAAACATAATATATTTATAGATTTATAAACCAATTAGTGAGCGATAACGCCATAAAACAAACCGGTAGAACCACCACGTGCAAGAGTAGAAGAAGAAGAAGAAGAGAAGTTATTCGTCACGTTCATCGTTCGACGCCTCTCGGCGATATCCGCGTTTACCTGCCGCGCGCATTAATTTTTGACTCGGTTTATATTTTATTACCAAATAAAAGACAAACCGTATACGTGAAATCGAATAAAATAGGCTGCAGGCTGAGAGAGCAAAACAGATTAAGGCTGAAACATTATCTTCGACTCTCTAGCAGCAGCGAAAAACTTAGTGAAAGAAAGAAACGGAAATTTGTATGGAGGAGTGAGGTGGTGCACAGAATCTCACAAATTATATCCTCGTGATTCTTGTATCATTTAACAAAAAATCAAACAAATATCGAGTCATTGTCCGACGTAAGATTAGTTTTTATACAATTTCACAACAATCATTTAAAACAATTATAGCGGACCAGTGAAATCTCCATGGAAGAATAAAAGTATATTAAAAATATGTGAAATGCATATAACTTACACACGTATCGGGGCCAAAAGTTCTATATCTATAATATATTTTATGTACATTCGCAGAGAGGGACCCCCCGTAACTCCATCTTCTTATGTCAGCTTTCACACTGGAGTGAACTACTATAACCACTTTTCCGACATCTCATCAGGGAACATATAGATTCACAAGAACGTGTCCCGCGAATATTTTGATAGAGCTTTACCGTCCAAAAACTTTCTTGAATAATACGATGATCACGATCATGTACACTATAGAACACATTAAGGGGAAAATATCAAAGCCCGTTTATAATCTTCTTCAGAAAAGATCAGACATCGTTGATACACCAACGGTAGTTCTACCGTTGGCAAACCAAGCACACGTTGGTCGTATGTCTCGGTACTAAGGTTTAGTTTTAACAGGACATTTATACTTACGAGAATTTTCAATTACAGAGGCACGCGATAAAAATCTCTCTCTGGATCACACTTGGTTACTGCTTTAAAATCTTTATTTACTTGGTAATATTTTTGCTTAAAATTTCTATTTTGTTTATAATAATATGTCAAATGGAGAGATACACTCTGAGAAATATTCGATAGTTGATACGTACGTGGTGTATAGAATAAAAGGCGCAATACAACGACCCGTATTCAACGATATATAGCAGTGGCATCAATATTGCTCTCTCAACCGACCAACTCTTCACTTCGATCGCTGCGTCTAATGACCACGTCACGAGGTCGTCTATAGGACTGATCCTAAATCCCAACCCTACCTTATTTTTTCGCTCTCTCTCTCTCTCTCTCTCTCTCTCTCTCTCTCTCTCGCTCTACTATATTATCAGTGGTATTCACTTTATACTTATCATGCATACCTCGTCGTACGTATTACAGATGTACACGTAGTTCAACTGCACGATTTTAACAATAATAATGTACCAGCATATTGAGGCACAAGTCGGTGGACTTAGAAGGGTGCGCGGGGTATTGTAGGTCAACATTACACTTTCTGAAATATCAAATGACAGTAATCGTTCGCAGTACTACGGCTGAATTATTAGAAAAAAAAAGGGAAATTAGTCGGGACAATTTTTTTCGAGTAAAAGTTATTGTACGTTAAAGTAATGATAAATAACGTTCATTTAATTTATCGATTAACCGATAGAGTTATTTTTGAAGTTATTAGTGGACCTTACAAACGCATTAAATTTTAGGGTAGCTCGTTTCTGATAAAAAATTCTCTCTCTCACGCCGACTCAATACGAACCGAAGCTCTATATTTATCGTTATTCGCGCGGGGTACGTGAATGTGTCGAAAGTTTGGCTACACGTGTCGTTGGGATCAAAGAATTGTGCGCAAGCGTATCGAGCACAGAGATGGTATGAAAATCCATGGATTCGACTAACCGTAGAATCACGCACACGCCGCTTTTACGATTATTGTATAGTATATGCTGAAACGATAATAACTATACGGCTGTTGGATATCCATAACTCTGGCGTGTCCCCTCGCCGTCCTCACCACCAAGTGTCGCAGACAATTTTAGAGGCACGCTATCGACCACCAGAATGTTTTCCTCGTTCCACGAATGACTCTTTTTTTAACTGGTTATTTTTGTCCGGCCGTAATTAAATAATGTTGTCGATGACTCGGTACTGCTACAAAGAAAATAAATAGGAGAAAATTGGAGTCGCAGTTACAGTTTACTTTCATAGCGCGTTATTATTCTTACTTTAATTCTCTTTGCAATAAATATTATGGCGAGCAGGTTCAAGGCATAAATGAATAATAATTAACGAGATTTTGTGTCGGCAGCATCGAAGCGAAACTGCGTTCAACAACTATTTGACAAATAGAGATTGTTATGTGACTGAAGGGAAGTTGAGAATATTTAAACGGAAATAATATCCGCATCAATCACCGTATATACAATAATAATTTTTCTATATATCTTGAATTATTCATTATGGCTTGTGTAAAATATTGGGAGCTGTCAGAGTTACTTTGAAAAGTGGCGACAGGTCACTTACGTGTCGCAATGTCAATGACTCGTGACACGAGCGAGTCCGTATCGTGAGTCATTGTTTTTGCTAAAAATCGTGTTTTTAAAATAGAATTCTCGATCACGCAGATTGTGACGACAACATTCAAGCGTCAAGTCAAAGAGACCCGCATAATTATACCAGCAATTTCTGGTAGATTTATGTTTGTCCCAGAGACGAAATTTTATGTCTAGGAAAAACATGACTTAGAAACGAACCAGAGGCGTCATTCGAGATTTTGTTCACATTCATGGTATTCTTTTGTCGTTTCCGTGGTTAAATTTGTTTTCGGGATGTAAATGAAAACTTGATAAGGCTTGTTAATCGAATAATAGACATCGCAAAGTAAAGATAAACGAAGCGGTCAAATTGCTTATCTCTTTGTACATTCTTGAACTTTTGAAATTGCTGCGAATATACGCAAAGACGGGGGGAAAAAGAGTGAGATTTAAGTCGATGAGAATGTAAGGTCGGGCGCGAGATAAAAATAGAAACGACGACAAGGATACGGGAGCGGGAGTATTACTCTCGTCCAGACACACACCGAACACATGTTTCACCGAAAGAGAGATGCTATTGCCAACCGGTTCAAGAGAGTAACCGCGAGACATGTGTTTTGACTTTCAAATAGACTCTTTTTCTTTCTCACTTGTCAATTTTATCCGCTAAACAATTACCATCCAAATTTTTTGAAGAACGAGAGACCGTTTTTTGATTCGCTCTATAAATCATCGATCGGAGTTACCCGAGTCGAGAGCATTATGGCAACAAATCATTTAAGATTCTTCGTGACAATGGCAGTATCTTTATTGATGAGTTTCGTGCTCGCAGCTGAAATTTTTGAGTCCACGATAAATGACGTAAGATATTTTTCTTTAATCGAAATCTTGATAAATAATAGTAAAGAAAAAAACAAAGACAATTTAGAAAAAAGACGGTTTTGATTAAACTTTTTGAGTTTTTGAGACAATCGGTACAATAACGAAGGTTGATACTTGACTTTATTTATTCGCTTGTTAATTAAACGTACGCCTGTAATTGTTCAACAAACCACAGTAATTATAGACAAGCGACCGCGTAAGTTTAACATTAATATAAATACATATAGCGTCTATGTTCGGTCAGTGGGATGGACATTTAGCGAAAGACAACTCAGGGTGCGAGATACATGATCGCGATTCCAAGCGCGGGAATGAGAGGCCTAATTAAAAATCCGCATTGGCGAATCACTATAAATATCAGATCTTATTGCTTGAACCAATTAAATAAAAAATTGATTAAGCAAACAGATTCGAAAGTTCTTTAACAAAGACAATTGTTCAACAAAGACTGCAGTTTCAGTCTCGCCAACAGCAAATCAGAGAACGAATAAAACAGTCAGAATAATAAGAATCCGATTTAAAAAAAAAACAATGAATTTGTAAATTATGCTACGACAACGCCATCTCTGAGATGTATTGTGTGAAAAAATTACAAATATTTAACGTTACGGTCCAAGATTTCGATCCTAATCAGAAATTTTTGTTCACAATCTGAGCTTGATACACGAAATATCAAAATAAAATTAGCAAAGGAAGAAAAACTCTTAATATTTTAATGAAACGGGGCACTAACATCTGATTTACTTGTAACACGTCACTTCTGAATTTCAAGACATCCTAATCAAGAGTCAAGAATCTTTTGCAGTATTTAAATAGTTTTTTTTAGACTGATGCAAATAGGAAAATCCGTATGCGCATCAGTCCGAGGAAACCTAAAAAATGATTATGAGATCAACTGAACGTGAACACGAGCAACTGTTGACAAGCACATATAATTTCTGTTAAATCGAAGCTATATCTAAAGTCACAGAACTTAAAAGATTTCAAGTATCGATAAAATCGTTAAGAATATTGAAAGACTGTCGCTGGCCTATTGCGTTGCTGCGAAAACATTTTCTACTCGGCCAAGACTTTGCAAGTTGACGACGTATCGTCTGTGAGGTTTTGTCGCGTGTGTTGTGTCTGCAAAACCTTGTTGTCCCGTTGATGACGGGACGCCACTTGTAATGTCACTGATCAGTCATTCTTACCACTTGTGCCAAGTCAAGAGATCAATTTCCCTTGGTGAATGTGATATACATACTAGCGATACTTATAAAATAGTATAAAGTAACGAACTTCGCTTCTTCTGAGTCAACCACTTAATCGCTTGTAGTTTATTTGTTGCCCAGCGAATGCAACTAACTTGAAACAAACCCTAAATTCATAATAAAAAAAGCAAAGATGCTTGCCAGAAACCAGATCAATGCAGTTGATGCGTTAGTACGTAAAATAAATAAACACAAACCCAAATCATAAATGTAAGATGGTGCCAGTCATTTTCATCGTGATTCGCTATTGGTAATCCGTTTTATTAATAACAATAGGTTACAAACATACGCTAAGATATTGTTGAAGTATTCGGCATTTCGAGCGGTAGAAAAATATAGTTAACCCGACATTGCAAGTTAACCCAGTGCCCTCGTCATCGCAAGACCCATTACGCGGTCATTGGTCTTTCCCTTTGGTCCGTATTTCAACGTGAGCGCAATCTTGCGGACACTCTGACACGCCCGACGTCTGTTCTCGCGCGTCTCGCCTGCTGGTCCAGCGGATGCTGACACCGACAGCGATGATTGCACTGACAACGAATCGAACGACATCCGAACACGCACACGCATATATTAACTTTATGTTCTTTCGCACTTTCGTTCTCTCTTTCTTCAGAAATTCGAAAGTTTATACTCTGAAATGCGAAGCATTTTATACAAACTTGTAGATTCAGCCACTCACTTGTCAGTCATCTCGTTATCATCGTTTTCGAAAACGCAACGAAGTTTCCTACGAAAAACAATTATACATCAAATATATATCATCTTCTAATTTCATTATTCTTTCTACTGTCTTTTCTCTAGATCTTGAGATTTCAATTGGAAGAAGTACGTACATCGAAGTGTAAATGCATAAGTGATTGAAAGAAGTGTCAAACTTTTCTTACCCGTTTGTGTACGTGCTTGTGTGTGCATTGTATTATACAAAATAATCGACGTCAACTTTGAAACACAGAAATACTGTTTTCATTTCCATCGATTATACATTCGGAAGTTTGATAATTTGATGCGTTTCCGGTGAACGAAATCACTGTTGGCTGAGATTTTAACCACTGGATGACAAGATAAATATCCGCGAGTGAATATCAACGAAATTAATAGTGCTAGTGCCTAAAAACTTGGATGTTTTGCGAGGAAATAAAACGTTTCACCTGGAGATTTTCGATCTGCAGGACGAGGGTCATATGGCCCTGGACTATGGTACCGCTTACAATATGCACCGCCCAAATCAATTAGGTACGTATTTTAGACAGAATACTGCGCATTGACGTCTGTTCTACATTGAAAACAAATTTTTTAAAACTAAGTTTCCTCTAAGAGTAAACACAAGCCAATAGCCAACCTCACACGAGGTTGGATACAGCGAACGAAAGAACGAGGTTCAATCACTGTTAGTGTAGATTGGGCCCTGGACATTTTCTAGGCAGGGCCTCACTTTAGCCGAATGCAATGTTACAGTTTTTCGACTAAGGTAAAGACGATGTTAGCTTAACTACATTATGAGGTTCAGTGAACTTTACCGGTTGGTTTACTCCCGTGGTTCAATTGATTTATCCTCGTCCGTCTTCCAGTGGAACATCTGGCTAGGAACTGTCCAGGACCCTATTTGCCCTGACAGGGCCTGTCTAGAATCTGTTTCACGCCGGGTATAATACCGAAAATGTTCTACTCGAATATGTTCGCCTTATTCGACCTCGTGTGGGGCTACACATCCAATATTGTCCAAGTGCGCTAACCTTCCGAAGACTCGAGGATCGCCCCAAGATATTTGTCACGATAAACTAATTTTACATCTTAATTGTCACAGCCGAAAGGTGATTGAAGGATTTCTGCTTGAAGATTAATCGAAAGCAGAAGAAGTGAAACTATCATTGCATTTACGACTGCTTTTTTGCAAATTTATTAATAGACGTCTTCCGCCTATCAATTAATAAACTGCGTCTGTAATGGAGGAAACAAACTGTTTTCGTTAAGGACAATTGCGCAATTTTTATCATTATTATTATCGACTCACGATCGACCTATAATACCGGCACCTCGACACTGTTCATGAGCTCGTGTACTGCAGCCTTTACGCCCAGATCTCGTTTTTCTTTTAGTTTTTCCTATAGCCAACGACGGTAATCGAGATACTTCCTCCTCATTCGGCATTTGTCGCTGTTTTTTTCATTGTATTTTCTTCAGATAAGACCAAAACCTTTTTTTTTTCTTTGTCATTGACACTCACTTTTATGTGACTCGGTCGTTAAATCATATTAGGTGATCCACGCTTGTGCATCAGGATAATTGGTTATAGAGATAACACAAGCAATACTCCAGCGTCAGTCTGAACACCGATATAGTGCGAGATAGTGTTTCGCAATGTTAACTAGTGTAATAATTATTAAAAGCACCGTTGTCTCTTGTCTATTATTAGAACGATATCCGGCGTTCGCGTAGTACGCGAAAGAGCGAAAAAAGAAGGAGAGATAAAAAAAAACGAGGAAACACGTTTGGTACGAGTTCGTCGCGAGTCACGATATCTCGATCTGGTAACTGCAATAGCGCACGGATACCGCAGCATATACTAGATGCATTTCGATCGAGCTGCAAGGGAGAACGAAAGACAAAGCTCTGTGAGTGGAGGAAGAATGGCGCGAAGTGGCCGCACCGCGGGTCTCGGGGAATGGCGAGGAATAAAAAAAAAAAAGAAGGCGAAGAAACAACGAGGCAAAAACCAAATGGCGATTATCAACTCTATTTTCAGAGTGTAACGAGTCGCGCGTGCACCGTCTCCTCCGCTGACCACGATGTCGGTTGCACAATCGGATAAAACTATATACCAGTGACTGCTCGTATCCGTTCAACCGCCCCTCGGTCACGATTCACCCGTTTAACTATATTTTATCTCCGGCTGTGAAACACACTCGACTGTGGCACGATAACACACTCGGTATTTGTATTAAGGTCCTGCGAATTTGTTGTGCAAGATGATGCTCGCGCGTGCAACACGCTCGTACTTTACGCGAAAGCTTCACAGCCACTGAGTGTCAATATATTTACTTTTAACATTGTATTGAGTAAAAATGTATTAAAGTAATGCGAATCTGTTAATTTTCTCCGAAATAACTTGTGAACACCACTTTGTACTAGAACTTGGAAGTTTGTTGTTAGTCGACGTTGTTTCATATAAAAATGTATTATTCAAGGTAAGCAAAACTATCGAAGATCCCCGAAATAACTTGTCAGCACCACTTTGTACTGGAATTTAGTAGTCGATATTCAGAACTATACAAGTTGGGCTATAAAAACGTCGATAAGTTCGTACACTTTGATTACTTTATTACTTTTTTGAGCACCTATTGACTTTATCGAAATTAAAGACCAATAAGTGCATTCCTTTGCTCTGAAATACCAATATTCTATCGATAGTGATGCAAAGACATGACTCGCGATAGTAGCTCAACCAAAGCACTAACCGATCCGCCCGAATGCGTTTCAAGAGCCGACGGCATACACAAATGTCAATCTATATATAGATCCCATGTCGGCTAATCTTAGAAATCGGCCGAACGCCAGAAATACAAGCTTTTGCCACACACGTATGTACCACAGTTCCTCAGTTTATATTTGACCCTCTAACCCTTTTTGCCCTCGAGAATTGCGTCCATTATGTACGTGGTATACACTTTACGACTAATTAATACAGTTTAATCGATATATACCAGGGCCTCGTACGGTCCGGCGCAAACGCGTCCTCGTAATCTATCATTGAACCTCCTCAACCCAGTTATCGAACTCCCGGTACCTAGGTCTAGGGAGAGAGGCTTCAAGGAGGAATATAATAACCGATGGAAGAGCATGGAAGGGCTTCAGGGTGACTTGGAACAATTTGGATCTGGATATGTAACCACCTGAAACAGTTTCGTAACGTCGGTACTCTCTCGCGTTTATGCATTTTCTCCATTATCATCGGGTGTACTCGCTGGCGGCTGAAAGGGCTATTCGGAGTGAAAAATTGAGAGTTGCCGAGCAGTAGCAGAAGCAGAAGCGTTTCTAAACACGTGGAAGTCCTGAGACAGAAATAAGCTAGTTCGCTTCTAGCCACTTGCCCCGGTATTTTTAGGCCGCGAACGTCTAAATCCGTCACAAAGAGAGACAAAGCCGTGGACGAAAGCGAGGCGCGCGGCAAGCCGGTCGACGGCGTCGTCGTCGTCGTCGTCGTCGTCGTCGTCGTCGTCGTCGTTGCCGTCTTCGTAGTAACCAATGCTGAGACTGTGTTATGCCGGTGTTACGAAATTCTCACCACTATCCCCGTCGTGTAACACCGGCTTCTTCTTCATCTTCTTTTTATTCTTCTCCCTTTTCTTCTTCTTTTCCCTTTTCTTCCCCTCTCGCGGTCTGCCGATGCTCTTCCTCGCCAACTTCTCCTTCGCCTTCTGTGCAGTTTCGAGCTCATCCTGATTTTTTACTTATTCTTATTTTACGTACCCCGTCCGCGCAGGCATATCGCCATGGTCCCGCCTCTCGAAGGAGGATTGGCGGCACTGAAAAAATAAGCTAACGTGTACGAAAATAAAAATGAAAAAATACACGACTGTCTGCCCTGACTACGCCGGCAGTCGGGATCTCTCCCGATATATTTTTCTCTTTCTCGCACTCTTTTATTCTGAGGCTGCTCTCCCCGTTAGATGGCGCGTTACGATAAGTTCCTTCGTGGAAAAAGGGAGCGAAGGATCAAGGGACGGCAAACAAGCTCCCTCGGGGATACCGATCGATTAGACAGATTACTAATGCCGTAAGAAATCAGGTGGTCTTGTATTTACTATCATTAATTCTCGATCCTTACCTAAATATTAGCCAAATTTATAAAAAGTTCTATTTTAAAGTTAATAAAATTGTTAAGAAAATAAATTAACCATCGTTTTTCTTTTATTTTCAATTGAAATACGTGATTTATGCTGGTATAAGTTTCGTCTTTGTCATCCTCAATTATCGGCCCTAAAATATTATCAAAATTTCCAGAATATCTCATTAAATTGATATAACAATTAAGAAATCAGATTCCTATTTTTTTTTTTAAGCCAAATAAATTATTTATGTTGAATATAATATAATCAGGTCATCCGAAGACATTATTGATCTTTTTTCTTTCATATATAAATCATATACGCGATTAATGTTGGATATAATGTAATCTAATTGTAATACAATTACCAAAATTTGTAGAAAAACATCATTAAAAAAGAAAAGAAAAACAAATTATACGTTTACGATCGTTTTTCCGTTCTTTTTAAAGAAAATAAATTATCCATGTTGGATCTTATACACGAAGAGTATACCGTGACTTCGAAGACTCGTACACTGTTTTCGTCCAGCATTGAATCCATGCTGTCGATATCGAAAGTGCTGTAGAATCATAGAATAGCCTGGAGTAACAATGGCTAACTGATCATTTGGTCGTCGTGGTCGAGTACAGCCAGTCATCGGTTTATTGCGAACCGCCACTTCACTGCACCGCGGATACAAGACATTGGCGAGGTTGGCACGGCGCCTCGTGTATTCGCGTTGTTTCATGTGGGCGCGAGACACTTCCCACTCGGTCAGCCCTCAGACAAATTCCCTCACTCTCTGCTACATCTCGATCATTCCCTCTATATCTGTCTTTCTTGCTGCTGTACTTTGTGATATTTGCATGACCGACTGGAACGATTACTTTAGAACAGTTCGAATTAATCAAAATGGTTGAACAAGTCTATTTGCACCGATCGATTTATTATTACTTTTGTAAATCTCGCTTGAGAAAATAAAAAAATAATAAACGAGGAAATAGAGCGAAATACGTAGGGTCTTCGGGGTAACTTGGTTCATAATGTGTACAGACGCTCAACCGATAACAACCCTCGGTGCTTCGTACAATCGGTCGTTAAATTATTCACGGGCTGGAAGAGCGATACTACTCGCGGAAATAAGGAAAAGGAATAGAGGGCATCTCTATTAATTAAATTATGTTAAATATCCATAGAGGGGAATTATATATTACTTTACGTTAATATAAATAACGGTAAAATGTAACAAAAAATTGTTATCTTGGATATACTAAATTATTTATCAATGGCCAAATAAAATGAATTAAAATAACAATCCTTTCGAATATTTAAATTTATTTATTTATTTAAGTTATATTTACGATAAATACAAAAGTACTGTCGGTAAAATAATAATCTGTTACCTACGTCACATTTGTCAAATACGCAAAAAAAAATTCGTCGAGTTAATCAAATGTTCATTTCACCCAAGCAGACGTTATACTAAAAATGAATAAAAATTTCTTATCGAGACTGTATTGCTGCGATATTGAGAAGGTAAAGATTGAATTCTCGAGTTGAAAATCTCTTCGAAGACAGTTATCGAAGGTCTATCCGGCGGACACGAGTTATCGAATGACTCCAAACGCGCTGAATATAAGTGCGAGAGAGATGTAACTAACCAACCCGATAACGGAGTGCGCTCTGCAGAAGCAAACCACCGCCACGATTGTCACAAGAATCCGTAAATAGAATGCGCACCGAGCTCTCCGTGGCTTTTAAGAAGCGCTACACGGAGCTAATATCACACACGCGAGGTTTCTGCATGATTTCACGATGTGAGTTTTACGTATCGCTTCTCGCTTCTTCCACGATCTCCGGTCTCTCTTAATTCCATAAATATAGATTTATTAAATCCCATATCTCGTGAATATCTTATCCGTATATCGCGAGCCATTGGATAAAAATATATTGAGGTAAACCAAAAATGTAGAATTTTTTAAATGAATGTATAATCATTCCATTGTGCATACGAAACGTTGTAGACATCGTAGCGAATGCGCTAAGCGTAGCTCGAATAAGAACCGAAGAAAAAGTATAACGTAGCTGCTCTGCCACTGGACTTCTGATGCCGATGTTGCAGATTATATAAGCATGACGCGGGTCCGTGTAAGAGCTATCAATTACCTTCGAGGAACTGAGAGAGTCGTAGGTACCTACACTCGATCTCGAAGTGCTGCAGTTGCCGCGGCAGCTACGTTGCCCTACCCACGACTCAAAGACACGCGAGCTTAGCCGATCATTTTACCGAGCTTGCTACCGAACGTTAAATTGTTTCACGAACTCTCCGACTATACATGAGGCCCTCGAGCAATACAAATGCGATATAATAATGTTAATATGTACAATACGAACACCGGAGTGCGGTAGCTGCTCTCGCCTGCGTATACTGCGTCCCGTCTATAGCGGTCGGTACACCCGACGAGAGATAGCACGATAAATCGTTCGGTCGCCCCAAGAGATGCGAATGCACGCTATCTCCCTCTTTTTTCGGTCCCTCTTTATGCACTTACAGCACTTATATTACAGTTCAACGAGAGATATAGTAGACAGACCGTCAGACAGAAACCTCTGACCGTTGAACACGTTCCCGATCATAACCGTCCAAGCATATTTGCACCAATACGTCGGTGTCTAAATACACACACATGCTTACGCATGATTTTTCACTGTACTAAATAACTAGATTAGAAATTGAAGTTGTTATTATATACTCGTTGAGAAAATGATATATCCAGTACCTCCGTGTTCTCCTTCAGATATTATTACTATTATTACTCATTACAGTAATATTATAGGACGTACATATATTTTATGTTAAGTACTGGTGAACATTTGTTTTTTTTTTTATTTGCGGATAAGTTTGGCGAGGCGTTGAAACTGCCCCTTAAATATTGTGCTTTGTATTGTTTTATATGATTCTACAGAAATATATATATACCATATATATTACTTAAACCTGTTTGAAATATTATTATTTTTATTCAATTTGATACTGGGTTATCATTTTAATGAAATATATACACAAAATGAACACAATTACTGTTATAAGAACAAGTTAACGAGTTATGCCAACTCTTTAGCTTTTGCTAGTTAGGTAAATAGTAAAATTTACTTCGAACTTATTTGCAAATACTACATTAGCTTGTAAGTTTTAGTATAAATATTTTACTACAGCATCAACGTTATATATTACAACAGAGAGTGTCATTTCAGATATAAATTGTAGTTATAACAATCACGATTCATATGAAAATTACTATAAAAATATTACTATTGTCTTCATGTAATATCGACAACAACATCTTCCTCTCTTATATCTTTCTTGCATCTTTCCCTCTATATATATGCGTTAAAATTAAATGTATTTGTACATAAACTCGAAGAGTTTCTGAGACAACGCGATAGAAATGATGAGAGATGCTGAGAATAGAACAACGTTTTCTTACTTACAGTGCTTTGTATTATTTTGCATAAAATTTCTTGAGATATTATTCGTAATTCGAGTGGATGTTTCAATTATTTAGTTGTACAACCGATGTTACGATAAGTGTATCGCACTGCATTAGAATTCATGGGATTAACGCTGTTGGATTTATTACAGACGAATATGAGAAGTGGGAGATGGATGGTCGGGTTGACGGGAGGGGGGCGTACGTGGTTTAAGTGCGTACATCCGGAGAACGCTTTGTGGGAGGTTATTTTCTCTCTGCATCTCTCTCGGCCTACAATTACATTAATTAATGTGGTCCCTAATTGTCGTTCGTGCACACGCACTCTGCAAGAAATGGTACTAGTCGCTCGTTGCCGTTCTCACTGTAGCAGGGACAGCGTGTTCACTCGTTGATGGTGTCCTAAAGTGCATTTATGGCACGTCGAGCGCATAGCAGCTCGTATACATAGTATATCAGTCGACCGTTGTTGTCCTTTTCTCTGCCGCTCGATTATACAATTAACGCTTTCCAACAGTAAAAAAAAAATATTTTAACTAACGATACGTAATTAACGCCATAAATACATTTCTTTATCACACCAAGACACTTTTTTTCACATTCCTTTCTCAAGCCGTATGCCAAGTCATGGAAAGAATATCCAGCGAATTAGAATAATACATACCGACTGCTAAGTAACGGAAGGTCGTATACAACACAGCGTTTCACATTTTAATTGATGTGGGATACGCCCTTCAACTTATTAGCAGTCGATATATACAGAATTGAAGCCGATAACGGAATAAAAAATACAAAAAACCGGTTATACTACTTTATATAAATAATAAAGATACTAAATAAAATAACCGAGGCTGAATAATTTCCATCGATGGACCATCGTCCATGAAACCCACGATCACACACGTTTCGATAGACGCAAAATTAAGCACTCGGCACACGTGTAAAACGCGACGTAAAAAAATATTACTATTACTAAATTAAAACAAAATCCGGGCTTAATTATTTCGGTCAATGGCCTTTTGTCAATATACTTATGAATAATACTTATAACTATTTTTATATATCGATTGTCTAACGCCAGAAAGGCGTTTTAGCATAGTTTATACACACGCGATAGGTCCTTTTGACTTTAGGTCATGGATATCTATATACATATCAAATGTTGTTTATTTTAAGTATGCCAGTCTATCATATTTCTAACATTTAATGTCAATAAAAACCACTTACGACTTAGCAGTAAATAAATCTTAAATTCTGTTTATTTTGATAAACATATAATCTGTTTTTCATAAAGTTTCCATTTTTCTGGATCATTTTCTATTTGAAAAAAAGCCGTTGCTACATTTTGCTTATTCGTATCATATTCCTCGTTTTGCGTTAAGTAAATTACAGTCATGTAAAATCTTATTACACAACTAAAAAATGATAACTTCGAAACGCCGAACGTTAGATATCGTATTATATGCTAGAATCAGCGAATGCAACGTTCAATAGCAGGTGTTCGACGCGGTGATAATAATCATTCGAATAAAAGGTCTCTCGGTGATATAAAAAAAAAAAAAAAAAAGATATCCTTATGGACTAAGATCGAGTCTAAATCTACGTATAATAATTCTGTGTCCAAAGTTTATTTACACCTGGCTATAATCACGTTAGCCGACGTGTTCGAATGGTAATTATTATGTTTCCGCAGGCGTCGCTAACTCGGGGACGTGAGTAAATATGTGCGCCACAGTGAGTCACTCACCGACGGGTTAGCGCAACTCTTTCTCATTCTCGCTCTTTACAGAGTCCGTGTGCGCTCCAAGTAGATGCGATATATGCGTATATCGCGTTATTATTTGACCGATTTGCCGCACTCGCGTCGCATATTGCATGAACCTAGCTCGAGCTGATGTTTCAGTCTGCGAATATCGGACCTCCGTGTGTCTCCATAAAGTCTCGAGCGAGTGTAGGAGCATGCTCTTTCGTGGTTTCTGTCACTCGATCGCGCCCACGCTATTCGAATCAACAACGAGAACAACGAGAGAGTGCTAAGCAAACTGCACCACTCCTCGGCCTCAAACAGTATCGCGTTACTCATGATTTATTGGGATATTATCGCGAGCGTCGATCGTGAGTGAGTAATGACTCTTTAGCTTTATCCTTGAAGACTATGTTCACGAATAGTTGCATTGTATGTAGCAATACGCGGTACATTGACGTTTTAATGAATTATTTTTATTTTTATTATCTTCGTAAAGGTAGCTTTGGCTTACTCAACAATTTTTCATTTAAAAATTTCAGTATCAGCGTACTGAGAATGGTTTAAGAAGTACAAAATGTGGCTTAGAAAATATTTCCGGGTTGTGTATAAGTGTTTGTCACTTAACGTGTTCAATCACGGTGGCAAATTTCATTCGTATTAAGATAAATTCCCCTATTATTGATCATGTGCCGATTTGTAACCAGGTTTCTTCCGCCAATCACCATAGTTAGCTTTGGTGCACCACAGAACAAGCAACCAATGGGGAAGCGACACTGGGCCGATCGGTAATTGGAGCACTCGTGCATCCTTGTTTATCTCTATCGGCATACGCTGTCAGATTGAAAAGTCTTGCTTATACAGTCGATAATAGGGCGATTTACCTTCATTCACGAATTACTAAAACTATAAAGCTAACATTTGATATACAATTAAAGGGGTAACTATTCTTATTTTCTGATTGCCATTAAAACCGATAAAGTGATTAATATTTTATAGGATTAAAAACGATTTTTTAAATATTAGATGAGTACTTTGCAACATTGGTGAACCAATTCAACAATACCGCAATGTACTTGTATAATATTTAATGAAAGCGATAGCTGCTTTTGCTTAAAAAAAAACCATTTTTTATGACTAAATCGTCCAAATTTCTAGATTTTGAGCTTTTTCAATAACGGTCGCTGTTTCTGTCAATGAACAATTTTTATATTTAATATTGATAGAGTCGATCCATATCTCGATTAATCTTTCTACAAAAATAATTTAACAATCAAGGATTCTTTCATAGCAATGTTTAAGACGATTGACACCAATTTTTTTATGTATTTCTCATTCATTTCCATCGTAATACAAAGCTTAGAATGAAAATTAACAACAACAAAAATCTTTTACCAATGTAAATTTTGGTTAATTCTAAGGATTAGCCAGTTTTGCATGGTACTTTGTTCTCGGTTCATCGTAGTTGCGCTGTTGTGCCGTTATGCAGTTGTTGCAGATCCATAGCTACCAGTATTATTCTCGTTCCCGTCTCTCAAATCCGCTGTATGGATTTATTATTTACGTAACTTAATTATACGTAGCGACGAGCGTTTCTCGGTGCCACTATCTATATCTCTACCTGTACGTGTGTCGACAACCCCTGGTGCGCGAATATCCGAGAATAACCACCAATCCCCGGTAAGCCTCCTTCGTGCATTATTGAATTTGTGGCATGGCAGAAAATCGTGAGAGAACCTCGGGAATCGTGGATCCGGTTGTCCGTACGCGCGTATATATGCATCATTCGACGTGTATACCTGTACGTTGCTCTTTGTGAAATCAAATCATATTCGTTATCCTTGTTTTCTATGTAGCGACTACTCTATACCTGTATTAAGCTTCTTTACTTTGCATAATTGTTTAACTTTTGTCGACGCAGAAGCAGAATTATTTTAGCTAACAGTTGCGCACAGAAAATAAATATTTATCTTACTACCGTGGTCGATCCTGACAATGAATTTCTCGCATAGTTGATTTATTATTGCGTTATATCGTTGAAGACATTGCGCGGCGTATCCGGATGCCATATACACTATAATCACACACTTAGCCACGGACTTACGAGTCCTGTGTATTATTAACTCGATTATATATATTCTCTTGGTTTATTCTTATTACTTACGGTTGCTGACAGCTCTCGAAACGATTGTAAAGACACGGTGACTCTCTATATATCTACTTGTCGCTCTATCGTAAACCTTTGCAGCGACGGATGTACAGGACACTAAAGGGGACTGAGAGATCGATAGATTCAGGGGAAAAATGGAAATAACTCGAAATTGCAGTGATTTCTGTGAGGATGTTGAACGAAGAGGCGGTAGAATCCTTCGGGGCGTTGAAAAATGCCTCAGCCGACTCTTCGGAAAAAGTCCAAGTGCTGCTATTCCCGGCTCGCATCACTCAAGGCCTGTTTACAACACTTTTATTAAAATAACACTTTTCCGTTCACTTTTTTTCCTTCTGCACTATGTTTATGAAACCGGAATTCTTTGATCATAATATATAATAATTGAGGCATTCCACCTTGAAACTATTTTCCATTCTCTGCCTCGTGAATTAAATTTTTTAATTTTTGTGAAAGTTCAAGTCAATTATAGTGAAAAAAAAAACGTATTTTTGATCTTTTAACGTCCTACTAGTACGTTTTTGAGATCTCTCAATGAATATTTTTGAGTTTTTTGAGCAAATGGGCACCGAATTCGTGACTATAGAAACAAAATACATCGATATGCATCCAAATAAGAAAAGAAAAACATTTAGTTTTGACGAAACGAGATTTTCTTGTGTGGTTTTCTGTTGTCGTTTTGCATATCGATTGAATCTTGATTATCTTCGGGCTCGTTTTCTTCTCAATGATTCACATGTCATGTCGATTAATTCGCGTAAAGCTAAAAAATTAAAGCAAAAACATTTTTTTACAACTTTTGTTAAGATAGGACTTGCTAATGTTTGCATACTTTATCGTGTTCATTTTTTTCGACAAACCAAAATATCCTCACGGCCACAAAAATTAAGATATCGGGATAAAAATATGGTATTCTCTAAGTTTACTCGAGGATTTTTTAAACCACCGTTAACCGATTTAAACTGGTGAAACTGAAGCAATGTTACAAACATTTGTAAGACAGAAAAAAATACGGAACATTTTTTTTTTTTAGAGAAATTTCATGGAAATAAAACAAATGCCATCTTTTAATAAGTCTTACGAACTTTTTTGATTGGAAATTTCCTACTAATTTCAAATAAAACCAACCTTTTTTTCAAAAATCTCTAAAATTTCATCCGAAAACACGAAAAACGTAAACACTTATTTTTTTTTTAACCAAAATGCACGACCGAAGTTGGTTAACAAAGGAAATAGAGAGACTTCGAATTCTGATACAATCGAACCGCCAATTTATATTTTTTTTTTTTACTCAAGGAATATCGGTAGGGGATTCATCGAACTTTGCGCGCACATCAGCGTGACTAGAGTTATGCAGGTGCAACTGGAGATCCGCAAAGATATACGAAGCACGGAGTTCACTCTCCCGCATGCGGTCAGAGAGAACTTCGTCCGAAGAATGCCGTAATATCAATCATCGGGACGTGGGCCATCGTGCGCCGAGTTCCAGGAAAACCCGTAACTCTACGTGGCAATTTCGCTCGCACGCGCGCGCGCGCGCCATCTCGTTCCGCTATACATACCGCGCATCGGGATTCCTTTTATCTTTCGCGGCTTCATGTTTATTTCTTCCCTCTCGTTACTCGTCATTTTAACGATGAAAAAATATCGAGTGTCTCAAGCTTCTCACTCCTTCCTGCAAAATACTAAAGACACTTTAACACACTTACACGCATGCTAATTAATTCGCCTGCTTGATGAATCAATGGGAATTTCATTTATCAGACCGCCATTCAGTCTTTAAGGGTATTACCTCGGTGCCGCAGCGGTGAGAATAAATGGTGAGTGTGACACGTATGTGTCGCACGTACGTGTGCCACTCACGCGCTATCACATTTTTATTTAATTTACTCAAAAAGTAAACGGCAACAAAATCACAATTTTTTTAAAATAGCATATTCGTCTTACCGAATCATGTTCGGACAACGGAAAAAACGTGCCTCTGGTGAGTGCGTTTGCTATAGAAAAAACATGCTGATTATCCCATATTCAATTGTATAATTACAATCTCGAATTGAAAAAGGTGAATTATGTTTAAATTACACATTCAAGTTCAAGTAATCTTATTTTATGTACCCTAAGCTTTAACAAATACTTAAATAAATAGTTCTATTGTGATAATACCTTAGGCAAGTGCTTCGTGTATTGCATCAGTGAACGTGCAGCAGAAGACCCAAGAGTCTCAAACTTCTATTGATATTTCGAGTGTAGAAGGGATGCGCAATATTCAAATACAAATGCGTTAAAAATAGATTTCAGATTATATAACTGAGAATAATTTTTTAAAATAAGCAATAATAAGATTTTTTTTTAAATGATCTCACATTACTTCTATCTATTAAAGGAAATATTGTTAATGCAACGTCGTTAAATAATGTTCACTCATTGCCACTGTAGAATAAGCGAATGGTTGAAGAATAAGATAATAGTCACGCTGGATGATGTAAAGAGTCCGATGCCCCACGTGTAATTTTGACGTAGAAGCTAAATGCCTGGTACACGCGGTAAACGTCGTTAATAATGCGCAATATAACCTGCTATGTGGTCGTTAAGTAACTACGTGTATGGTATATAAGTACAGCGCGCAAAAGTACGTATTCGTAGCTCGTTATTGAGCGAGGCGCGTGACGGGTGATTCATTTTTTTCAGTAATATCATACCAACTATCATAAAATTAAACAAATTAAGAGTGAATTGAAGAATGTACATTTATTAGAATATTCTTCAAGTTTTGCTAAACGAAAACTTTAAAAAACCACTTGTACTCGACAATATTTTAACAATCGAATTTTTAATATAGAACAATCCACCACCATGCGTCCGTCTCTGATGGTCATGGCAATAGCCGTACAGAAATGGTGTTCAAATTGTAGAGTATCTTCTTCTTTTCCTTTGGATTGGTTATCTCTCAGATTGGAGAAAAGGAGAGAGAGAGGGGAAGGCGGAGAGCTATTTTTAAAATAAGTATAATACACTAGTCGTAAGAAAAAATTTAAATATTTACTTTCATGAAAAATTATATATGGACCAAGTATTAAGCTAATATAGCTCTATTCTCTGGGTTTGAGTCATGTCTTACTAAAGTATTGAGTATTTCTACATATTACCCAAATATGGGCAGCTTTGGATTGAAAGTTTATTCAAAATACTTGACAGATCAAATAACTATGAATGATTATTTAAGGGGAGTCTCACATCAGGTAACCTAGGGTCCGAGAACTTGAAAGTACGAGAGACGCAGATAAACATTTCTAATACATTTTTCTCGTATCACATTCGTGCAGTGAGCTCTACAAATTTCGACGTCTACACAAAAATGTGGATTTAAGTAAAATTTGTCGAAAGTACACGTTCAAACGACATAATAAGCATTTTTTAAGAATAAATGATATAACAAAACGACTTCTTTCGTCGAAGAAAACGTTGATAATATTGTCTCTCGAATAATTATTCAAAGTTATACGATCCGAAGAGTATTTTAAATACATTTTTATTCAAATAGCATTCATTCCTGATACCACCGAGGTTTACCGTCATCTTATCATTATCTTGAATGTATTTTGAGTAAAAAAAAAAAAAGAAAAAAAGTAGTTTGCCAGACAAGCGTGTTGATTCCACGATCATAAAAGACGAGACGAGAGTCGAAAGGCCCGAATCGTGTCTACAAGCTGCACGCAGGTCCTCCACGCAACTGCAACTACAACTGCGTGGAGGTCCGTTCTAAGCCCGAGGCTAAAGTTCCGTCTGCATCGCCGCAAAGCTCAGTCAGCTCGATACACGCGAGGAACGAAAGAACGCGAAACAACGTCGGCGGCATCGAGGACGAGAGAACGAATGAGAAGGTAGAAGGATGGAACAAGAAGCAAGCAGGAGGACTAACGGCGGGACCCTCTTCTTCGGTTCTTCTTCTTCTCCCGCTTCTTCCCCTTCGGGCGCGCGCGCGAACCCTCGTAGCCTTGGACTTGACTCGAAGGAATGCGGCGTGCACTGACCTCCGCGCTCTACTCACTCACCTACTCGGTTACACTCGTCTCTCTCGCTCGCTCTCTCGTTCGGTCGCTCGGTCAATTTTCTTCAACCGTGTGGGCGCCCGCCACTGCCGCGCCACCACCGCGCGTTCTTCTGCGCAGTTTTTCGGCGGTTACTATATTTTTCATAGTTTTTTCTATCTCCTTCCCGACTTTACCTTTAGCTCCACACGTTTGGAGTGGGATAACCGACGATCCCGACGTAACTTGTAAATCGATTGAATTGACGCGGGCGTTGTCTTGATTTTAACAACTTTTTTACTAACCAACATTCAAGTGAGTTGTATATCCGTAGTTTCTTTCGCTTGGTGTCTAAGATAAAAATTGATATTGTTTTGAAGCAAAGTTCCTATCCTCCGATCACTTTTTAACTCGATGTCTTCATTTATTTGATAAATAAATTCTTCGATACAAATATATATATATATTTTTTTTTTTCAATGCACCGTCTCATTGACAATAAAATACCTAAACAGTTTAACGAAAGTAAAGAACAAACGAGTTTCCACGAAATATGAGTGAAAGAATATCACAAAGAAAACTAATGGAAAATGTCCTCATGACTTTTTTTCCTTAATATAACTTTCATGATTTTTTAAAAATTAATTTTCGCAGAAAAATACTTCACATTATAACGAACAGAGCGCAGGAATATATTTATATATATATACACAAACGAGTGAAATCAAATTCCCGTTTTTAAAATATTTTTCACTCATTTTTTCCAGTAATAACTACCGGAATAACTGCCAACTCGTAAAAGAAAAAGAAATTTCTTTCGCCTCAAAATACGCTAAATGTTATTTTACGAAGGTAGATCTATGAAATTGCTATCTTTCTGCTACGTAAGATATTCGACATTCGCGGCGCAATCGTTAGCGTTTAACGTCTATATTGCTGCAAAAACAGTAAAAACTATATTCGAAACTTGTAATCTTCTCAATTATTTGAACGATTTTTTAAAAACCCGGTGTTATGCCGTTAACGAGTGGCCACACGTGGACAAAATAAAAGCTATTTCGTATTGAATCGAAACGTAAAATCGTCCGTCCACGTGCGAATTCCATAGATATTATGTACACATATAATATATATACGTCTTGACAAACACCTATACATCATTTTTAGCGATGAGAAACGTGGCTGACGATCATAGTTGCTTCTCGAGAATGTACGCTTCGTTGACGCTGCTCTTCGTACTTCTCTTTCTCTCGATTCTGCCGAGCTCATGTATACCTTTGTTGTCGGCTTAGACTATTTTTAGAACTATGACTCTATCGAAGAATAAAGTGCCTTGATGATCATTTCCACCACCACTACCGGTCGCTATCCTCTCCATTCTATTCTCCGTTCGTTCCCGAGCGCATGGCGTATCGTCGACGCACGCGAGCCATGCGCCACCGAGCTCATACGGTTCATACAGCTCGCATACATACGGAATGTACCAGTACGGATACGTCATATTTTTGTTCATTGCTCAATGAGCCAATCACGTTTTCCGAGTGGCAAAACTAAAATAAAAGAAACAAACAAACAAACAAACAAACAATAGAAGGATACGTTCTCTGTGTATGTAACATTGGGCCAGTCAGTCTTCGTTGATTTTTCTGTAATTGTCATCGTAACAACCTCGTACTTGTTGCTCCACCGCACACATAAATACTTAAATCGTAAATTATTATAAATGCAATTTGTTGCACACGTTCGGAGATACGAAAATACTTGAATAGTAAATTATTATCGATGCAATTTTATTTCGTTTCATTCAACTTGTTAACCAGTTCTCACGACGCGTCCTATTTTTCCTTTGACTCGCTTTTGATATCGTCTCAAAAACGCAATAGAATTGTCACAACCAACTGAATATTAAGGGGATGCTGGAGTAGATTATTTGACGGACTTTGGTCGGTAAAGAAATCCATAAATATATTGTGCATTGTGAATTAAATATTTATTTATTTATTTTATAAAATTGACACAACAGTGTCTGTCGAAAAAAATCTTTTTATGTAAGTAACACAGCTGCATGTGTCGCACGCGCGTTTGTCACACTCTTTTCTTTTATATTATAATTCCATTATACACGATCTCTATTGTTTAGTTGCGTTGTGTTGTGTTGTGTTTTAAGTTAGATTACTCATGTACGATCCGACGTGTACGCATAATAAACTTCGTACATATAATTGAAAGACAATCAAAACGACGAATTAGCGACTTCGCGTTTTATATCTTACTTTTAAGACTTGGTGACATCTATGTTTGAAGAAAAGATAATTTGTTGTATAACAAAAAAATGTGAACGAAAAAACAACTAACGTAACAGATTAAGTAATAACGGGCTGTTTAAATTTATTTAAAAATATTATTTCCATGATACACAGTTTAAAAGTAATAAATGAAATTATTGAGTAAAAAGTTTATGTGATCGAGTCACAGTTTTTAAAAAGAATAAATATTTTTAATAATTAGACAAACACACAAGAAATTCTTTGTTTAAATGAACCAATCGTCGGAAAACTTGATAATTCATGTACTAAACAGGCTAATTCCGAAGCATTTTATACGATAATTCTACTACGCTTCCGCCATCAATCGATTATTAATATTCAATATTAAAAGATGGAGGAAAAGTTATATGCGAGCTCATAAGCTCTAGCGAAGGTCGCCACGATTAATATACCGATACCGTTTTTTTTTCTTTTTCAAACTACGTTAACCTTCAGTCTTAAAATAGTACCCGGATGACTTTGTCCAGAGAGACAGCGCTCGGGTTAGCCTCAGACACATAACTATACCTTCTTTTTTTTCTTCTTATCTGCATTCGTATATGTAATGTGACGTACGTTTGTACAGAAGTGATACTCGTACGGAGAAGACCGGTTTGTAATTAATAACCAACCGGTTCTCGTTAAACAACTGCGCGTCGATATAACGCTAGCAAAGCTAATGTCGAAGAACCTGCACATAAATACGTACGTACGTACGTAAGTACGTTTGTACGCGTGGATATACATGCACGAGGAAATAATTGACACCGGAGCATTCTTCCATCGAAGCGTTCGATTGAACCTTCGCAACGTGCTTGCTTCATGCGCTCAATAAAACTGGTTGAACTTTTTCCTTTTCTCTGCTGTTGTCCTTTCTCGAGGACCACACGTTTATCTTTGAATTTTTATATTATCACACATTATCCGGACTGCTTTTCTGCAGAGCAACGTTTGGCGGTTTATTTTCAACTGAAAGATCTAAAAAAAAGAAAGAATTAGGCTTTGTTAAATCACGTTTAGGGGCTTTTGTATTCATTTTTGGCTTCCCGTTACAAAATTAAATGGATCCATAAGTTTTGCCAAAAAGTGACCTAAATTTTGTGGAATTTTTGAAATAATATTTCTACATGTAAAAATATTATTTTTCTACGTGTGGAAATATTAATAAATAAGTTTTTTAAAAATATATATATTCGGGTAGGAGCTTGAAACGTGGATTCCTTTGACAGCGACGCATGGAGAGAGGAAAATATGACAATGGGTCCTACGAATCAATAATATCGTCTATCTAGTCAATCGACAGTTGATAGCCTGCTTTAGTCAATAGATTGACTGTCAATCGCATTTCCCCACAACGAGAGTAACGACATTGTATAGAAAAAATCACCAGACTGCCTGAATATATTCAAATTACCACACGAAGAACCATTTCCATATTCATCTTTCCGTGAGAGCATGAAAAAAACCAAACGTTTCATTTTATATAAACATTCGTCCCATTATTTATCAATTTATTTTACTTGTTCATTTAAAAAATAATTCATTACACAATTATTGACAGCGATCAATCGATGTTTTCTTGTAAGATAAAGGCGAAATATTGTTGTTTACGAATTGATAGCTGCTTATCTACAACTGTTTAGTTGGTAACACTCGAAGTATCATCACAAAATGCGCAGTTGTACGTAATTCCTTCGGGGATTTTCTCATTTTTCTATTTAATCCTTATCACACTTTTTTATTCTTCTTGCACCTCATTCCCGTGTGACGTTTGAGATAACGCCACTTCGTTATTCGAAATTCGTGACGCAACGTTCAGGCAATAATTGATCACGAGAAACAGTATCCTTCGTAAAATATTATGGATATTGTTCAGATTACATTTTCAACTCTTTCCGTTGTAAATTTATATAAATCCAGCGAATTTTATTAATCGATTTAAAATTAATCTGTTCCAGAAGACGTGGGCTATAGGAACGTCGAAATCACGTCTGCCTTTACCCACCTGCCCCAAAAGGGTGAGTAACATCATTTTAAAAACACAATAAATATTGTTGAAAAAAGCGTTAAATATAAAATCGTTTGATCGATTCAACAGCTGTTTATTACTTTTATATTAATTCTCAAAAATTAATAAACATCCGAGTACATCGAGAACTTAATTTAAAAAAAAAAAAATAGAAATACAACTCCGTTAGTCATTTAAAATTACAATTGACAGATAAAGTAGAATTTTCGGGATACTACAATTTTCGTCTAATTGAATAAAACTTTGAGTTTTTTTTTACCGTGTGTGGGTCATTATGCTGTAAAATTTACTAAAAAAAGTCGGAAGTAGCGATACGATAAAATAATCATTTAAAAAATGGGTAGTCATTACAAAAATACGCGCGTGTCGCGCCTTATTCCGAGAAGAAACGACCTCGATTTTATATTCGATAAATTTCTCGAAGGTATCTTATCTCAACTGCTTTTTCAGTTGCGAATAAATTGGTAGTCTTTTCACGCCGGATAAAAATACTCGAGGCGCACGACATTCCCTGTGATCTCTTATCGAATTATTATGTCCTGCGTAACGGAGCTGTATATTCGAAGCTTCGTGTATGTAGTAAACGTGTGTATACGTCACAGAGCAGAGCGCAAATGTGAAATCGCGCAGGCATCCCGATAAACTCAACATTCCTGTAACTATTCCACGTGTCGATTAGCGATCAAAGGTAACCGGCATACCGTAGTACGTATCAGTGAACAACCTTTCAAAACCGATGATCGAATCTGCAGACCAACCTAGTTCGGAGTAAAGCACTCGTACGAGAATTTTTAAAGAGTACAAACGTCAACGTCGTCTACGCTCGCTTGAAACAAAAAGCAATTATAAGGGGATACAACGATTGTCAGCTTTGATCACAGTTGCACTGTGCTCGGAGATTAATATCACAGAATTTCATTTATTCTTTTGTTAGCCCTGTGTGTCCCGTTGTCAGATGATATTAAATGAAATTGGAAAATTGAGGTTTTTCACGAATGTGAAACAATTTATTAAATCGATACATGGTTCACGATCTTTTCATTTTTACCGTCAACATGTACTTTTACTTGTGTACAAATCGTATTGTGAAATCATAGTTTTCACGATTGTAAACTCGTAAGAAGATTTATAAAATGTATTAAGGGGAGACGAAACGTATATGGGTGCGAGGAAGAAATAACCGAATGGCACTTCACGGCGAAGTGAGAGAGTAACATCTAATGTTTGTAATCGTTGATGCTTCGCCTGACCGTAAGTCGTATTTTCGAAATAAGCAAAAAATGTTCATACTTAAGTATTTATCGATTATTTACATCTAACACTTGGTAATTTTTCTTCATTCACGTCTGGTAATGATTATCTAATCTTGGGGATCAAAGTCAAACGATTTATAAATAAAAAGTACATATTGGCTGTAGGTTTTTTTTTCTTTCTTTTTTTTTTTTTTTTAATAAAGAAGAAGTGGAAACCTTTGGATCGACGATGAAGCAAAACTTCCCCGCATTCACGTGGACTGACAGTGATCACGAATGTAAATTAGCATCTTCAACTCTGTTCTGTTGCTATTTTTGAGCCTATGTCAATATTTTTCTAGACGTGCCAGTTGACCCAAGATCAACAATTGCATAAATTCTCAACGTTGAACTAATGCATAAAATTATGACAACTTAATTTTTTATTTAAATAATTGTAAAAGATTAACCACCGATTGTGGTTTTATTTAGTAATTTACATCATTAGTAATTTTAACTATAATTATTAAGTGAATATTTAAAATAAATTTCTCAGTATATTTTATAAATGATATTAAAATTGGTTTAAAAAAAATACCTACGATCCCAGTTGGTTAAACGGTAGACTTTGTACTCGACTCGTAATTTCTTAGAGAATATTGAATATTTCAATTGTAAGAATATCAAATTATATTCTATTACGAGTAAGATCATAAAAGATGGAAACCGTTTCAATAGTTATTTGCAACAAAAGCATACATTTCTGATGGTGATATATGACGTAAAAAAATATGTCAATGAAGAATTGAAAGTTGTTTAATTTCAACAATTCTGAAAGATTATAACCAACAGTGGCCACACCTAGTATTAAAACTGATAGTTGACTCCTCTAGTATTTTATAGCGTTAGTCACTTTTTTGAATTTATTAACCCTTCAGGTATGGATGACGCACTGGGTGCGTCATACGAATCTTGTCGATTAGTCAACGCTCCGAGAGTCGTCAAAATATCGTTAAACAGTTTCGAAATAATTTGTAGTAAACATTTAAACCGTAAGCCATTAAAGTTTAAAAAATCTAAAGGGTGACAAAAACCGATACATCTACTCTAATTTCGTTTGTCTCAATTTATTTACTTAGATATGACTGCTTCGTTGGATTAAAATGAAAATATTTCGATAGCTTCTGTGCAGAGAGTTTGATTAAACCGCTGATACTGTTGTCGCACAGCCTCCCACATGATGTTGTAAAAAAAAAGTCCATTTATCGGTATACGTACTCCCCACTGCTGTCTCACTCGTACGAGCGGTTGGGACATAGCGGTTTCCTCTCGTGCTCTTTTCAACGCAACAAACGAAACCCCTCCACTCCATTACGTCCAGTCAACTTCCAAGAATTATTTACAAAGAATTATCAGCTGGCGACGTCCAATGGTTCTCAGTCGCAAATCCACTCTCGTACCGCGAACGTCAAAGCCCTCGAGAGAATTTCGCGGCTCCGTTACGATACACCGAACTGATTACGAGCAGCAACGCCGCGCTTTTAATAATGCTACGGTCCACGGTGATAGGTTATTTAAAAAAGAATCGATCTATGAGAAAAAAGTCAATTTAAAATTCCCTGAAAATTCAGAACGATAATTCAAAGCGATAATAAGATATACCGACGTCTGATTTTTCATTTCAACGGAAGAAAGGGAAAAACGGAAATACGAATTATTCATAGCCGAAAGTATTTCACGTAATTCGCAGAAACGACTGTCTCACTGGAAACAATTGTTGGTAGCCTGACGTCCGTGGATTGCTCACCGACTTCGCTTTTTTTATTCTTCCATATTAACAACGTTTGCGCTCCTTACTCGCTACAACCAACCACGAACGTTGAGCCACATACTATACCGGAGGCACTCAAGACGCAATTCTCGCTACAGTTGTAGAGCTGAAGTTGCCGTAGATGCGTCGACGACGCACGACAGTGATGAAAAGTTGACTCGGGAGCGATTCCCCTGAGATTCAACAGAGTTACGTCGTTCTCGGAGCGCGTTAGTCGCGTCGTTTCATTCGAGTCTTTCTCGAATGATCTAAATTTACTCGTGACAACGCGCGTAGGCAAGCTTCAGCAAAGTGAGCGGCAAAAAAAAGTCGTTTTATTGCTCTTAGTACTGGTTTATCTGATCGTCGCGTTGTCAACGTCGATGCCATCGTCCCCCGTCGCTCAGTTGTTCTTTACGCTTATCGACGATCGAGTGATCAACGGTAAAACGTGACCAATTGGATTCACCGTAGAAAGAAGCGAAAGACTAGTGGTAACAGCCGCGTATCTTAATTCCGCAATTCTGTACGCTCCTTTATGAGAAAAATAGTTGACGAGTCTTGCTGTGTTACTCGTTTCCTTCGGAAAATATTGTTGAGTATTTGCGACAAGTATTTGAGTAAACAGCTTATATTTAGTAGCTGAGAAGCGAATGGCGTCGGTGGATCGCTCGTGCGGTCAACGGCATGAAGCTAAAGTTCACTTACAATGACGAAATGGTTTTGCATCGATGATAAAACCAGTGATTGACGTAAATGAATATTAACTTTAAATAGAAGAAAAATAAAATACCTGTTTACATGTAAAAGAATTGGTTGTAAAGTGTTTTAAAATTAATTTATTAATCTTACGGTGATTCAATGTCAATGAATTCATCAGTGACATGAGAAAAATAAGTAGTTATTATACAAGCGTCGTACTTAGAATGAAACTCGCGGCAATGAAACCACGTGCCAATTGGGACAAAAATAAACGAGTTATCGCACGATAAGCCGCCATCAGTTATGAAATACTTGCGACACTCGATCGACTTTTCGATGATAAATCTTACAACTTCCTTTGTGTTCTACTAGAGAAACGGCGCGTGTTTAATAGTGTAAGTGTTGACTCTACGCGCACGCATGTGTCCTCGAAATTTCGTGACGATGCGATTGACGCTGATGAGATAAAAAACATTGAACCGAGTCCACTTCTGTCGTTTGATAACTGAAATACTAACTGAAAAAATATTTCGCTTATTCGTGGTATCGTTTCTTCTCGGCGAACGTTGTGATTAGCGTAGAGCCGATAAAACTATTAAAATTATTATTTTTTTAATTAGACAATAAGAAAAAAATGAAGGTTTTGTTGGAACACGGAAGTGCATTCAGTCCGTACAGTTTGAAGAACGTGCACAGATCAAGCGTACAAACGCCCATATTTATTTCACCAGGATCGAGTTTATCGAATATGTGTCTCGTGTGTGTAGACATGGCCAGGGACACGCCGGGCTCGCCAATGTCGCGGCCGCGGGATCTCGGTGCCGGGGCTGGTGCAACGGCAACCCTGACTTCCGGTGCTTATCACGCAACCGCCGCTGACCCATCGAGCCACGAGGGTCGTATTTTCCAGCAGAAGATACTCGAGGTAATGTAGAAATATACTTAATTACGAAAAAATATACATTCATTGATATTTAAAAAAATTCTTTATAATAATTTACCATGTTCCTCGAACGTTATGTTGACATTCGTTTCATCGTTTTAAAAAAATTAATATTAAGATTCAACGAAGAAGAGAAAATGTTGAATGCATTCTGCACCTGTACAAATGAGAAAAAACGTAGCAAGCCGTGATCGGGAGGTAAATACTCCGAGTATTGCCAGCTGAGGGGAAAAGAACTGGAGGAAGACAAATTGATAAGCTCAGACGATTGAAAGTAGGTCGGTTATTTATATCTACCCATCGTCATCAATCCAACATATTTACCAAGTTGTATCGTCATACTTTTCTGCGATGGATCAAAACGATTTATCATTCCTAATAGAATATCTGCAACGTGCAAATTGGAGCCCGCTTGGAAACTGTCCAGGGCCCTATCTGTCCTGACAAGATCTGACCAGCGCCTGATCAGAATCAGGCATTTTTCCTGTACTTAATAAATTAACTTAATATTCCATTTACAAGATAATTTTTCGTGGATAAACAATAATTTGCCATAAGAATCTTGAATGTTAACTCGATCTCTCCGTAAAAAAAATATTTTTTAATTGTTTCAAGCATCGCTAAAGCAATGTACCGGCAAATTGTTTTCCGCGGTGACAAAAAACAACTTCTCGCTTTTGTGCCGATGCCCCGTTCTCATTCCGTACAATTCGCCGAAGCTGTTGGCAATCGTTGCTGCAGTTTCAAGAAACGAATTCGATCGGGTCTCGCGGAATTCCCCCGGCTCTGATAGAATATCACAAAGTTTCACAGCCAAGTTCAAGGTCGCCTATTAAATCGTCCTCGAGTCTCGCGTTTCCTCCAGCTGCAACCATCGCTCAAGCTGAAGCACATAGCACGCCGATCGATCGACTAACGACACATAAACCCACTCTTGTATATATGTCATCGTATATACTGATTTCTGATTTCAAACTTTCCTCTTGGAATTTCACAACAGTATTTGTATATGGGCGATACTCGAATCCAAACGTAATACTTCATGAAAACGAGTGCGTTGCGATGTTAAAAATTCGTGAAATATTTACTAGGATACTAGAACGTAGGAACTTATCTAATAAGAGAATTAATAAACCTCTCTCTCTCTCTCTCTCTCTCTCTCTCTCTCTCTCTCTCTCTCTCTCTCTCTCTCTCTCTCTCTCTCTACCCGACATTATCGCGTGTTGTACAAATATGCTTTCTCCATACATATACACAGTTGCGTTTATACAACTGCATGTAAGGAAACGTCGCATAAAACGTCGGTTGGAGCGTTTTATCGTCGTTGTTACTAACGTTTGTTTATACTCTGAAAATTTTGACCGAAAAATCACATAGCACACACGTATGTGCATACATGAATAAATACAATATATCACGTATATTGCTCACAATATATCACGTGTGTTGCTCGCAATATACAACGCATAGTTGCGAGTACGATATTTCTCTCTCCCACGAGAACGACAACCCGCATGTAAAAGAATTATATAAAACGATATCTATGTGATACATACGAGATATATAATTTTTCGTATCTAGTAGCGAGATTGATATTCCATACATCTGTGATATCTTTTGAGGATACATGCAGCAAATATATCTAGAAATTAACGTAAGATATCAACGGATAAAAATTAAATGGGCTTAACCCATATAACTTAACATGTAGGTTTAAGCTTTGTCAACATTTGACCGACGATATTAAACTTTTAACCGCAAAATACATTAATTATATATCTTGAAATATTTATAAAGAACGTTATACATATTCCATAGATCTTTGATATATCTTTAAAACAGCAAAAATAAGGATTTAGTGAAAACTGCTAATAGTCAATTTGTAGTATTTTTAGTGGCGCCACCTGTCAACGTATATGAGATTTTCCTATCTTTTTTATCATACACGGGAATTACTTCTGTGCCGTTGAAATTATCGTTAAATCTCGCACTTGTTGACAGATGGCGTCATAATCCCATACTACCGGAAGACTATAACACATTTTCTCAAATATATGGTAATTCTAATTAGTTTCTTCTCTCCGTGTGTATTACGAGATACACAAGCTTGTTCTTCCCATAAAAATATTTTTATGGGGATACGTATTATGGTATGCATATTTTTATGCGGTCATCGTCTCTTCTAGTAAAATAGTAATCATACCGTAAAAGTACCTAAAGTATAAAGGAAACGTTATTATAGTGTAACGCGTTGTACTTATGTGTATTCCCCAGTGAATTTTGCGACGCGGATGTATAAGACTCGCTGCGGGTAATTGCACAATAAATGGTGACTGTATATCTATTTTTTTGATTACTAGTTTGAGAAGCATGAGCAGCAAACCCGCGATACGTCATTTTGACATAGATAACATATTGGTAATGGTTGCTGTGCGAAGCAGTAAAAATAAAAATATTGCTTAAGTAAAAAATAGATAATCGTCTCATCAGCTGGCGTAAACGTCCGTGTTGCTGTGAAAGACGCTTATCGAGTTATTTCTAGTTCCGTTTCATTTGAGTATAAAATATAAATAATCATTTGCAACCTTCAATAGTTCTTCTTCGTAAAAATAAAGACACTGGTCAATAGAAATGATTTTGAGAATAATATAAATAATAAGAAATATGATTGCCAGTTCTATCGTTGATGGCCGATCGAAGATAGCATTGAATAAATATTTATCTCAAAAAAATATTTTCTTAACAGTCTCATCGTTATTTTAGATATTTTTAGTCAGAGAGATTAATTTTTGTTTTTCACCGGAGAATTGAACTATGCCGGGTCAATAAGCTTGATTTAGTTTCAGTCGAATTCAATTCAGGAAGCACGAATCATATATGTGTACCGAGTTCATATCAGTGTCTCGTATCAATACCGTAATTTGGTCGCGCAGCATCTCACTGTACGTGGCTATAGAGCTACCCTCTCTTATTCGCTCTTTCAATTTCTGTGCGGACGTACCCAATTGTTAGATCCACTTGGCAAAGCTCACGTACATACGTACTGCCCACTACTTCCTCTTGACTCAGAGCTAAAGCTTGAAGCTTGAAACCTGCAAGTTAAATATCGTAACGAGCATTGTTGAATTTAAAATGAATTAATAATTCAATTAAAAATGGTAGCGAATGAATGTCGTGTATGAGAGAGAGAGAGATATGAATTCCCCCGATGTTCCCAAAAGGTAGAACATTACCCTTGAGGTATCTGGGATTGGTTCCAGCTACAGCAGCATCATCAACTTCAACAGCAAATCCTCAGGCAACAGTTCCATGCCCAGGAGAGACAGCTTGCCGAAATCCATGAGCAGCAAATGCATCAGTTGAAGGTAAGACGTTTTAAATGTATAAATACTTGACAGTGTTATCAATCGGTATGTTCTAAAATTATCTATGATGTACTCGGATCGTTTATATTCACGATAATGCAGTAATAATTCTCAAAAAGAGATTAAAAAAAACCTACAATACTTATTAAATTTTACACTCCATTTTATCTAATGATTTTTATATCTCATTATTTTATTAAGTATGTTTATATAAAGATCTCGATGCTGTCTCTCAAAAGCCTAATTGTCACGCTACGTAAACATAGTGTAAACCTGACTTTTATTTAAAAAGGAATTAGAAAAAAAAAAAACAATTGACTTGTGTAACTCGCGAATCCTGCGTGATGAGTCACAATTGATGATGGAGTTTAATTGAATTTCGCTGGAGATTCTTCGCGTAGCTTCCTCAAGTGGGTCGATGATTCAACCCGGCTAGATAGCAAGCAGTTCATAGCAGCGAGTTGCCTCCCACTGTAATGTACTCTATTGCTATACGTACGACGAAGCACGGGCGTCCCTAATTTTTTTATTTACCGCTACTATGAATAGTACACCACTGACGAAACTCGACGATGGGATGGCTAACGATCCACTGAAATTTCGTACATTTCAAGGAAAATCTTAGTGAGAAGAACTATGACAAATAAAAAAGAATTATTTTATCATATTCCATTGCAGCATTGTTTATTCTTAAGATGTCGACTTGCCATAACAAAAATGTTATTGTCGTTAAAGAAAAATCTCATGTTTACTTCTACCTCTTCCCAAATTTCATTCTCTCTTTTCTTATTTTCTTTGACCCTCGACTTAAATCTCTGGAGCTAAGTGACAAGTGTGAAAATTTCAGTCGGTCGCTACTTTTGTCCGGTTGTTATTATTATAACGTTTCTTAAAATTCATGATTTTCTATTCGTAAAACAGGAACTCACTTCCGTTTCCGTGTTTCTTCATCATGAAGATATTTTTTTTTCTTAATTCCATTTTCAATATTACTAGAACATTTTTGTTTACATTTATAGACATAAATTTTTCAATTATTATCAAAACTTTTTCTTCTTTGAAAATTTAGATTTTGTACATTTGGCATTATGTTAAAAAAAAATTAAATACTCGTTAAGTACGTCACTTGCATCCAGGGATGTAGAATCATTAAAGAAAAAATACGGATGTAGCTAAATTTTTATTTTATTTTCACTAAAAAAATGTGGCAACTCCACCCAGTCATTCGAGAAGGTTGAACTTTGTTGAATAGTTATTATTATTAAACTAGGGGAACTTCGCCATACTGCGCGCTTCGCGCAACAACCCCCCTAGGAGAACCCGGGCTTCATCCCTCCTGTACCACACCATCCCCTGACTCACATTATCTCCTGACCCGAATTATCCTCATTTTTAATCCCTTATCTCGATTCTTCTATATTGCCGCGGCGGCGATGGCGGTGGCTGTGATGGCAGCTTCGAGATATTTTTATAATATAGAAGAGATACAGTAATACGTAGTCGGATCACCTTTGATATTTACATTTGTTTAAAATGATAAATCTATATAGTTACAGTATGTTTACTACGTACGAATACGTTATCTCAACGCGCTATCATGTTATCCCGTCGGAAATTACCGCGAGTACGAAAGAGAGTATGCGATTAAAGCGAATAAGCATAAAGAATAGTTTGTTGAGTCATCGTAACTCTTGGTTTTTATTTCTCCTATCGTTTATGTAAATTGCGATGACGCTACATGTTTACCGTGAGTAAAAAAAAGATCTTACGATTTATGAATTAGCGTTTTTATTCAATTCTCATAATGCTTCAAAGCTAAAAATATTTCTTTGATAATTTGTCAGTTTAATATGCTAATTTAATTAGCCTTATGTTACATGAATTATTATTTACGTATTGATTTGCATATGTTGTACTTATTTTTCGACTACTAACCTGCAAATGGTTTTAAATTGTGTGATACAAGTAAATTGGACAATTTAACAAATCATTTTTCTCTCATCTGCCTCATTATAACATTACACCTGGTGTCAATGACGTCGACTTCTCTTCAGTTTAAGGATATTTGTGGTAAAACAGTGAGAGGGTAATGGGAGAAGGTCAGCGATGATTGCGAGTGCGAGAGAAACGCGTCGGTCGCGTGGTTGTGAGTTAGAAAAAGACAGTCGCCGGAAATCATTCGTTTACGAACTAAAAGTCTTCGATTTAACACTTCAGACTTATTGTGAGCAACTAAACATTGTTTTTTAACTTCAGCTGCAATGACAATTGAATTTTCAACATGGACCAACGGTACATTGTTCTTTAAAAATGATTGAAAGCCATGCAGTGTCCCATTCCGAATGTGTCGCGTATTAAAATATTCTTCAAAAAATCCAATATGACGTCTGTACAAACAACACAGATTAAAAAATCTGAAACATTTAGTTGAAATCGTAGGGATTAATAAACGCTCAATCAAACTACTCTAATTAAATAATTAAAGTAACGTAGGGTACAAAAAAAAAGACAAGTAAGTAGAATATCAACATATTTTGACGTTTTGTAGAAGAAAAAAAAAGATATCGAAATTTTCGGGATCCCTGCGTGGGTCAGCCGTGTCGCGGGGGGCTAGGGGCGCTTGATAAGTCAATTTACCGAATAAATTCCGTTTATTTATCTCAACAAATCATAAATATAAAATAATTTTTAATTCACTCGGATTAAAAGTTAAAAGAAATTGATATTTTTGTACAAACAACAGGTCTAAAAAGCTTTGAAAAAATCACTAATTTTCTTAGGAATATATGTTTCAGTGCCAAATAGTCGGTGTTAAGCCCAGCTATGTACACACCTTGAGTTACGTATAGTGATTTTGACACGTACCTAGTTGGATATATAATATAAACCGCCAAGTCGGACTCTTCGTATTGCTACTATTTTACTTTTGCTATTGCCTTCCGTCGTTATAATCTATTAATAGATCCCACCGGAGACTCAAAGGTTATCGATTGGCGAACTCTCTTGGTGCTGATGGGTGCCGCGTTGTGTCAATCACTCTACTCACAGATGGTAGTATTTTTTTTTTAATTTACACACGTGGACGCACACACACAGACTACCAGGTAGGCCTATAGTTACCCAGTGGCCTTGTCTCATCGCGTGGAGTTAGAACGACACAAGGAATTACAAAAATAAAAAAAATACACCATTCCTTTGGTGTGCGGTATGATACGATAGAAACGGTGTTGTTATCTTGTTTTTATAATCTATAGTACGTATTCTCAGGTGGGTTACTCGTGAGCCTTGTGTGTTACACACGTGCGTGACAACGAGTTCTGGTGGCTCGCCCAATTAACTCTCTTCTACTCTATATACAGTAGCTAACGTATAACTAAGTGTGTACGTGACGTCAATGCGTTCTCGAGTCACCGAAAGACATAAACTTGGTAGACTCGGTGTTCGACACGCGCTCGTTTTGTACATTTAACTTGATTTACTATTTTTTTTTCCCCTCGTTATCTTTTGTCTGAAACGTCAATGACGCGAGAATTTTTATCAGAGTGCTCATTGGACGGTGTACCAAGTAGTTTGATCGTTGATTCCTTGTGTCAATGATAGAGAAACAGAGAACTAGAGAACACATGCTCGGATCATAGGATATTGAATTTTGCGCATAAGACATAAAAAAATAATTGAATTTATCGATTACATCATGTTTTATTGTTGATATCGTATCGCGTATACACGGGAAACGGAGACGACGATGATAATCGTGTTGTACCTTTATTGGTCGCTTTTATAACCATACACGTGTAAATCCGATATTCCTTTTTATTTATTTATTTCAGTGCTTTGGTATGGATATTACTGGCACGCAGTTGAAGACTACGTATATTATTAGCGTTTATAATGTCGTTCTTGTCGTTTGTCCTTGCTGGCAACCCATAATAGTATAATCGCGTTTATCTACCGATAAACATTTACGACATTCCAGACTCTCGCGCCATCGTGATGTGAAAGGTTATTGACACTGTACTACACTTTATAACATATGCAACACTGTAGTGCAACGTCGTTATGCGATCGATGAAGAGACGTCGTGGGAGTTGCGAGTGCACTAAATTCCCATTTGCTTTGCATCGGTATAATGTATCTATGGAAATGCTGCAATATTTTCTTTCGCACGTGTTCACGAACGTTCACCGCTATCTACCAGTCGCTCAGTCTGTCATTTATATTGTTGTCGAGAATATCTATTTAACGAGGAGAGTGTGACACACTGCGGTGAATCAGGGATGGGCAAACGCAAATGTATGAAAAATACTATTCAGATTGAATAACTATTACCAATTCTTAAAAACGTATTACAATATACATTTTTTTTTTTTTTAGATTAATTATCTCAAATAAGTTTATTTTTATTTAACAAAAGAATAATAAAAAATATAACATCACTTAACAATTAACATCGAACTCATGTGTTATATCAAGCTACGAATTCCCGTTTCAAACTATGTATCAAATTATAGAAAGAATATCCACCGATTTATAACAATACGGTGTAATTCGTATGCTGTCAATTATTTCCATCGACAAATAATAGACAGACTTAACAAAAAGGCTTGGAATTAAGCAAAATGTAGACTAAGGAACTAAGGTTGATGACCTATTATAATTATTATAGTTATACTAATAACTGAACTGATACTTTAACTGGAAAAAAAAAAATTGCACCGCAAAGGACAACCGATTATTATTTTTTGGTTAATGCAATTATTTTGATATTTATCAATTAACTAGCTTCAATTGGTTTTAGTATAAAAATCGTCAAATGGACTAACAATTAACAATCATCATTTGATAGTCGCAAGTACTGCTAATACTACTTCTCTTAGTGTGTAATAAATTTAACACTTTTGAATATTTATAAATTGACAATTATTCGAACCAAAAGATATTTTTAAGTTAGTGCCCATCCCTGTGACGAGGGAATTTTATTAACTAAAAGAGAACTGTACTAAGTATTATCTTTTGTCTCGTGCATATAGTCAAAGATAACGTGTTTACCACGTGCGACGTTTAGGTTCAGTGAACTAACGTAGAACTGTAATATCCCATGAAAGTGGAGTTAAAAATACAACAAAAAAAATGAGAAAACGAATATAAAAACGACTTAACGTAATAAAACATGTTAGTAATGTACGTCTAACAAGAATACGTGTTGCGACGGTCTTCAATTAAAATTCAAGATCTGCTAATGCCTCCTGGAGCAAGCGTGGCCCCACCATTTAAAGTGTGTTGTCAGTTCCCACTACCTACATCGTGCCTCTGGCAATGCCAAATGGAAATTACCACGTGAGGAAACTTGCCGTAGAGTATATTTCTAATTCGAATTATAAATCAGAGTGCGTCGCGTTCGTTACCTATCAAGTTGGTCGGAGGCATTGTGTTATATTCTAGTGAGAACAAAGAGTCAAGAACGCCGATTTAACATTTATATATATATATATAATACCAGTGTTGTTAAAAGTTAAGTACATTCGTTAGAGTTGATAGTTCTTTTGACATTCAAGTCCGTTGGACCATAGACTTTTTACACTCGTGAATGCAGCGGATAAATTAATTGTTTGATAGTTCCTACGAGCGTTTTATAATTTATGTGAAAATCTAAAAATATCGCCACAGGGAACAGTGTACGAAAAGAGGTGGTGTGTTCATTTGAAAAAAAAAAATCCCTCGGAAGGACTATTTATAGTGGACATGAGATTATTAGCGAAGCAACTTTTAGCGTATAAACGTGGACACCACTTTGGTCACGATCGATGGATCTACTCCGTCAGTCTGTCCTACTGCGCGGTTGACGCTGGATTACTCAAATAGAATAAAGTACATTGCCGCTGTCTCGGATGAGAGTCATAGCGCCCGACAATATTCTTGCTCTGTACAAATGTCGTTCACAGTCAGTGGAAAAGTACGGAATGGTCAGACACGAGAGACGAGAGTATCCCAAGCAGCTGTGAACTCGTATCTTGTCTCGTTCTTTCACTCCTTCGCTCTGTGACAAATCAACGAACGAGTCTCTCGATACGTCTGTGACGCATTTCGATTATTGCGCATTTGGTACTTAAGGATATCCGGAATTATCTTAACACTGAGCTACAGAGATCTCTTAATGCCTGTGTTAGATTTCTTTTTGTAATTATCCGCAGTAATGAACGGTGTATCGTATTTTCGTCATGAGCTAACGTGGCTGTCGACCGTGAATCGCGATATATACATGTTTGGTTGCATTATGCATCACTGCCAATTGTTAACGCTCTTCTAAGATAGCACGAGCGAGATTTTGAAATAGACTGCCAACTTGCCTTACGGGTGACCAGTGCTTGACTGTATTTAATTATCAACTGCATGTCATTATATTGGCTGGCGAAACTGGTGCAGTATCAATCCGTTGTTAGTTTTAGTTCTTCAATTACAGTCTGATTTGCTAATGTCAAAGTAATTGAGTTTGTGTAGGTTTTTAAATTAACAATTTTCTGCGTTCTCTATTCTTTTTACGGTGCTTTTAAAAAATTTATCTTTCGGTATGTTATACAATCCTTGGTATATTTATCAATCCAAAGCAGCCAGTGAACTATTGTCTCACGAGAAGCTTCACACTAATTTAATAGAAGTTAATCGTGTACCTTTATTGACAGTTGAACGGAAATTTTTCTCTGAAATTTCTGTCAAAGATTTTTTCTCGTCTGATCTTACTCGTGGATAACTTATGTATAGTGTGGCGAAAAAAGAGGCAGCAAGAGACATTATTTGAACTCGGAATATACAGAAATGTGAATCTATTTTAGTGAAACCAGTTTTCTTAACGATATACCTGTGTGAAATATTATTATTATTATTAGGCTTTCGATCCCACTATGAAGAAAGCAGTGCACTATCTTCTCACAAGAATTTTATACGCTAATTTATTATAAGTCGTTTACACTTATTCGCATTGAAATGGAATTTTACACTGGGATTTCTGCCAGAATTAAAAAAATCCCAGTTTGGCTGTCACGTGGCTATGCGTAAGTACGACGGAAAAATCCAAAAAACATTGAGAAACTTTGGCTTAATTGAAAATGTACGAAAATATAATTTTTTTTTTAAATAGAGAAATCAATTTTATTAAGGATTTTGGTATTTCGTTCTAGGAAATATTCTTATTTTAGATGAAATGTCAATGTTGGGTAAATAATCTACGTACGCTTGCTTATGGTACGGCAAAGCTGTGTTTTACGGTCAGCCATTCATTCCCTCGAGATAAGCCTGAGAGTTGAGTTTACGACAGCAGATAAAGAGTGTTATCAACCAGCCTGAATCTAAGCAAGCACTTGTACTATCTTTAGCACGTTGTTGTAATTGTGAATTTTTGTTTTTCCTTATAATTATAAAACTCTGTTGCTCTGCCGGTATAAAATGAAGAAGAGTAATATGATTTTCAGAATAATAAGATTTATTTTATGTGCTTTTTTCCTAACGAAAACGATTTTGTTTTATCGCAGGTCTGGGAACAGCAAAAACAGCTTGAGGAACAAATGAAGGAAAAGGAGAGACTGGAGGCTCTGAGAAAGAAAGACAAGCAGGATCACAGCGCAAATGCATCAACGGAGGTCAAACAGCGCGTTCGGGTAATTGTTTAAATTAATTTTGCATTAAACCAACTCTCGATCCAGTTAATATTCTCAAATAGACTAGTTCCGGTAAGAAAATTTGCTTATATAGATTATTTCCTAAAAGAACTTTACATTCTATGGGGCAATTTCCCACTGAAATATTTTACTTTTACATCCGCGCGTAATCCAACCATATCAAGTCTGATTCTCCATGGATTTTTATTTTTACGACCGATTCCACGTTTTTCTTTACAATTTTATTTGTACTTTACGATTATTTATTACAATTGCAGAGTTTTCTCGTACAGAAGATGCAAAGAGAAGCAGCGGTTGCGGCAAACGGTGCTGTGCCTGGGACACCTGGTTACAGAAGTTGGTGAGTACGAAAGAACGGTTTTACCGTTTTAAAACACACATACAGAGCCCTCGTAACAAAATCTTTTTGAGATCCTCGTAATAACTTTCAACGTGCACTCTCACGAAATATCATCAACTCGGTTTAGTTTATTTTCGAGCGTTTGATGTGTGAAGTTTTGTCTAATTAATGCGTAGCCAATTGCTACATTTCTGGAAAGCGAATAACTGATGTTCGGTACATTGGGTAATATACTTGTACAAGCATACCGTGGCCATGGAAAGGTTACTACGATTCCGATGCAGAGTAAAGGGTAGTAGGGCACACGCGCGCCTTCTCGTGGATCGATAGTTGCCCCTGTGGGTAGACATACAGCCATGAAACAGGAAGCGTCAGTTTGGTCAAGCGCTCGATTCGATTGAAATTCAATGGAGCATAGTCCGACGTCTTTTTTTTTCCTCTTCTTCGTTCTCTTCGTCTTCAAACAGGAGGACAGCCACGCGGCAGAATTTTTATTGTGGCCTACGTGCCTATCGACCCGTTTCTTTCATGAGATTCCTTGGGTTTCATCCTTCTTGGTTCCCCGCCTCCCAATCCATAGTCATTTAAAGGTTTCTTCCGCATACAGAATTTATTATCCTAGCTGGTATAAGTATTAACACAATAATTATTGTTATCGTTATAAAATTGTCCAGAAGTTTTTTTTTTTAAATGAACAATCTCTTACTGTCAAATACTTGTATGCGTTAATCAAGCTACAAAATATATTTAATAGTCTCATGTGCATATTATCGATTCAATAGCTTTAACGATCAAGTGAAAAATGATTTTTTTTGAGCAATCGAACGGTCACGAAACCTACTCAGTCGGTAACAAAACTTTCCAAACTAATTTTTCTTTAGAGTTTATTGATATTTCAGAATAAAAACGAGCCTGATGCGCTCTGCATAATATAAAGCTTTGCTCTTATCTGTAAAGTTCGGATATCCTCGAAAAAATGTAGACGGTAAAGTTTCTTACCGACCGAGTTTCCGTTTACGGGATCGCAAAGAAGCAAAAGAGAAGAAGAGTCTTCGTCTCCCCTGAAGAGGATGCTGGAATAATTTTTTTGACCGACTTTCATCGGTAAAATATCTGCCGTCCTTATTTTTTAAGAGACATTTAATATTTCATGGAAAAACAAATTATATTTACGTATAGGATGATAATACGCATCTGAATCAACTTCCTTTTCTCTGATATATCAAACGTCTTTGAGAAAATAGGGAAACTGTCATTTTGTCACACAATTGGCGTGTCACATCATTTTAAGTGAAATTCGTGTTGATCAGTATAAAACTCCTTACGACTTAGCGTGATCATCGATCGTTCTAACCGTAAGTTTTATTTCATACTCGTTCGATTTGGTAATTTGTTGGTAACGATCTTGTATGTTTGGAGAGTTCGTAGAGTGCAAATGTACAACGTTGCGTGCAACGATCGCGTATCGTTTGTGTATACACAAGCGGTAGGTCTTGCGGCGCCGCTCGTGACGAGGAAACTTATAAGATTCATTGGTCGATCGATAGATAAAATAAGTCGATAGCTTCGATAGATTTTCAATAGTTTTCAACCATCACCAAGCGTATTTGTTCTGTCAAAACGCTCCAATATTATCGTTCGACTGTCGTAAGAAAAGAAAATCAAATAAATTTACAATCGCAAGTATTTAAAAGTTTACTTAACGATTCGGAGAGTTATTTATATCCAACAACCGCCGACTGTTTGATCGTAATCAGGTTTCATCATCGGTATCGACTGTCTGTAGACCTCTCTCTCTCTCTCGGATAACAGTTATTAGTCATAATAACGCGGTGGAGAATCGAGAATTCACAAATTATATTTATGGTTTTAATAGAACTCGAGACTCTAAACCTATTGCAATTTTACTAGTTGCTGTGGTGGTGGTGGTGGTGGTGGTGGTGGTGGTGGTGGTGATGGTGGTGGTGGTGGTGGTGGTGGTGGTGGTGGTGGTGATGATGATGGCGGCGGTGGCGGTGGCGGCGGTAATGGCGGTAGTCATACCGTCGACACAACGATAATAGCCCAACCTGGCCCAGTTATCCATTTAGCACCGTGCCGTCTGGTGCACGAGGACGATTTTTCTCTTTCCTACTCTCTCGACGATAAACCACAAAGCTATACGTTGATGCGACAGGCTCGGGAAAAGCATCTGCGGTTTGTCGGTTGCGACAGCTCCTTTCCATTCTTTCAGCGACACACGTTGTCGACACTTATTCATGAAATTTCTATTCGACTCCCGTCTAGACACTCTTTATAATTATACATGTATGATGCACCAACAGGCTTCAACCTCAATCAGAGTCCGGAAGTACTGGAAACGCCGCTCATCCCTATCGAATGCCACAACTGCTGCAGGAAAAGTTCGGTGATGACTTTCCACTCAGAAAGACAGGTAGACGAATAATATTTTTAAACTTGCTTAACGGTGTGTATACTTTGTCAAATAGTTTGCACTAGTACATAAATGCCTACTAAAGCATGAGTCTGGCATCGCCGAAACTATTTAAGCCTATGCCGATTGAGCGTTCTCACTATGAACTCTGATGTTCAACGATAGACTCGCCGTTCCTTCGCTTACAATTTATAAGCCAAGTCCGGTACTGTTCCGAACGTTCGTTTCGGCAAAGGGTTACAATCTCAATTTGCATCGTAAACATAAAAATAAAATAGATACAACATTACAAATTTATATCTCATACAAGTTATGGCGATGCGAGCACGCGATTGTGCACAGTTTTACATTTATTATCCAAATACTTAGTTATTTACGAATTTTTGAGAGTGCAAAGCGAATGCGAATGATCCTAATACAGAGTGTGGCCTAACGACGTCCTTCGCTTACCAATTTGCTTATTGCCATTAATGAGTCCTTCCGACATTGTATCATGACGTAATTTCCGATTATAAGTACACAGATATGTAGAATATATATTACGATACGAAGAGAAAGAAGGACGTCGATCGATCGCAGATTTGCATATTCATTCTTTAATTTTATACAGCGTGTACGTGTGTGTTTGTGTGTGCGTGTGTGTGACAGTCGTGCCGCACGACTGGTGTATTCGTAATTCGGTATGATGACTAACACTGGCTGAATTGGCCAGCCTCGGAGCCGAACCTGCTGAAGGTGCGACTAAAGCAACGTGTCATGGAGAGGAACTTGGCAGCGTCTCGAAACTCACCCCTTACGGCACGCCGGAAGGATCGACTACTGTCGCATCTCAAGCGGAAGTCACTCCTAGCAAGTACGTCCTATACTAATTATCCTTATCTATCGACCGTACGCAACTTCGGGAATCAATCATTTGGTTTTTCGAATGTAAAGACGAATTCACAAGAATATATCGAATGAACAATCATTTAGTTTTATCGAATCTTCTTCATTCATCCTACTCGCTTTGTTATCTTCGATATGTCTCGGTAATTAAATATTTACACTGTCATAGACATTTATCGAAACTTCATTGACATTTAAGTTTATTTCTGTTGCACCCGTTTTTTTTTTTTTTTTGGTTTTTTTTTTTATTCAAAAAAACTACTTTTTATTAATTGGTTGTTGAATTGAATTTTGCCAGTGTCCAGTAACCGCATGAAAAAAGATTATTAACATACGTTTAGCTTTTTCAATTTTTGTTAAATATACGATTTATACTGATCCGACATTCGATGTACCTGATCTCTTAAAATTATTATTATTATTATTATTATTATTATTATTATTATTATTCTGTTTAAATACTTTTGTGCGCGGCTAGTAAATACAAAGATTGATATCTCATTGAAATGATCAGTTCGATAGGTTGAATAATTGTTAACCGAGTAACGGGAATTTTAATAGATTCTGGCAGCAATCCTGAATCCGGGCCTAATTCACCGCCGACGGTTAACAATTCTCAAGTGAGTCCAACAGCTGGAAGCAACACACCGATTCAAGAGGTGAGACCGTCGAAAATCACTTATCCGTTGTATTGTACAATGATAATGCTGACTCTTGTTTGCCTTTCAGGAGAGTGAAAACACGCGGTACGGAGGTCCGTTAACGAGTAGTAGTCAACAGGGAAGTCTCTCGGATCTGTCGCTCTTCAGTTCACCGTCCATGCCAAATATTTCTTTGGGCATACCCCACGTACCATCCAGTTCATCATCGGTAAATACGATGATCATGATTGATAATATTTCTCACGAGTGGTTCAATGATTTTTAATTGTGCATCAAAATTATTTAAAGAGCGGCACGAAACTGGCTCCAGTTTCGGAAGCCGAAGTACGAGCTGCGTTTACCGCGCGATTGGGAATGCCCCTGACGGGGCAGATGTTGCCCGGTACACTGCCGTTCTATCCATCCCTGACTGTAATCGAGGGAGAGCCGTCTTACGTTCACAAGCAAATGCAAAACTTGGAACAGCAGGGAAACAGGCACAGCACGATGTATGGCTCACCGATAACCGATACTCAAGTAGCACACGCAAGACTGCATAAGGCTGGTCACCGGCCTTTAGGTAGTATGTTCACTCTTTTTTTCTACCATTTTCCGTCCGTTGCTCGCTCGGTCTTGGAAGACGACGGGGCGACCTTATCGCGTTTCTTACCGAGTAGTCGGGAAGAAAAAGAGAGGAACGCGCTTGTAATACTCGCGCTCGCCGTTAGCGGGTAAAGGTTGCTTCCAAGGTGTAGCGCGCGCGGTCGCGTTCTCTCGACTCCTCGCTCGAACGAATCTTCTAACGTCGGTATTCTTTGTTCGATATACAGGTAGAACGCAATCGGCGCCTCTGCCGCTCGGCCATCCGATGCTCCAGGGAGGCATGATAGCACCACCGACCCATTACGAGGAATATCTTGCCGAGAAACAGCTGCACGACCAGCAGCAGGCTCATAACTACCTGAAGCAACAGATCCGACAGACGGTGTTGACGCGAGTCGGATCTCGAAGCGGTCAGGCGAATCAGCTCGACGAGGCGGCCGAGAGCGAGGAGTCCGAGGTGATAGATCTCACCGGAAAGAAGGAACTACCCGAGGAGAGCGAAATATCGAAGCAGCAGAGGGACAGGGAACAGTTTCTGCAGCAACAGAGGGATCTCATGATGCGGCATACCCTCCAGGTGGCCGAGTCCCCGGCCTACGTCCCTGGCAGGTCCACCCAGTCGGCGAGACCTCTCTCCAGGGCACTCTCGAGTCCGCTTGTCCACTTAGGTATGCTCGGTGCTGCTCCGTACGGATGTCACGCCCCTTTGCACCCGTACTCCCTTCCATTGTGCCTCGATACAAAATTAATTCGCACCTCAGTCGCGAATTTTGTATCCGAGTACGGCTCACGGTCAAGCGACTCATGACGAATAATTCGGCTTGTGTGAATAAGGGCCTCAGGGCGCCGGTGGGGACGTGTTTACCCGTGGCTCGCCGCATCGGCCCACCACGGGTTTGGCCTACGACCCATTGATGCTGAAGCACGCCTGCGTCTGCGGCGAGACTGTCAGGGGACACCCTGAGCACGGCGGCAGACTACAGAGCGTTTGGGCAAGGCTCTCCGAGACCGGACTTCTACAGCGTTGTGATCGTGTCCGCTCCCGCAAGGCTACCCTCGAGGAAATTCAAACGTGTCACAGCGAGGCACATGCACTCTTGTTCGGTAAGATTTTTATTTTTCAAAATTAATCGATATTTTGTTAATTCTCTATACACGAGCTATAAATCCAGCAAACTATACAATTCGGCATCCAATTAACTTTCAAACGGTAAACCAAGTAGAAGTAAAACTAAAATGGCATTTTAGGAACAACGTTTTTATGTTTTCATTCCTTGTTTCGAAATGAAAGGAATTTTTACATTCTGCTCGGCCAAAAAGCGGTTCGGACCATGTGGAAAATAAAACAATCATTTTTATCATTATAATACGGTTGCTCTTCTCTGTAGGCACGAATCCTCTGAATCGTCAAAAATTAGACATGTCCAAGCTCTCTCAGCTGCCGATTAAGAGTTTCGTGAGGCTACCTTGTGGCGGTGTCGGTGTAGATTCCGATACCACGTGGAACGAGTTGCACACCGCGCCAGCGGCGCGAATGGCCATTGGTTGCGTCGTGGATTTGGCGTTCAAGGCGGCGATGGGTGATATCAAGAATGGCTTCGCGGTCGTTCGACCTCCTGGACATCACGCCGAAACTAATCAAGCCATGGGTTTCTGCTTCTTCAATTCCGTCGCGATAGCAGCCAAACTTCTTCAGCAGAACTTGGACACGAGAAAAATACTGATTTTAGATTGGGTAAGAAAGACATTTTTTTCAAATAGATACCCGATCAGGGTAGGTTCACCGATTGCTTTTTATCTTTTAATCCTTCCAGTTAGAAAAATAATCATTGAAATGCATTCGATCTCAAATATTCTGGCTGGACATACGACGTACTCAAATATTTTTGTAACGACACTTGTTTCAAGAACAAAAATAGGAGAGAGATATGAAATTTGTTGATGCACCAATGGCGATAGATGCTTTTAATGAATTCATACAAAGTAGAGTTCAAAATTTAATTTTTTATGAAATTATACATCAAACATTCCTTAAGATCGTTACATATATATACAAAGTTTTTATTCGATTTCTTAAACTCAATGAAATTAATACAAGTGGCAAAATTCAAAATGTCATTAAATCTTAATCGCTGTATGAATTGTTACAAAAATTACAGGAAATAAATAGGACGTGCTGCTTTACTTGCTTTTAAAATTTAAATGCTGTAGCTCAAGGCATTCTCGCGTTATAGATGTTCGAATTTTACGGTGTCATTGCTTACACGGACATTACACACACGCGTGTGCCTGTGCGCGCGCTACATACGTTCGGACAATTTCTCTTAATGATGCTTTGTGAAGGTTTTGTACATTTTAAACACGGTACATGTAAATCTAGAAAGAAAAATATCAACCGTCGCATAGTTTTCTATATGCGGAAGCAATAATCGATTGATTGATTATTTGATCAATCAATTAGAGTCGACACTTGTAAGGATTATCACTCCCGAAAGTGAGAGTTCGGCCTGGATCTTGGGCGTCTCGTTCCCGTGGTTCAATGTAACGCGATACGCCTTCGGTAACTATAATCGATAACCCGTAATCCAATCTACTCATAGACGGTTAATGTTTAAGAAGAAAAAAAAAGGAATTTGGTATCATCGCAGAATTGATAGACGAGGTGAAACCGAATTTTCTTTTGTACAAAATAATAGATGGCTCTGGGTAAATTGGATTACTGTTTCTGTTACCGATCACAATCTGCAATGGTGCGTCAAATCACTTTAACATCTGATTCTAACGATCGCGTGCTTAGTTCCTCGTTGTGCTTCGTAAATATCCATCTTGCAGTGAGCGATCGCTGATAGACGCGGTAATAATAATATAAAATACGAGCGGACAACTGGTGCCTCTATTCGATCTGTCAGTCGTCGAATACTATAGCTGTGAATAATATTAATTGACGAATCTGTTTTGTTACTCTCGCAGGACGTTCATCACGGTAACGGCACGCAACAGATGTTCTACGACGACCCGCGAGTTCTCTATCTCTCAATACACAGGCACGACGACGGTAATTTCTTTCCGGGTACTGGTGGCCCGACGGAGTGCGGTGCGGGTGAGGGTCTGGGTTACAACGTGAACGTTTCTTGGTCCGGCGGTCTAAATCCACCAATGGGGGATGCGGAGTATCTCGCTGCTTTTCGCACGATCGTTATGCCGATCGCGAAAGAGTTCGAGCCAGAAGTGGTGATCGTTTCAGCGGGTTTTGACGCGGCCGTAGGGCATCCAGCTCCTCTGGGCGGTTACAAAGTCAGTCCAGCTTGTTTCGGACACATGACACAGCAACTTCTCGAACTCGCCGACGGCAAAGTCGTACTCGCTCTGGAAGGCGGCTACGATCTTGCCGCGATTTGCGATTCGGCGCAAGAGTGCGTCCGAGCCCTTCTCGGCGACGAGCCTACTCCTCTTCGCAATGAAGAACTCACAAAAATACCTTGTCAAAACGCCATTGATACTCTTCAGAAGACCATCGCCGTTCAGGTGAGCTTATAGAGAAAAAGATTTCATGTTAAACTCTAAGAATTGTTTCCAGCGATGTATTTATTTGACTATTTTATACTTCAGATGTCACACTGGCCATGCGTCAAGCTTGCCGCTCACACCGTAGCAATGAGCGCATTGAAGGCGAGTCAGAAAGAACACGATGAAATTGACACGGTATCCGCAATGGCTTCGCTCTCTATGCAACAACCAACCAATCTTTCGTAAATATTTGTTTAACTTTTCTCTTTGAGACTTTGCTGTCGGAGGGTTTAGCCATTTTTCGTAACGGTTTTTCTTGAATTTGTATCAGAATTACGCCAGAACATTCCCGTGAAGTTTCGGAGGAGCCGATGGAACAGGACGAAGCAAAGTGAATGTAAAATCGCTCCCACGATTCGAGTGATCGTTCGATTTACTTCCCACATTGTAAGAGAAAGATTGCATCCGGTGTCTCAAAGAACGGATCCACAAGAGACGCAGAGGGCAAGAGCGAAGTATCGTACAATCGATACGAGACGCTTGGAAAAACCTAAAAGGTTTTTGTTCAATCGCATCTGTGCCCCTGCTCGAAACACGCTCCGTCGATGTCGACAGAACAAAACTATTTAATACTCGATGTACATGAGTATGACGATGGATTTACTTCGCAACCATACTCTTAGATCAATAAGTAAAGAAGGAGGAAGATATGAGAAGCTGTGGATATAGGACGTCGCGGAGATGCCTTGAATTTCCAGTGAATCCTATTATTTTCATTGGATGCCGCGAAATTGTAAATTATTGTGCTACATTTGTTTTTTCCTCCACGAGTTAACAATCGTGAGTTTGAAAAAACGAGACTCGTGGCAACGTTGAATTATGTATAAAAGTAACAGAGATAACAATTGATCGTCGATAACGTTAGCTACTTCTCTGCATCGTCAAACGATGAAAATCTGTGAGTAACGATTCGTACGTCCGCGAGTCACGTACAACCGTCGTAGCCAAGAAAGCGCTGGATCGCGCGTAAAAGAGCTACGTTCTACAGGTATCTGATTGAATCTGTGTCTTAAAGTATAGCACAACGAATTATCGATGACCCGATTGAAACTAGAAGCACTCCTAACGAACGGACCAACGAAATTCGAGAGTCGTGATCGATATATTCTGTCGTTCAAGATGATTCAATATTTCTTTCGCGTTGCGTCGATCCTTTGCGCGTCACCGAACCGCATATATCGACAAATATATCCTCCAATATATATACATCGACGGTCGAGGGATTAAATAAAAAAAAAACATTTGAGTTCTCCGCGACGTTTAAATTCGACTCGAGAAAAATGTATGTCTGCACAAACATAATGTACGCAGAATGTGTACACCTTGTACAGGTGTTATGGCCCTGGATAGGTTCTACAATTGTGCGAATGAATTTATAAAAGACACTAGTAGCATTAGGTTTGCTCGTTCCTCCGCATCGAATGCAGAGGATTGCGTTGTACGCGTTGTGCTGGACACTGGCGCTTTGTTTGCTCCAGGATAGTGAACTTGCGCTTAAACATTCTAACTGTGCTTATTCCCAAGCAGCGGAAATTCTATATTTCATGATATTCTTCTTTTTTCTTTTTCATTTTTATTTCCGCAATACGTTGAAACGAGAGAAATATTAAAGGCTGTCGAAAAGTTTGATAACGCGTTATCTCGATTCCTAGACGATGAATATCATAGGATCCGGGAGGTGTCTTGAAAGTCGTGAAAGTTGTGTTAATACAAATTTGAAACGTCAAGACATCGAGCAGCGTTCGTTCCGCTTGGCTTATCTTTCACGATTCGTAACGATCGCAAAACAGTATAAAGAAAATAATTAATCGATCGTTATATTTTCATTTATGATAATAAAAATAGAAAAAAACATTTTTAAAAAAATACGAACGAATACAACCAAAAAGAAAACACAAATTAACCGATTAAACGTTATTTAAATTTGTTTCGTTATCTCTTAAATTTCGTTGATGACTCGGGTTTTCTGCTGCGAACAAAGGCTGGTGCGATTTTTGTGATACTTTGTAAAAAGTTTATTAAAGTACAGTTAATCAAGAGTATATGGGGATAGAGATAAGGGATAGAAAGGAGGGGAGAATATATAATTGAAATACAAGCATTTATTTTTGTGTCATGCATTTTATGAAAATGAAGATATATTAAATTTATTATAACGAATAAAAAGATACTTTCTATAGATTTTGAACATACGAAGAAAAGCAAATGTATCTACATATAAATAATACAAATCTATATATACAATATAAATATATTAAATAATATATTTATAATATATAAATATATTATTATTAATATTATTATATTAAAAAGAAATATATATCGTACAATTGTATATTGTCAATGCAGATATTGTTCTATCCCAAGAATCTCAGATATCTGTTGTATGTTGCCCTAGAAAAAGTATCGAAAAAAATTTTAACTAAAATTTAAATAAAATAAAATAAACGAATTGTATATTGTAAGCGCAAGCCCAGCCTACGTGTGTTATATACATCGTGCAACATTAACTAAAAAATAGCGAAAGAAAATAGATAAATATATAAATTTAACAAAAGTAGAATTTTTAAGCACTTTTAATGTAAACATTGATGAAGGTTCGTGTCCCCGTTATTGACTATCTTTTTAACAAATTAATCGATCGGTTGAATAACGAGTCGAGTATTTAACGATGATGAATATTAATTTGTGATTTTCGTACAGTCAATTCTCTAAAAATTATTGCGCTCGGCATTGACTGTTGTTGTTGTTGTTATTCGTGAAGATCCTTTTGGAAAATAGAGTTGAATTGTCAAATGTTCTCGTCGCTTTGTGCTATTGGATTATCGGATTATTAATAAAATTTGTGACATTTAAAGAGAATTTAATGTGTCGCTAAATATTTGAGTAAAATTTTGAGCGAAATAATGTCTAACGAATGAAATAAACAACAGACAAATGAAGAATAAATGTTATAAATTTTTTGTCACAAATTGGGACACTTACCTTACGTGCAAAACGTTCTGCAACAGTGTTATATCGTATCATTAATATGTATATTATATTTAACTATTTATTAATCGTAAGGACGAAGAAAATGCGTATATCGATGCCCGATTGTTTTTTTTTTCTCGTGACTTCAATTGGTGGCGACGATCCGTCGCGGAAGAAAAAAAAAAAAAAAAAAAAGAAGAATAAGATATCGCGTGTCTCATTGGAAAATAACGTTAGAGGGTCGGGATGCAACGGATAAAAGGATTTTCGTCCTAATTTACAAAAGGCCTACGATTTGCTGTTATCGGTCGACGTAGTTCTCACAATGGCCGACCATCGACCATTTGGTATATATCTTATAAATATATTTCATCGTCGAGAGTTCAGCTTGAACGACATAAACTTATGACATTCCGATATCATGCGTAGCATACCGATACACTACTCGTGTTTAATTAAAATAAATTTAATATTGAATATTAACTGATGAAGATCTATGTTAAGACACGAGCACGAAGTAATGTCTATGTTACGTATACTACGTAGTTATTATATCGGTAATACATTTTTTATGTATATAAATGTACCTCTTAAATTAATTTTAAATAAAAGTATAGTCATTGTGTTAAGATATATATATTTTTTTTCGTTTTCTTTTTCATTTTATCGATAACATATTCCTAATCCTTACAGTCGATTGCTGGTTCATTAATCTCGGTGTAACGAGAACTCGATGCTCTCAAGGAATATTCATTGCTCGAACAAATGTGATTATTTTCGAAAAAGATATTTAAAACGATATTGGTGTAAAAATAACGTTGTTATTTCATCGATAACCTCTTTGGAACTCTTGGTTAATTACTGACTTGATGAATTTGAAAAAAAAAAAATATTCTAACGATAATTTTCATTTTATCAATGTAAATGTATATTTAATTAAATATAGATAAAAGTTTAATAATCGTGTTAAGATATTTTTCTTTTATCGATATTATCTCTCCAATCGTTACAGTCGATTGCTGGTTTAATTATTTTTAACGTAACAAGAACATTGCGCTGTCGAGGAGCATTCGTTTCTCGAATAAATCAAACTATTTCGGAAAAAGATATTTAAAATAAAATAATACGTGTCGTTTGTTTTTTTTTTTTTTTTTTAAATAAATAACATTGTTATTTAATCAATAATCTCCAAACCCTCAGTTGATTAATGACTTTGTAATCTCAATGTAATAAAGAACTCTCGGTGCTGTCAAGGCGAATTCATTGCCCAAGGGAATCTCGCTAATTTGAAAAATCAAATAAACGATAAAAACTATTGTATCGATAATATATTTTGTAAATCTACCGATCATATCCAATTTTTAACCCTTTGCACTCCAGCTTAGTAGGGCATAGAGGCTTTAATGTCGCAAATACGGCGACAATGGAGTGCAAAGGGTTAAATTAAAGTACATTCATCGTCTTGAAAAAAATATTCAAAATACAAAAAATATTAATCAATAACCTCAACCGAATTCTCAATCGATTAGCCTTATATCAGTATAACAACAACTTGTTGCTGTCAATGAAGATCCATTGCACCGATAAATCCTTACCAATTTCCAACGATAAATAGATAAACAACCCATCGTTAATCATTCAATCGATAACCTCTTTTTAATCCACATTACGATTACTATCGTATAAATCCTACGAAGCAACGATAATTATTACAGATCCAGAAGATACCGATTTACAATTTGTTCTCGAACGAACAAACTACGTTTCAAAGGATCAGGTATACGGCCAAAGGATAACAATAACGCATTACGATATTCGAAATAATTGCTGGGACTGAAATCGTTTAATTAAGTCTTTGTACATAAAACAATAATAATGAACATAAATTCATTTGCAAATCACCATCATATATTAGCATTTTATGCGTAGTGCTATTACTACTATATATGCTCAATAGTGTCTAAATTTTTTTTTTAATCCTTTTATTACAGGTGTTTACGCAATTATCGTGTAATCTTGTAAAATCGTGCCGATTTCGCGTCGGGGGATTGTACATGAACGATAAGTAGGGGAGGACAGTGGGGGAAAAAGGGTCATTTAGTGTAATATTGTTTGTTTTTTTTTTTTTTTTTTTTTTTTTTCTTTATCTTCTTGTGATAAGTTATTAATGCGCCTTGCTCCATATTACGTAATGGGGCTCTTCTGGCAAACGTTAATAATAACCGATATCTTATTTGTACGCAATAATCAATAATAATATTTTTGTTATCCTATATATATATATATATATATGTATGCAGATATATATATATATTTTTTTTTTAATATACCACAAATTGTTATCAATATAATACAATATTGATTATGTATACATTATATAACCTATAGATCTATAGAATATATTTTATGTATTTACATAAGAATATTTTAGGAAATAAAGGAATAATAAAAATAATTAAACTGGTTTGCGCGTTTGCATGAAATTTTTCTAACAATTATTTCGCGCCAACGATCGCAATGGTAATTATCATTGGAACAAGAAATTGTTGAAAAAAACCCTGTGAATGCCGCATTATCGGGGCAAATTTATTTTATCTTTTACTTCTTCATTCGTTCGTGAACGTAGCAAGCGTTATATCTTGACAGTTGCTCAAAAGTTTCATTGAACATCAGAGTTTTTTTTCATTATATAGTTCGTGCAAACGCGAAAATATGTTTATCTTCGATAGTTATAATATACAGAATGTCTCGAAAGTAAATAATAGGACCGTTCTCTCGATCTAAAATAGAATCCGAATATATCAAGACAGCAAAGTATAATAATAAGAAAAATTAAAAAATAATTATATAATTTCATCAGGGCGTCACCATTGAAATATCACCCTTGCTTATTCGTAACAAAAATGATCCTTAGCATTGATGTTGAAACATTCCGTAGTCATTCTCAGAGCCCATATCCAAATGAATTAAGTATAAACTAGTTGAATAAAGAAAAAAAAAAGAAGAAAAAAAAAATACCAACAAAAATTGCGTAACATAGACGCATTTTCTTTCTTTTTTCAATTAAAAAATATTAATAATAATAATAATAATAATAATAACAAGACTATGCGAAAATCCTCTCTCTCTCTCTCGCTCTCGCTGACGTGTAAATTAACAAGTTTTTTTTTTATCGCAGCGTCTTCGCAACCTGTTTTACTTTTTCATTCCTCGAGTGATTCATCCTTCCGCGATCCGATTACATGGATTTTTTTTACACGATATCCCGGATAAGAATACATAACCGGTTGACTCAACTGTTTTGCAACGTTACTTGAATCCTGCGTTTGCATTTTTTTCTTTCTTTTTTTTCCTTCATAAGTCGTACATTGAAAAGCGTATAAAGTGGATTTTTCATGACTGTGTTTGCGTGTGTGTGTATTCCCGATTTAATAATTTACCGTCACCATATTTAAAGATGGTTTTGTGATCTACGGCTTCCAGTGCCTCTGACTGTAATATAAAAATAATTAACGTGGAGCTTTTGTCGCTCTTTCCATCACGATTTAATCTATACCCACAGGCCTTGATCGCTGGACGACATCAAAATATTGGAATAACCAATGATTATTCTCCTTTTTTATCTTATTCTTTTTCTTTACGCTGCAAGATTATTGACTTTTAAAGACCCAAAGGTTTTTCGTTTAATATCAAATGAAATTCAATCCAAAACTTATGATAATTATCTTGTTTTGTACATACGACAGCGCAGATGAAAAAATTGACGATCAGCAATTGGGGGTCTGCGTTACAGCGAACAGTCGACACTTTGAATTATTAAACATTGTAACGATCATCGAAACGTGGGACGTTTATCATTGCGCTTTGTCATCTGTAAATCTTTCGTCTGTATTAATTATGACGTTTTTGTTGTTGTTTATTCTTTGACTATTGGCTAGCTAATAAATATGATAATATTGGGATGGGTTTGTATATTAGGATTTTGAATTCACCACTGTCGAACGATACGAGCAACCGGAAAAATCTGTTAATCTCAATTATTCGATCAATTATTCACTCGTATGTTTTCAGAGTAAAAACTTGTTCGGGAAATGTTACTGCTCACAATATATATATATATACATTACGATTTTTATGCATATTATTATAATCAAATGGAGCTTCCCTTATATATCTAGTTAAACGTTGAAGATGAAACATGCATCAACCGGCTATGATATTGCCAGTCTGTACAGTTACGCTATAGGTTCTTCTCGTTTGCCCAATCGTCATTCGTCGTCGTCATTCGTCGTCGTCGTCATCGTCGTCGCCATAATCATAAACATAATCGATCATCTCGCAAACACTACTCAGATTTCGTTGGCCACAATAGTAACTTATCGTATGCAAGGCATTCTCCATTCGTAACTTGTACTTTTTCACAAGATGCGCGACGATTGTGCGGATACACGAATATTCGAGAGAATAAAAAAATTAACTTACGAATCATTTACTCGATATAACGACTGTTTGAAAAAGAAAAGAAAGAAATAAACTAAGTATACGCGTTCGAAATTGAATCAGTCAACGTTCTGCTTGGTGCGTTCAACAGTGAGAACATTTTCGCAATATTTTGGAATTTTACGAGACACGGAAAGTCAGCAAACAGTGAAACACATCGGTGTTGTACGAGATTTCTTCGGGAATAATTCGCGACGACGATACACGTACACGCGGGATAATCTCTCGGTGCGATTCTTAATTGTCGACGAAAATAACAATTTTTGTGTTGTTTTTTTTTTCTGTTTTTCAGTTTTTAAGGCTTTGTAAGTTACTCGGAGAAACTAAACTCTCTCTCTATCTCTCTTTCTCTCTCTCTCTCGTACGAAAGAACAACGTTTCTGTCTTGATTCACAGTCAGGTTGCCCATTTGCCGAAACGGCACATTGGTTGAATTCGCAGTTTTCATAACCAGTTTCGTCAGGCTTTGATGCGCGATTGTCCCCGGCGAATCAGAACTCTCACTTTTTGCTAACCTATGTACATGTATTGTGTAAAGTTAATCTTACTTAACGGGTCAACAACAGGCCCCGAGCTGCGAGGCCTTCGAGTAGTCGAAATTTTCCGTTCATTGGCTCAATTCGTATGTTGTCTTACTTCACCGTTGAAAAATTTTGCTGCGAATTTTGATTCGATGAAACCCACTTATTAAACACATCTCTGTAACGAAATAAAATAATAATATTATATTATTTCTCATATAAAACATAGAATTTTTAGATAAATACATTAAATTGGTAAATGTACTTGTATCGAGGTGCTACCACCGTGTCTGTTGATTTTTTCATAGTTATTTTTTATTAAATCCCTTTGGAACTGCGACTCTCTTATTACTTTTCAACTCACTCTATTTATTTCTTCTAGAATTAACTAATATTAATTATTTCGAAAATATTACCCCAATGACGGCAAGTTATCTAAACATTTTATTGATAACAAACAATATAATCAAACGGTTCAACACAAAAATTTATAAAAATATTATACAAATGAAAATCAATGACTATTTAAAATGAACTATTGCAGAAAAACTTTTTATTATTTTCAATAAAGTCAACGACGAACAACTAGACGGAGTGCTTTGAAAAATAATGAAAGCGTTTCAAATCTAAATTTATTGCGTTAAGATGAAATGGAATACGATTTCGATTCATATTTTTTTCAAGACGATCCATCAAAATTGAATAAAACTTTAGAAATCCATCTTGAATCAAGTACACAGAGTGGAATTCTAGGTTTTTCCAAATTTTACAAAAGTAACGTACAGTTCTATTACCCATTTTGAGGACAAGGCTCAGTCGGTAAAAAATATTTTTTTTTTACAAAATTAATAAAAATATGAATCGAAATTCCCTTTATGATACTGATTCTGCATCGATCATCAATTAAATCCATTTGGACATTTCTGTGTGTACATTTCTGAGTTTTCAATTAAACAAAAAAAATCAGAGATGTTTCCCAGTGTCTACTACGTTATCCGACAGTTAGAGTCAATGTCGAAAGAAAGCCTTCTATTCGTTCTGAAGATAGTTGAAATTGGAATTTTGCCATTAAAGACTCTGTGTACACACAAAGAGTTAAAAAGAAACGATGTATAGAGTTTTTTAGCAGAAAAAGCATGCACCGTTTCATCTTAAGCGAAAAAACTAAAAAAAATGTGTCAAACACCACAAATATTTCAAAGAGGTCACTGTATCGTGTATAACGGTTTGGTTTGAGATAAAAAAAAAGTTGAAACAACGAAAATTAAATGCAAACACCAAAAAAAATGCTTACACAAACCTGCAGTGGCTAGCCACGCACTCGTTGCTGCAGTATTCGTCCTCCCACTCGCTGTTAGCGACCGCTGGGTTAGGGCATCCGTGACGCATACAAGAATTGGACGGTGGTCCCTGACCTCCCATACCGTGACTTCCGCCGATGGGTGGAGGGCTCGATAAGGAATCCCCACGAGGTGGACTCGCGTGCATAATCTGCTGTTGCACTTGAACTTGCTGTACTTGTTGAGGAACCTGAAAGACATCAAAAATCAAAATTCCACTCTCGATTTACAAAACGAAAAATCTAAATCTATAATATTTCTCTTTTTTTTCCGATAATGTTCGCTAATTCAATTGTTTTTATTTAATCTAGAAACTCCCTGCTTTTAAATGCTTCCTTTGCAATTCGATACTCGTGCAAAGTTGTATTCGCGAAAAAAAAAAAAAGAACAAGATTTGAGGTTAAGTCGCCGTAATTACATTTTAATAGATCTTTGCCCCTTCATCGATAGGCAAAAATCAACGGGAAGTTTCAATCACTCACGAGGTAATAACTTCCGACCGATTGTAGGCAAATTATTGAGAATACTTTGTTGGAAATGTCAATAGCGTTCGTATCGGCCATTTTTGCCCGCTTGGTCCCCTCTAAGACCATTTCCTCGGAAGCGTTTTTACGATTTTCGAGTTATCGATGTCACGGAGAATAAACGCTCGCCGCCGCGCGTAATTCTCGAAACTTATAACGTTTTTAGTTTAGTTTAGCACCGTGTTTGGTTAGCTGGATGAAAGCAAGTGAGATAAGGATGCGCTCAGTGTCTCGGTATCTTTCTATACTTTTGCATGTTAAACCGAGCACTGTTTTACCAGTGAAAAAAAATATATTCTCCTTGAAATAAGAATTAAATACGCAAGTAAGATAAAGTCAACGGCAAATGACTAGTCATCCGTGAATAAACGAATCCTTTATTAGAATTAATAAGAATTCCCGATGATTGAGATGAACGATTGTTCATTTTCTTGCTACTTGGGTTGCTCATTTTGCCGTCAAAAAACATAATTTCGACAAAAAGTGTAGATTGGATTGATCCGTTGTTCCACTTGGTGTTTTAGATGTTTGGTTGATTTAAATATTTTCTTATATTTACTTGGTAATGAAAGTACGATTTTTTGAACCATGTTTTACATTTTTTGTTACATAGGTTGTTACAGTTGGTCGGTAATCATATCTATTCGTGAAAACTTATGATAAAGAAGTGGTTGCGCTTAACTGGTCATTCATTGGTAACTTTATCTTAGTGGTCTCCGAGGAAGAGGACACAAGAGCTCACGTATCGCAAAGGGATCAAGGGAGGGAGGAGAGAGAGAGAGAGAGAGAGAGAGAGAGAGAGAGAGAGAGAGAGAGAGAGAGAGAGAGAGAGGGAGGGAGGGAGAGCAAGAGGTGAGATGGAGAAGCGAGATTAGCCTCTCGTCGTGCATGCCTAACGTCGACGACCATGACTTTTTTTTGGGTTGCAAACAGAATTACCGGAGATCGAAGTGCTGGTTGTGTTACAACAACGCAGAGGATAATTAGCAGCCATTTTGACTAATGTCTGGAGAGACTAAAATTGCCCCGTAATTTAACGCAATCTTGCCGTTAATGCAACCCGCTGTTTAACGCTCGTTCCCTCTCGGTGCCTCTATTTATTTCTCTCGACTGTTCAATACGAAAGACGAGGGACGAGAGCACGTAGCAGAAGAGTGCGGAATACGTGCGTGCGTGAATGCGTGGTGCTCTACTCGGGTACAGACAGACACGGGGTCTGTACCCGCGGGGTGAAGGGCAAGTTCACTGACCTGCTGCATGTATTGCTGCTGCGAGACTTGTTGCTGCATGTGCTGTTGCTGCGTCATATGCGGTGGCGCCATCGGATTCCCCATCATACCCTGAAAGGACATTATTTTTGTTTATTTAGCCGTTCGTTTCTCTCTACTTTGTAGCGTCAAAAGGGTTTATAAAGATACGTTGGCTTTCGTTGGTACACGGAGTGTATCACGACGACGGGGTGATGAAATGATTTCGAAGCAAAATAATTATCTCAACTTTTGGATAATGATAACGTAGCGTGCGATGAGAGAAATATATAATTACGTACCTGTTGCTGAGCTTGTTGACCGTTTCCTTGCATTCCAGCGAGATGATGGGGTGATTTTTTAATAGCCATTTGTTGCTGATGTTGTTGGTGCTGCTGATGTTGCGGGTGTTGTTGCTGATGTTGCTGAGGTGACGGGGGTTGAGGTTGAGGGCTGTAGACTTGGTAGGCGACGTTACCCGGTCCTGGATTACCCGAATATGCGCCGTATGCACCGTACTGAACGGGTTGCTGTTGTTGCGCCTGCTGTTGCGGTTGCTGCGGCTGTTGTTGCTGCTGTGGCGGTTGCGGCGGTTGCTGTTCGCTCTCGCCGGTACCCTTGCTCACTACCGACGCTCTGTACGCCGCAAGAGCCTTCAAGTACTCTTTCTTCGCTGCTTCAGTTTTCTTCTTGTACACCTGCAAAACGAATAGTCATATAAACTTTATACTTGTTACACGCCAACTGAACTTTTGTTTCTACGGAGTTTAACAACTAATATTGTATTCTTTGAGTTTAAATATACATTTTTTACAGCAGATGCTAATTTAGATGTTACAGATCAGAGATTGCATTTAAAATTATCAAATTAAAGATAATAATACGCTAATTGTACCGCGACGCTATCTCCGCCTCGTCAAAGTAGAACAATTCTAAGATTAAACCTGTGGAAATGTAAATGCGCTTCTTTTAACGTTTGCAGTAATATAATCAATGCTACAATTCTTAAGTTACAATAGATCGTTTTTTTTTACAGCAGGTATCAAGTTTGATCTTCTAGTTCAAAGATTACATTAAAAATAGTCAAATGAAAGAGGCAGAGAACTCGACAAAGTAATGCAAAACTAAGATTATACATACGAAAGTGTAAATGTGCTTTCTTAAACGTTTGTAGTAATATAGGTGGAAACGTAATAATCAATCTGGAAGTCGTTAAATTACAATAAACTGTTTTTTACAGCAGTTGCTAAGTTACCTGTACTTACTCATATATTGCATTACGAATGATATAATGACAGATAAAATATGCTTATTGTACCTCGACAGTATCTCTGGCTCGTCGAAGTAGTACAATGCTAAGATTATACCTCTTGGAATGTAAATGTGCTTCTTTGTACGTTTGCAGTAATATAATCAATGCTGCAATCCTTGAGTTACAATAGATCGTTTTTTTTTTACAGCAGGTGCTGAGCAAGATTTTCCAGTTCAAAGATTACATTAAATATAGTAAAATTAAAGAGAAAGAGTACTCGACGAAGTAATCTAAAGTTAAGATTATATATATGAGAGTGTAAATATGCTTACGTTTGTAGTAATATAGGTGGGAACGTAATAATCAATCTTGAAGTCGTTAAATTACAATAGACTGTTTTTTACAGCTGTTGCTAAGTTACCTGTACTTACTTATATATTGCATTGCAAATGATAAAATGAAAGATAAAATACGCTTATTGTACCTCGACACTATCTCTGGTTCGTCGAAGTAGTGCAATGCTAAGATTACACCTATGGGAGTGTGAATGTCCTTCTTTTAACGTTCGCAATAATATAGGTGGAAATGTAATAAATCATCCTGAAGTCGTTAAATTACAATACACCGTTCTTTTTTCGTTTACAGCAGGTGCTAAGTTATCTTGTCCTGTCCAGAAATTGCATTAACAATGATAAAATGAAAGATAATATACGCTAATTGTACCGCGACACTATCTCTGTTTCGTTAAAGCAGTATGTAGCTAAGATAATACCAATGGGAGTAATGTAAATGTGCTTCTTTTAACGTTTGCTGATAAATTACTAGAAACGTAATAACAAATCGCGCAGTTTTCGCGCAGAGATTGCGCTGAAAATTGTGAGAATGAAAAAAAAATATGCTAATTTCACTGCGACGCTATTTCCGTCTAGACAAGTTAGTGTAATGCTGATAACTATACGTTGGGGGGAAAGTAAATGTTCTTCTTTGACAAGGGTACATGTATTACAACCGAAAGGCTTCGGAACCCATAAGCCCGCAGTTTCACAAGAGCGATAAACACAAGGAAAATGTGTTAGATAGCGCGGAAAGACTAGCTCGTCGAAGCGGAATAACTAGACAGGAACTACGTACTTGACTCTATGACTTAAAACATATCCCTTTACCAACGTATAATAATAACGCGAGCTCCAGAACTCCCCTCACATCTTTTTTTTCTCCTGCTGTTGTATATAAATACTCGATACAACGACCAATTATTAATATTTCACTTCGAGTCTTTTCCACACGGCCCAAAAGTATCGCCCTCTGGCGTCTACCTCGTCTCTGTACAAGTTCTCATTTCTTACGACTTCTGACGGTTCGCCTCAATTATTCCGCCCCCGTAGTCTCAACGATCGATGATTCCTATTCTATTCTGGCGAATTACATCGTTCAACTCCCTATTTCTACCTCATTTGCTTCTGTTTCAGAAGGTTTTCCTCGAGAGATGAAGGATATTGAAAAGCTGGTTCTCTCTCGCAAGTTCTCTACTCAATTTTGATTGAAAAAAAAAAAAAAACTTCATATAATTGCAATGAGAACAATTTTCAGATTAAGAGAACAAATTATCCGTTTTTCATTATAGAGAAATAGTTTCTCGTGATCATTCACCATTGTAGTCGGATAAAATCGTCTCACGGAAGAGTAGCGAGCAGATTTACGTACAATTCCGGATGATTGCGAGTTAATTAATCATTCTATCGGGCTGGAGGGCATATCTATACTGGACATATCTCAGATATGTTTTCGACAAGAGAGACAACGTAAGAGAAAGAAAGCAATTCGAATGGAGAGCATGAACATGACGTTACGATAAGGAATAAAAGAGGCAGAAAATCCCATAGTAGGCTAAAGAATAATCTGAACAGTGTTGCGGAGGTAACGGATACTTTGAATAAAACGTGGTGTCAAGTCACTGGCGACCCCGCGCACCATGTTCTAAACATATTTAATGATTGCTGTGAACGATGAGCCCGTGGCATTACGTAACTTTATCGCGCTTTTTAATCCTCAGACTCTTATCGCGTTTTTTTTATTATTATTAAACTCTAACTCTATCTCTGTTCGAATTGTACGACGCCAGAAAACAGCACCCGAAGATTTTTAATGTCAATCTTGCACGTAGAGCACGAAATACGAATTTATTCTCGTTTCCGATTTTGACAGACGTCAAGTACACGAAATATGGTTGATAGACGGTTGATCGTTGATTCTAGAGTCTTATTTTGATTAGCACGTCTAAATAACTTGATCAAAATATCCTGCGACAAAATAACTTTACTCTTCTTTTGGTTCTTTGCGGTTTTCTCTTTATTTAGATTCTTTAGGTTTTTTACGTTCTTTGTTGGAAATTATTATTCTGTGCTCTCCAATAGTCGATGGAAAGAATGAGAGACAAATGTGACTTGAATCATAGATGAATTTGACTTCTTTGACGCAAGAAAAAGTAACAATATACAATTAGATTTTTCTTTGTAGTTCAATTACTCTTATTGATTTTGCCAGTGAGGTATCTGGTAGTTTCCAATGAAATAATTATCTCAGTCACTTCCATTTACCAAGAAAATATCCAGTAAATGCGAATTCATGGAAACCAAATGTCTATTTAGGCAAAAAGACGAAGTTAGTTGCAAGATAGATTGGATGGATCCACCTCATGAGACGCATGTCTCCTGATCCACAGATAAGTTTTTAATTCAATCAACGGTACGTGCTCCAAGAGTGAAAGCCTCGAATACATAATTGACATTACGACATTAATCAAGTTTCACGTTGAATTAAGCGTTACAACTAAGTTGCGCGCGACGTTCGCCATGATTCTAAAAAAAAATTGTCGACGACAAAGTTTTATTCCTTTTTCTTTATACTTGAGAGTTAATTCTCTATCGTTGGCCGCAGCAACGATATATCAGGGTGGACAAAGAGCCCGAGCGAATATATACAACTCCGTGGCCTCCTTCCCTCTGAATAACTGAAACGGGGAATTTAATCAAGATTCCATCTACAGTTACGAGCTCCAACCCCACGCTTGCGCTCTATATCCACAGTTAAATTCGAGTTTGACGGTACAGCTTCGAAATTACTTTCTACTTTCATCCTTACGTTACATTATATATCTTTCCCGTTACTCCGATTATTTCCTTCGACGTAAACTAAAATTAATTCAAAATTTCCACGATGTAACAATTTTTTATAACATTTTTTAAACAAGTTAAATTATTTCAATCAATATCTTTGGGTCGATTGTACCACTGCGCAAATTACCGTACGCTGCAATGTTTTCTATTTAAACTGAACGAATGGATAATAAAGACTTTGGACGATTGTTATTATCGTGCAATACTATTATTATTTATTACGTGTATGTTTGAAAGTTGGAGCGTGCTATGCGCGAACTTATCGCAAACGATGATTGCACGTATAATATTTTATGTTACGATATATAAGTTTAAGTTCGATACATTTACGGCTGACCATAAACTCTGCCAGATCTAATTACCAATTATTAATACCGCGTTATCGGCTCTCACCCGGTCGTTATATGCACTTGGATGATATCGCGCGAGTTAACTTAACCCTTCTCCGTACCCTTACGTTGTTCTGTTCTATCTGCGCTTCGTACAACTGTATTACCGCGTCGTCGTTGCTTTAATTCATTAAAATAGCATTCTAGCGGTGCGCAACTCTGCCATATAACGTTAATGCAAGAGCAATAAGAACGTTGAGGCTTTATCCAGCTCATATCAATAGCAATCTTCTTTGTTGGCACAGTATATAAATAGTTAATAAGTTGTACCGGCATGTACGATCGTTATTCGATGCTAGATCAATTGTACGAGAGCAACGGATTATGATTTTTTTCAAGATTGTATTAAAAAATATTTAATACAAATTATTTATTACACCTGTAGGAGGTTACAGTTTTAGACAAATTATTATTCGAAGCCACAGTAGCGTCCCATCCTATATTTGTAACAAAAAATCAAAAGCACGTTAACGATATATTTATTCTTACGTTCTTGTGCTCGGTCTCGAGAGCATCCCACATCGATGCTACGATTTTCGACACTTCACCGAAGCTTGCATTTGGATTCTGTCCTTTGATCGCTGCCTGTGTGTCCCTGAAGAAGAGCGCGTACGCCGATACCGGTCTGTAAAGACAAAATGTTAATGTTAATGAGATTATTCAATTATAATATTAATCGAGAAACCAGAGAACAGTAGTTATCAACAATGAATGAATATTTATTGAACTAATTTTAAATTAAATTAATTATTTTCTTAAATCAAGACGATGTGCGTTTCTGTTGTTCTCTCTCGCTCCACCGCGATCGTCAGCGTTGCTATCTTATTCACGCTCATAACTTCTCTGTCGGTGTCAATAAACATTGTCTTAACTATCTTTTGGTGATAAAACAAAAATAATGCTTTTCTATTTAATAGAATAAAAAATATAAGTCTCACAAAACTGACTAAGCGTTATTTTTTTTCAACAATTACACAGATTTATAAGTTCAGACAGATTTTCTACTTAAAGAAGAATCTTTATTGATAATTATTTAATGAAAAAGTCCATCGAGAAAAAATCCTTGAGGCCGTATATGACCCCAAGACCACAGGAGGGTTAAGGAATGTAATTTTTTTTTACATCTTTAAAAGTGCTTTTATTACTTGTTTTAAAGAATTATTAAGGCATTTGATCTAAACAGTTTTGCGAATACAACTTTATTGTGAAATATTGTTCATTCCTGTCGGAAAAAGAGTCGAAAACTTGTTTTATTCATTGAGAGTTCGGACGTGCGACGAATAAATTATTAGACAAACGAAGTACAATACAGCAAGCGTGTATCTCGTATACATAACGCAACATCGTTTGCCCATCCTAATTCCCCATTGATTTTGCCATCGCTGGTGCGCCAGACAAAGAGCAGAGCGTTCGCGTCCCTTATCGTAACTGGCATTTAACGTTTTCTTAACGCTGTATCGGCGTGGCACGACGTTTATTAACCTCGGTGCTCCGATTCACGTTCATTGGCTCTGCGCCCCCTCCTCCGTTGCTTTACCACTGACAGTCACACTATAATAGTCCTACCACTCGAAACAATTGTTTCAGCATCAGCAGAAACATTCCTGCACGACGATTGCAAAACTTACTCGAAGGTGAAGCAATTCTGGACAGTATAATTAATTATTCAAATAAGAAAATATGGCAAACGTTTAGAGGTGCGGAGAAGCCGATAAAATAAACGGAAATCAGAAGGACGAAGCTTCAAATATTTTTAAAGAAATCAATAAAATCTCTGAGGTTATTACTTATTTACTTTTTATCTAGTTTACTTTTATTTTCTCATTTATTAATATTACAATGAAGCAAGAGCGACGTTGAAATGCAGATATAATTGATCCACCCATAATTATGTAATGTAGCTCAACTATTGCGCCAATATTACTATAAATTATTTGCGGAGAAGCGGAGTGGCTGCAAGTTTATATACTTTACTATATACAGTATATGTCCTACATTTACGGGGTTGCAACAATAACGGTAATAGCCAATTCACAACAGTAATAACTTTGAGAGAGACAGAGAGAGAGGACAGGGAAAAGAGAAAGAGAGAGAGAGAGAGAAAAACATTCCCTCCCTCATCTTCTGGCTCCATTGAAGCGAAACAATCGACTGTTTCCTCTCCATCTCGTTCTCGATTTCTCTTCCTCCCCGTGCAATTCTTTTACGGATAATCAAGCGATAAACAGAATACTCGAAAGACTCAAGGTTTCCTTAAAGTACAAGGAAATGTGTGTTACCCGATACTCGTGTCCACCATTATATCGAAACTTTTCCAAGCTCGTGCTCGCTAGGTAAATCTGAGAATAAATGGAAATAAAATATTAGAATAGACGAGACAGACATATTACTTACTTTTGCGGTTCGTTTGGATCCCTCTTCTTCTTTTTCTTCTGAGCCTTGGGTTTCTTTTGGTTCTTGTTCACCGTGTCTGCTGGCTCGGGCGATGGTCGCTTTACTCCGGCCAACTGTAAAACGAATAATGTAAATTTAAGTAAATAGTATAATTACAACATAAATTATCTACGCAAATGGTTGGCTGGTAAGGAGAGCGTAAGTTAGGCGATAAAATTATTCGTTTTCCGTGCAATCTGTGGTATTCGTGTCCATTAAATTAAAAAACTTGACGTTTTGCGCCGAGAGAGTCATGTGTGCATACATAGTTAGGCTCTCGTTGTTGGCTGTCGCTATAGAAAAGGAATGGCTCCCGACACGTTCGGTCCGACCTCGATCTCGCACCGCGCATCCATCATTCACCGGAGAAAACAACTGACTGACGTTCATTCCACTGCTGCACGATTCTCACTGCGATTTCATTTGCTCCCGTGCTTGATAATCTTTCTCGTCACTGTGCATTAGCATATAACCATCGTGAGATAGAATGCAACATGGCGAATAAAGAAAATCGTGATTGTATTATATTTCTCCGTTCTTCCGGCGAGTTCCTGCTCCCGGACTCCTACACTAATATTATATTGCTTCGCGAAGAATCGGACCGAGAGAGATTGATAGAATACAAGCCGCAGAGTAAATTGTAGTTCCGAGAATTCATTTCCGCAGTATATATTCGTAATGTCATGAATTAGACTCTCTGTCTTTTTCTTTAATTTTTCAAAATATCTTCCGCATTTTTGAGTATGCAAATCGAAATGATAGTGAACAGGTTGATGAAAGACTCGGTTGGTAATCGTTGCTCGCTCGTAAGAGAATCCATCAATGAGTTTTACGCTTTTTGCTTTTGCATTTTCCATTACCTCATGATCGGCACCGTTATTGGCGGCTAATGCCAACTGTCGAGAGACCGGTATTGAGTATTTTCCTGTGTTCGCTTTATACGACTTCTCGGAGAGTAACCAGTAGCCGAGGTATATTCAGAGTGCGACAGATACTTCGCTATGCGTTCTTTGCAATGCACTTGCTGTCCCAGCAGGAGTCGCAAGTGTACTCAAGGTATGTTCGAGCACGCTTAGGGATGCATTACCGAAAGGTTGCGACCTTCATTACGCCTCATCGGGTCATTACGTGTTGCGTGGGTAATCGCCCGCCGCGTAATTGAAACGATTTCAGCCAATCAGCCGCACTGATTCTACTTGCTACTTGCGTACGCTGCTTCTCTCCTCATCAGCTTCACCGCAACATCTCTCGGCGATGCGCTTCGCTACTAAATCATTCTAGCTGTAACCGTAACTAGGTTTGTAAGATATCGGTACGATATTATAGTACAAAAAAAAAAAAAACACAAAAAAAATTTAAGTTTTTCTTCAAACGTTTTTTGCGCTTCCGGATTAATAATTTCTTTCTTTTTTTTTTTTTTAATAAAAACTTGGTATTATTTTGACTCGGTAGAACATTTCTGAGCAGATAGAGTCTTCAAACTCAAAGCACGAACAATAACGAATAAAAAATGTGCACAAAATAACAGTCACAACCCACCGGAAAGCTAAGTTAAAGCAATTTTTTCGTAAACTGTCATCCAGGCTAAAAATAACTAATTCTTTTAATCTCTCCATCGGGTAGTTCAAACCCACATGATTACACGGTTTCAGATATATCTGTAACAAATTGCCGAAAATAAAAACTTAAAAATCAAAACACCCGCAGCATCCTCGGAACTACGCGATGAGAAGAGATCCGTTTGTTTTAACATGTCTGATATTTTTAAATAAAGCTCGCGTTCTTGAGGCTACGCTTCGCAGTACGATTTATTTACGTTTAAATATATTAAACAAAGCCGCACAGTGCTATCATTAGTTATAGTTTCCAGTACATTGCGACCGCAGTGTATGTTGTATACGCGAAGCGTCTCAACCTTTTTATACCACAAACAAACATCGATGATCCCTCGTACAAACAGAAAAACATTTCGTCATGTCAAGTTTCGTCAATTTATTCACGCATTCATTGATCTCTACCTCTGTCGAGTTTCTTCGAGAAGACGAATAACGCGTTGTAATGAAAAAATATTGAGGAAAGCTTCGATGAAACGAAAATTTGATTTTACCATCGCAGAATGAGGAGTACTGTCGTCACTGTCTTCGCTGGTAGTCGTATTATTATTTTCCGGTATGGCGTTGGGTTGCAAAGCTGGCGGACTTCCACCCGTTGGACTTCGATATTGCATCTGCTGCTGTTGTTGCTGTTGCAATTGCTGTTGTTGCTGCTGGATATGCATGTACTGCATGTGTTGCTGTATCTGGACCTGCTGTTGATGCTGAGCCTGTTGTTGTTGCTGTTGCTGTTGTTGTTGCTGTTGCTGCTGTTGTTGCTGCTGTTGGGCCTGAGCTTGGGCCTGAGCTTGCTGCTGATGCTGCGAGTGCTGCTGAAGTAGCAAGAGCTGTTGACCTCCATGCTGCTGACCCACTGAGCTCATCGCCGAGTACGAACCTTGGGGACTTGTGTACGCCGAGCTGTAACAACAACAAAAACTCGCATTAGTCCATTTATTTAAAATAAATGACAGTCTTTCTCATTCTCTTATCATTTTTTTCTTTCTCAACGTATTTTCGTCTTCTGCTAGAAGACAGATATACCGTAAACTCTCGTAGCCTACGTTCTAAGGTTTATTTGTTCCGATACCCTCTCCTTCAAACACATCGTGCTAACGGTATTTTTCTTTTCATCTATATTTTGATCTGTATAGTAGACATGTGCGTTACTGCTCCAAATTGTTTCATGGCTGAGCTTCTTTGGATTTACCACTATCACGATCCACTACAACGAACTTTCTCGTTTCAACGTATCCACTTGTGAAAATAAACCAAGTTTTAAGGCCTGGACGGCGATACCGTATGAATTGAATTGAGATCGCTGTGGACGTTTACAGATATTATTCTTTAATATATCAACAAGTTATCGCTTCAGACTGAATATATATTAACAAAGTTATCGATGATTGTGAAGTATACAAAGTCGTGTTACCTTATGTTCGTAGAACATTGTTTTTAAATGTTAAAGAGAACTATAAACGATAACTTGGTAGTGTAGCATGGAGCAGGGATCCGGTATACGTATAGCACCGCAGCTGAATGCTATTTTAACACAAATTGGATAACTTTTGAGATATAGCCGGAGCTGCGTCAGCGTTAGACGATTTACGACCCACTCTACATCACTGGCTCCTCTTTCAAACCCCCCCTGCGACCCCTCGGGTCGCAGTGCGCATAGCAGAGAAACGAGTATTACTCGCGGGGCCTTTCACCCTCCTGCCTCCTGTCTCCTCGCCATGCCGCACATTGCCGAGGATTCCAAACACTTTCTCGAAGCTGCAAGATGAACACGAACAAAATCGAATATTTCGCATCTTCTCGCACACACACACAAACACACACTTGTAAAACCTTAGTAAAAATGGCCAATTTCTGTCGACGAGTTTTTCAATGTTTCATTCTCTTACAATATCCTGCTGTGATAAAAAAAAAAAACGCGGTTGCAACTCTGACCCAACTGTGAGCTGCGATAAGAATATCTCGACTCTCGAGGCTGATGATCCTAGTAAATTAGCCAATCGAATGGTTAATTACAGAAATGGTTTTGAAAGAGATATATTTATCAAGTATTGCCACAATATTCGATTCTACACGACGTATGCTTTTTATTACAGGGAAGTGTCCTTCGGTACCAAACATTTTTATCATAGAGAACCATACAGGAGGAGTATTTTTATAATTTAGGTTTGCACTCGCCTAATTTCGTTTCATTGCTGGTTATGGGGTACTTAACGTTTCAGTAATTCTTTGACATTTAATTTTTTTCTTATCGTGTCCACAATTCTGCACGTATTAATATGAGCGAGTTAACTACACGCGAGAACCATTTTTACGGGTTCAACTCACCTCGCTCCCCCCTTCTCATTTGATACCATTTTTTCCTGGATACGAAGGACCAAACGTTTCGAAAATTATTTGAGCATTCATTTTATTTTGATCGTATCCACATGTGTCCACGTCTGAATATGAATGAGCGGACCACATGGAACAACTATTTTTACACTTTTAACTCGTCTCGATCTTTCCCTAATTCTATTTTTTCTTGGATACGAAATACCAAATGTTTCAACGATTCTTTAAGCGTAATTTTATTTTTATCGCGTTCACATTTGTGCAAGTATCCGCATGAGCGAGTACATCAAGTCCTACAGACACAACGACGCTGTTAACCAACGCTGAGACTATAATTAGTTCTAATTTGAGTTATACTCGGAAGTGACGAAATCCTCGGCCGCCTACGTGAGATCAAGAAAAAAAGTTGAGTTAAGAGGGAATGGCAACAACAACGAGAAAAGTGTCGGAGTAAGAAAACCAACGATAGGATAAGTTAAGTCCGTAAGGAGGGTATGAGACAAAACAGAACGTCAATAGTAGTGCTACGTGAAGCAACAAATCGGCTGTCGCTTGTCGTGCGGATAATGAGTTCGAAGTGACTACTCGCCTGACGATAAAGCAAGAGCACGTAACCGAACACCAAGCACTGTACTCGTTTTTTTTTTTTTTCGTTTCGTCATTGCCTCTCTGTCTCTCCTCTTACTTGAGGCACGTAACGGCGAGCATTAGAACGGATTAAAAATAATTTGTTGCTTCCGTGTTGTTACAGTGATAATCAATTATTTTATTCTACTATTTTGCATCCTTTTGCACAAACGATAAACAAACTAATCATATTTGCGATAAACTTGTTTGTAGCTTTTCTTTGAGGAGGTAAGAATATGAGAAACACTGGTAAGAGAAGTTTACTAATTCCCCCCCCCCCCTTTTTTTAAAATGGATCATGTAAATATCTCTCGTGGGGTGTTGGAAGGATCCTCGGGTTACGGCGTACACTAAACAGGTTCGACTCTCTCGCTCCATTACCCAGCGCGGGAGTCTCGTCTCCATACGTTCCAGGTTCCAGCGCCGACTCATAGCAACATCAGCCCTGACCTCGTACGGAGCTTCTTTGTTTGGCTGGATGTTTCCTCAGCAGACGCTGAGGGATGCTTAAGAGGAAGGTATTCCGTGCCATTCCGAACAAGAATAAGTGTACATTCGTTTCTGTAGTACACAGGCGGTAATAAAAAGTTTAGGTACGTACGGTTAATAGTTTCAGAGATGTTTATTGTGATGAGAACAGTTTAAATAAAATATCAAACTTTATATACAACTCGGAAATTATTGATCGTCGACTGAAGTTGACGTGAAAAAAAAAAAAATAAATAAACTAAAGTTACAAAGAAGCGATTTAAGATTTTGTGATGCAAAAACTGTCTTCAGCGATTAGAGAATCACGTTTTGTGAAAGGTAATCGACATATTCGTATTCTGGAGCTCAAAATGGGTTCCCGCCGCGACCTCGTATTGCTCATATTGAACCATTTCAGGTGTCTGAATTACTCGTTAATTTTCAATCGTATTTTTCTAAACAGTTCACAAAATGTCAAAGATTTTTTTCTGTTCCTCAAATATATGGAGAGGAAAAAACTAAAGGGATTCAATGAAGCGCCGTCTCGTTTATCGAAACCCGTGATTAATGATTATCTATGTCAAAATGGGCGAACAAAGGGAAATAGAAAGACAAATGATGAGCCGAAGATGAAATATCAGGACTACAGAAGCCAAAAGGCAATATTCTGAGGTTGAGAATATCTACTTATTTTATTCGAAACATGCATTCACGGAGCTTAGTAATGCTGCGTGAAAGCGTTATTGGCGAGAGCGCGAGCGAGAACAATAGTAATAGAGATTCTTGAAGCGGGGCGGGGGGGGGGGGGGGCTCGTTAATCTTCCTTTGTTCCATCTTGGGCTTTTCCTTTCCATCCCTCAATCGACTCTGGATTGTTATAAAGCGAGAGAGATACAGAAAGAGAAAGAGAGAGAGAGAGAGAGAGAGAGGAGGAGGAGGGGGGAAGATTGATATGATGCATTTAGGTAGAGACAGAGGGAGAGACGAGGACATACGAGAAAAGAAGCGAAAGCGCATCACGTCTAGGAACCACCATACTCCTCGATACCAGCACTATTGCCACCTTTGGATACTGAATCAAGCTATATCTTTCTGTTGTGTTTCTCCGCAAAGATAAATTGTGAGATAGCGTGACGATGGTTGGCAAGTAATAGAATAAAACATTGCGAGTTTATAGTATCGTGTAGACCAGGGGTCTCCAAACTACGGCCCGAGGGCCACATTCGGCCCGCGGACAGATTTTGGACTATTTCACTTTTTACCACCGGCAACAAAGATAATATGGTTTTGGCCCTCGGAACTTACTGGAGTAATCAGTATGGCCCTAAGGCTGGAAAGTTTGGAGACCCCTGGTGTAGACCATTACAGAAGGAATATATAAGAGACCCGGATTGACTCGGAAAAATAGCTACGCTCTATCTCGATCATAAGATAATAAGTATTGGTTTTATCAGTGAAGAATCAAAAGTGGATTTCGTACCATCGTGAAATAAAATTAATAAATGAATAATAATAAAACATTATAAAAATGTGAATTGTAATATATATAAATAATCTTCGAGGGACGATTAACTAGCATCTTCGTCTAATAAAAAAAAAAAAAGAGTAGCTGCTCTATATAAGATTTATGATGAACTGCATTGGTTTTATAAATGAAAAAATCCAAAGTTTATGTTACACTATAAGATAGATAATTAAATAATAATAATAATTGAATTATTATGTAAGCATGAATTGCAATTAGAAAAGTAAAATCTGAGGGGCGATTAACTCGCGCGTTACTGTACTCGGAGATCTTTTCACGTAGAACAAGCAATCGGGACAAGAGATCGTCGTTCTAATTAACGTTCCCAGCTCAAGTTGGTATAATTATTCTTGGAAGAGACAAGTTATATCTGACGTGTCGGACGTAAATCGTAATGTCTACCGAGTAGACAAGGAACAAATTCTCCGACTATCTTCGTATAACCCACCTAATAGGTTGCATAGAGTGTTCTTGTTGCAGGTAAAGCGGTTGCTGATATCCGCCTGGATCCAGACTCAGTCCATCAGGAGATTGCATCCCTGCATTTTGCATCATCTGAAAAACAAGCGATTCGCAATGTTACTATTGATATAAATACTTCATTCAGAGTTAATACTGAATTTAAGAAAAGAAAAAAAACATAAAAAGATATCACGATTATCTTAAAATACAAATTCAATTGTATTTCAAACGAGTTTTGCTCATGCACGTTTGTTGTAAATCACTGAAAGGATAAAAGAACGAAGCATCGAGTTGATGTGTTTCAGTCTCGAATACAGCAAGTGGAATACAACGGGTGACGAGAGACGTCGACGCATGCAACACCGTTGGATTTAATATTCACGATCGGCAAGATCGTCGATCGGTCAGATAGGAGCAAATAAAAAGAGAAATGGAGATAGAGACTCACGACGGAGAGCATGCATAAGACATGAAGGATATCGCGATAGTGGAGCAAAGAAAAAGAGTAAAGGCCAAGACCGAGCAACGTTCGATCGGTCTCAACGACTCGAGGGTACACCAGCGATGACTAAGATCGATAGACGTGCCAGCCGAATGGAAATTGTCTTGCCTGCTGAGATGGATCTTTCCACAAAGAAGTTGGTACAATACGTATAGAGAAGAGAACAAGAGCACCAACGGTAGAAACTAAAGTTTCATGCAATCAATGACAAATCAAGCTACTAAACAATCTCATTTCAATAGCAGAACTGTTAAATTTCTTGTCACGTCATGCAGATACATTAGGTAATATCAAATAACTACGGAGAGTATGTACGAAAAAAAATAAATAATAATAACATTAGGAGATGGAGCGAGCCTGCTGCGTAATTTCTTGTACAACGAGAGAGCCCAAAACTACTGATTAACATTGACAAACTGAACGAAGCATCTGGAATTCTAGAAGGCACGATTGCTCTCATCTCAAAAAGATAACTCTAACGCATGAAATATAGCTTTGCAATGTCAGCAACTGACGAAATTGTTATGTTGACACTCAAAGCCCTGCATGAGAGTGATAAAGTCATGTACACAGATAAACTTGTTAAAAGCATCGGTAAAGAGTATTTTCTGAGATATACGACCAAGCACTGGTTATCAAATCGTCAGAACGATAATATCAATTCTGGTTACATACCTGAGATTGATAATTATGAAGATCGTGCTGTTGCTGATGGTGCTGTTGTTGCTGGTGCTGCTGATGTTGGTGAGGATGTATGGCTGGGATGTCAAAGTCCTCGTCACCGAAGCTTGGTGTGTGAAATGTCTGTAACACGAATTATGAAAGAACATTAGTCAACTGATATTATGGGTGATGTGCTGTTCAGATTAGATCGGTAAATAGTTCAAGTCATAAGCCGTTAGCTTTGATTATTCGTACGTCAGTCGTTACGGCTGATGGATAAATATCAAAGATAAATAGCAGAAAGTAAAGGGCACACGATAAGCTTGGAGAGTCGAAGCCTGTCTTGTATTCAATGAAAAGTATAGTAGGGAACAAAAATCGTTGGATAACATTAGGAGATTAAAAGAATGAAGGAAAAGTGGACAAGTCGAGGGTAGTGAAGAGAAAGAAGAAGCGATTGAGAAGGGTAGTCTTGGTACAATTGCAGCGATGTAGTTGAAAGGAACATAAAAGTGGAATCAAAGAATCCAGCCCTCTTGTGAATCCACCGACGCGGATGATAGATAGCGTTATATTGTTGAAAATCCTTTTAGCAATTTATTTTCGTCTCTTCTATTCTCTCTCGTTGTACTTTCACGACTCATCGTTCAAGAGGCGGGAGAAGGGGGGAATGTATCGCGAGGGGCAGCAAAGAAGGGAAAATAATTTTGTTTTAGAGCGGTAACATCGATCGATGGTTGAGAGAGTGTAAGGGAGCTGCCAGTCATAGCGTAGGAAATAAAAGTTTTTAAATTGGATTTAATAGCGTCAAGAATTTTTCTTTGAAGGAAACCTGGGTTACCTATTGATCGACGGCTCGTCTCCCTCTTCAACCACCACCACCACCACCACCACCACCACCACTTTCATAAAGTATGTATACAACGAACAGAATACTTGTAGGCACATAGCCAATTTATTTTGTTCGTGAGTCGCTTGGTCTCTGGAATATTCCATAGTTTATAACCCTCAAGAACGATGTATTACGTTCTGTGAGGGTCACAATTTTCGCAATGAATATTAGGAGAATGGAAACGAGACTGAGACCCAAGGAAGAGAAGAGAAGACATCTCTTTGTCAAGTGATTAAATAATTTCGAGATGACTCGATCGTAATCGCTCGCTTCTCCGTTGAATGGATGAATAATCGCCATGGAATTTATGTTTCTATTGTTTGAATTCTAAAGCAGCTGTAGAAGCAGTGGGTATAATACGCAATTGTACGTGGTGCCCGGAGAGAAAATGAATGGACGCAGTTTTTCACTGTAGACAGACAAACAGTTATTTTTGTTTTACTCGTCATGTACACGCGTATATATGTATATATGGGATCGTGCCTCAGCTGACAGATCAATAGGAATTATTGGAAACAACTAATAGTGTAGGATAGGTAACGAGCGATGAATCATTGAGTGGGTGCGCACGAGGTTTCAAATTCTGCTTGTATAATCGGTTGTTATGTTTGCGTACGATACACCGGTAGTCCTAGTGCTTTATGGCGATGGGAATTTTTATATAAATGACAGATACAAGGATCTTGCAGCTGACAATAAAAAAAAAAAAAAAACAAATACTTCTAAATAAATTCGATGATAGAAATCGCAGTTTGTATAACGAGACAAATAGCTACGCTTTTTATTCATTTAGTTATACGAAAAAGCATTAATTTGTACATCACCATCGGGACGAGAGTGTTAAAAATAAAATCAGAATGACAATAAAGGTAAAATTGTTCTCATGCGTCGTGTCAACAGGTGCGAAGTGAGATTTACCGGACTATACCATTGCAAAGATATTCTATACACCTCATCGTCACTGGATATCGCTCGAATGAAACGAGGGGAAAAAAAGAGAGATGTGAAAAAAAAATGATATCGCGTCGAGCGATGATTCGTGCCAGTGCCATGGGAATCAAAATGCGACGAAAAACAATACACAAACTGTGTCCCAACCGCTGCAATTAATCGAGAAACAGAAAAGAGCGTCTATTATTCGTTCTATATTTGAAATATTAATACTTGTCGGTGTTTCGATATATCTGCAATATCACACTGAGAGTTATTACGACCCGTTTAATTTAAATTACAAATTTTTCCCATATTCCTAAAGCTTTGTACACATTTGTACTCATATCACGCGTGTAAACATTCTTTCGCATTGTAAACTTGATATTTGACAGTGAGCCATGTTATAAATAATCTCTACCTAACTCGAAGTGCCTCTGTTATCAGTGTCAAATTTCCAAGGTTCTCGTCGTCCTAAAGCAGCAAAAATCTAATATTCCCGGTGCGTTTTTATTATCGTTTGGTGGAAAAATATTGTATTTCTTATTACTTTTGGAAAGTTGTGTTCTGGAAAAAGACATTAAAAAGAGGGAGAAAAAGAATAAAAGAGGATTCGAGCAATTTTCGAAGTTTGTGAAAAGCTAAACGACATCTGGTTCGTTGGCTCGAGTAAGATAACGTTAAAGCGTGTGACAAAAGGCGTAATACAGCTGTGCTAAGAGGATTTCAGAACGTTATCGTTATTCGCTATTCTACCTTTTCACTTCTTATACTTCTTCTTCTTCTTGTTCTTGCTAGTATATTCTATCAAAGATGGAGCAAAGAGATTGCATAGTTATTACCTGCCGGTGTATGGTGTTTGGAGAAGGTTCCAGGTTCATTCACGACACTCAGAGAAATACATAAAGCTTTCGACTGCAACTTTCCTCCTTCCTCTCTATTCTTCTCGTATAGCAAGAAATATATCATGATTATTATAGGTAGAATATAGCCACAGGACCCTCGTTAAGTTGCGAGAAGGGGGAAACGTCTTATCGAGAGCTGTAATAACGATTCCAGGAACTTCCCCGGAGAATGATGCTGCTGCTAGATTGGTATTTTAAAGCCCGACCCAACCCTCTACAATGAGCTGCAGTACTATCTACCATTATTATCATTATCAATGAATATAGTATGGATGTGGATTAAATTAATTGTCAGAATTCAGTGATTCCAAGCCTGTGGGAAAATGTGTTTCATCAAATTGTACAATTTTTTCTTTTTTTATCCTCTTTTGTCCATCCGGAAAAATACGGATGGGTATCTGCTTCGAGAAACAAATTATTTCCAGCATGTATCTATCTTGACATACACGCACGCACACGGACACGTGTTCCAGGTAAAGTTGAGGATGAAAACTGCGACGGAAAGTATTGGTTGGCGGGCAAGGGGCCGGCTAGAAGACGCCATTTTTCTCTACAGCGGCGGCAAAACTAAACTCGTTCTTCCATCTCGTTAAAACTTGTGCTCCGGGTCTCTCCGGCAACTTACTTCAGCGAGGAAATATTATTTAGATGGTTTCTCCTCCCTTCTTGCAGGTCCGCCGTGTCGGTCGACGCTCGATATTTCTTTCTCTTATTTTACTTTTTTCTTTGGCCAAGGCCCTCCCCTTCTTCCAAATGCAACCCTAACCGGGTGCGCACTTCTTTTACTCGCCTACGTCGCACGCCCCGAGACTTTCTTGCTTTCGCTGCCCTTCTTCTTTTCCTCTATTTTTTCTTCTTATTCTTCTATACATTTCTAGCCTATCCGCGACTCCAGACTCGTTCGTCTCTTGTTTTATATTTAACACGCGGGGTCAAGGTGCAGGAGCAACAAAGCGGATGAGGTAACTGTCGTAGTTACTTATATTCAAAAGTATAGTTTCCGATATATCTATTATATATTAGATATATAGTAGTGTCTGCGTAGTATAATATTATATATTAATTATAATTATACAATTGCGAAGTATGCATGGATTCGAAATATATAGAACTTGTATGACGCTCACAGTGAATTAAGATGTAAAGAGCACATGTCTGTAAGTGTTGAGATATCGCATCGTCATAAAGCGCTTTTATACATTTTAAAACTACGTTTACTTACTAGATGTCAGGGTTCATCGTTGCCAACGTTTATTAATAAACGTTGACAATCCTGACTCGCGGCCACGGTATATATTCTAGGTGGGGCGCTGTCTCGTTTGCGAGAAACGCAAGCGCGCGCTCGCCATCTTGCGGCGTTTTCGGTACATCGATTGCAGCAACCTACGACCGGCCATTTAAATACCCATTTAAATAAATCGTTTACGGTGTTCTATGTATCGAGATGTTGCGTATACAAGAGTGCGCACTTGCGAGCAGAACAATTCTTAAAAGTATTGGAATGGCAAAAGGCGAACTATCCATCTGTATTTATCGAAAGAATATCAATAACGAAATGCCATTTACGAAAAGTTTACAATATATTTATGCGATACCCGTTGCTTGTAAATATTAATTGTCAATATATAACATATCCGTGAGGTGGCGCATTATACCACAGTACCGGATCGTATCTACTATACATCACGAATACATTCTCGATACATACATTATATATCGAGCATAAGATCTTCATACATCCACTGTATATAAAGAATATATGTTCTGTGCATTTTTTATCTTTTTATTCCATTATATATCTAGAATATAAATTATATATCCTCGGATATATCTGAAGAATATTTTATTTCCATGGGGGCCGTTCTCTCTTACGTAAATACGATTTATAAACGAGTTTGAAAGATTGAAATAACCCGCTCTGGGACGAACATTATTACGTGCGGAGGGTACATTCGCTGTCGTACTATAAACCCCACCATCGATATTAGCTGCATCTGTGCCTGCTCGCTTACTATTACATTGGATAACTCATTTCTTTTTCATCCCAATACGGGTCGACAGTACTTTGGATAAAAGTAATAGTTGTAGACGACGTTAATAGGATGATTAAAATCGACATCAATAAAAGAAGGGGTTATTCCAGTATATAGCAGCACGTATATAACATCGTAGATGTAGTCGTCGTCATTGTCGTAGACTCTTCCAAAACCCGTTACACGAAACCATCGTGGCTATTGTAGTTTTACGGCTGGGTAATGGCGTGCCGGGAATTGCGGGAAATTACATGTTACCCTTGGCGCCCTCTTCTTCGTCCCTCTTGCAACACCGGTGCAATCCACCTTCCCCACTTCTCTGCCGTACAGTTCACCTCACTTCGCTTCGTAAACATAAACCTCTGTTGGTTGTTTCTCTATCGGGAAACATTGCTTCTAATGCTACTGTACTGATTGTGAGTAGCTCTTATCGATAACAGTACCGAATCAAACAGATACGTACAGGTTTAAGAATAAATATATCGATCGTCGACGTTGAACATAGAAATCTAATCGGCGCATGGCATCATCAAATAACTACATTTATTTATAATTATATACGACTGACATCCTGGTTTAGTCTACGAGTCGGTCTAGTTAATAAAAAAAAAAAAAAGTAATAATTTAGTCATCTAAGAGCTAAATTCGTCAATAAAAATTGGATATTCTTGCAACACCTGTACAATCGACCATCCTCATTATCCATCTGACCTCACTCGCTTCGTAAGCATAAACATCTGTCCATCGCTTCTCTATGATGGAGCCACTGGTAGTCTAACGCGTGTGGCTATTATTGAGAACAAAACTGAATTAAACAGATACGTAAAAGTTTGGGAATAATTATATCGATCGTTGAATATAAAAATTTAATCGACGTATCTTACATACAAATTGCTCCATTTATTTATAATAGTACGTGCCCTACATCCGGGCTGGCGCCAGCGTCGAACATCTAGTCTTGACGTCGATTTCTTCTATAAAAATTTTTTAAAATCATTCTTTCAACAGCTACATTCGTCGATAAAAGTCCGAGACGATACGTGCAAGACGTAATAATTAATGATTGTTTTTGGAACTAAAAAATGTCAATTCGTTCGTATGTGCTTATAGACAACAATTTTTATTAGTTTTTTTTTCTTTTTAATATTGAGATTTTATTTGCGGTATATAATCTCAAAGTTTTACACCCGTGAATTCTTTTTTTATTTCAAGGCTTGTACTTTTCTTCATCCATCCAAAGTATCTCCCTCGAAATCTCTTTCGAAAGTTGGCTCTCCCCTCTGGCAATGCCCCAGCATGATTCGATAACGGATTATTCTATTCTCGGTCCAGCCGTTCTTTTCAATTCTCCTCAGTTTCTTTACCCTCGGACTCTTTGGGTAGAATTCTCGTAATAGCATTGAAGAAAGAGTAGACATTTATGATGAAAATTGTGAGATAGACCGATGGTCTTGTACAAAGAAACAAGGACGGGGATGTTTGAAGGAAGATAAGGAAAGAGAGACACTGAGTACTCGAGGGTATTAAGCAACCTTAAAGTACATACACGAGAATTATATACTACACTGTTTTCATTTTACGAACAAAGTAACAAATGAGACGAAAATTAGATCTCACTTTCACGGGAGAGACGACACAAAAGGTTCTTTTATCGTACAAATTGTATTACGTTGAGCTATTCACTGAGTTTAAACGAACAATCACTGTTATACAAGATGTGACGTGACCGTTCGTTGCGTAATAAACAAACCTCAAAAACTAGTTTCTTCTTAATGTACACACATCTATCTACATAAATATCAGTGACGTCAATGACGATGAAAAAATTAACAGAAAATATGATTTTCTTTCGTATGACAAAGTTGAGTGATATGTTATGAATATTAAGAAATGATAATAATACGGTAGAAATGCGGTAATGGTATCCATCAGATGATTCTAATAATCGAATAGAAAAACCAGAGTATAATGTGATATTTTGCAATGGATAATCACAAATAAAGTTAGACTCTAAGTTGTTCTAGGATCAGCAGTTTAGTACATAACTGACGTAGTAATTAGGTAATAATTTAAAAAATAATAATTGGACAATTAATTACGGCTTTCCGAAAGTCGGTTACATAACAAATAATGCTGTTAGAGTTTTCATGTTGCGTGTGCATAATGCGGGGTCAGTTTTCATCGCCGTGATATTGCATATTCTAAGGAGAAACGAAATGATGTGAGAAATGTCTCAATGCGTGACTCTCTCGCCCCTTCGAATTGCTATCTAATTCTAATAATCTCTCGCGCATTTATACTTGCGTCAGATCAATTTAAGGTGATGTGACGCATGACTTCTATCTTTCTCAAATTGCCACAAGTGTGAGTATGGTGGCTGAATCTTCCTATCGGAAATTTCTTCGATGTACGGATCATCTGACGGAAGAAAAAACGAAACCGGTGCAAAAGACGTTCTTTGTATTTCCTAATCACTCAAGTATGAGACTTGTAAGAACTATCTTCCGTACTCATTCGCATTAAGGTTTAACAGCGAAAAGGATAAACTCGGCAATAAAAATGAGGTGAAGCGAAATGATGAATATGATAGTCAATTAAAAACATACACAGATTTAAGCTTGAGAATATTATGGCGTTTGAGACGCATATATCGCAGAGGGGATTAAAACGATATTGACAAGGTGTACACTCAACCCGAATGAAACAATGTTGTTGTATAAAGAGAAGAAGGACAACGTGCAATAGACAACGCGACAGAGCTGTACGTACGAGTAATATGACGTTTGCGTGTGTAGTTGCACGCGTGGTTGTGATTTCGACATATGTATTCGGTCTATAGCGGAACACTTCGTGCAGCTATGTGCCGACAAGTTTGCGTACGTTCGTGTTTCATGATTTAGCAATGGCACATGGCATTAAGCGATAGTTGACGACGTGTACGAACGTTCGACGATACGTGTCATGGTCTTGGCCAACTTTAGTGTCCTGCTCATTGAATTGTGTGTCGAGCTGAGGCGACAGACGATCTCACGACAGAATGAATATAGAAAAAAAATCCTGAATCGTAAGCAATGATTTAGCCGAATAAATTGTATCCATTGAATTTATTTCGCTCGGTATTATAATTTATATTATGAATAATATTCAACATTTTTAAGGAATCACTCCGTTGATTTAGTTCCAATAAATATTCGTTAATTATTTAATTATAAAAATTAAACTTTGCGATAAACGATCTCGTAGAGTCAAGGAGTAGGGATACCAGTGCAACTTATAAAGAATACAACATCATTATTAACAATAAATTTCGTGGTGAATTATCGGGCATAAAATGTCATACACCGAGAAGAGAAAATATCACATTGATTCGAATAAATCGGCACATTAAAATTTCTTTCCTTGAATCAACTAAATATTTATTTGAGTCAATAAAAATAATTACTTGATTCCAATATGATTGAACCACGATGAAGATATTTCATTGACTTCGAGTAAACATTTGTTCGATAGTACTTACTAAAGAAACGATTTATTTTATTCAAATGAATAATATATTTTAAATTACCGTTTGAAGGAGATATTTATTTGACGGCATTATGCGCGCCGTCGTTTCGTAGGAGACGCGATTTGTTTATTCTAACAGTGTTGTATCGAGAGCGCGAAATCGGCGAAACGACGATTGCTAGATTGTTACCCGAATGGAGAAGTTTTTGAAGGCGGCTGATATCCGCAAATATGTTGCTATATTCGCATGCAATAATTAACATTTTATTAAGGTATTATACGTAAAATGAACATTAAACGGATCCTCGAACCTTTCGTCAAAACGTTATAAAATACCGTTTTTTTTTAAATAACAATTGGTTCGTTGTAATGTTTCTGTTACTACATCTTAACATTAACTCCTTTAAAGTAAAATAAAGTAAGAAGACGCATCCAAAATGAACGTGCCCGATATGGCACGACAGGTACTACAGAATTTCGTAAGATTCGTTCGAGAGATTTAAAATGTATGATTCTAACGAAATACATTCTACTATCGTTATGCGACTGAGCAACAAATTAAAGTTTCACTGAAGTAAATAAAAGCGAGTGGAAGGCTTCGATACAATTTTCATTGATTCAGTGCCACCGCATTTGATGCGATTCGCGATCAATTAAATAAAAGATAATATTAACTTAATTATATTTTTCCATTAACGGCAAATAAAAGTTTCATAGACAAATATTTCGATGAAATCTCTTTTATTCGATGAAACTTTTTCTCTCGATGTTTTATTCCGCTTTATCTATGATATTATGGGAAATTTTCAAATTTCAATGCATATGAGAGTAAGAATATGCTCGAGTACCGTTTCTATTTGAGATTACACGTATTAAATCGTACAGTAGTTTGCATATGATAGTGCTGAACAATCGACCCTAAAATTACTAGTATTCAAACTCCATCAGGAACAGCCAAGAGAGCACGTTCGTTAAAACAATGAAATTATAGCCGCGGGGGTTATTTATTGCAGATTGCCAATTACCAGTCTCATAAATTGCACGCTGCCCGATTGAACGCGTCCCATATTTGGCTGGGGATGAGTGCAGTCATCCCATACCACCAACGTTGCATTACTCCTCGAGTTCTGGCTGGCACGTTTAATTTATGCGGATTGCTCGGAATCCCCTATAAGCAATTAGCACCGCATGGCTACCGAGTCTTCTCACTAAAGACGAAAGTCTCCTTCCCTAAAAAAATTCAGTAGCTCAAGCGTATCGAAACTGGAAGCCATTTGATATGATCTAAAAAAGCAAGTTTTTGGGTTAATTTATTCTATTTTCTCATATAATTTTTTAGCCTGGGAGAAAAACTGTGTTCATTTTGTTATAAATAGACATTTTTCGGTAGGATAAAGCCGTAAAACCTATCAAAAGACATTTTTTTCTCGTATTTCCATCAAAAAATGAGAATGTTAAATATTTTCTGCTTCGAACGACCATAACTTTGCTGCGATTTTATGGATTTAGACTTTCGTGCGATGATTTTGAATCGCCAAGAGTAGACTTCGTAAATGTCTTTTTGTTTATCCGAAACATTTTTTTTGTAGCCATGAGAGGAATTTTGAAATCGAATTTAAAAAAATGAAAAAAAAATCGATTGACCCTAAAAATCCGCTAAAGAAAATGTAAGCTTAATCAACGAAGTGCTGTTTTGAGCTGTGAGTGATTACGACGGAAGTATGCTCCTGATAAATCTAAATGAATTTGATTTGTTTCTCGTTGCTGTTACTCTTGTGCGAGTAAAAATCGTTGGAAAGACCCGTAACGCGTGGAACCACGGTAACCGATACCTCGGTAAGCATCCTCCCCGCCATGGGGTGGACGCGCAGCCGGGTGGAACCGGAAACGGACTCGGGTGATCCGTCTTATTCTCGCCTATTTCGAGTCACCCGCAGAGACTTCCGTGCAATAACGACCTCCCGTGGCACACTTTATGCGGTAGCTTCTTTCTTCTCAAATTAAAAGAGACGCGGCACGAAAAATACAGGTGATTTCACAACGGAAACCGGTTTTTCACCTCGTACTTTCGTCGTCGCCGATTTAATACAAAAATTTATGCTCAAAGACGACGAAGATAAGTGGGAGGAAAAAAAAGATGGAACAGTGGTTCTGCAGATGCGACAGAGAAGGAATGGCAACGCGCACATGCAATTAATCAAGATATAAGCTGGTTGCTCACCTGGTCAGCCATATTGTAGCCGTCGTGATGATGATACGCCGTCTGATGATGGTGCTGTGGCACGCTTAGTGACAAATCGAGGTTGTCGCTTCTCTGCAACAATAAATAAAAGAAAAAAAAGTGTCAAAAACTGCCATCTTCAGTGTAAATATTATTTCGTTTAAATAGAAAGAATCTGTAAGACGTAACCTTCGACGACATAGAATATTCCCAGGGGCAATACAATCGCGATAAAATCTTCACGATGAAGCAATATCGCTTTAGGTTGCGTCTTAGCTCGCTTGAGTTATACACAGCTGGTCGAACAGCTGTTAATACGTTCCGCATACGTATCGGTTTAATAGTGAAAAGTAATGTCGAGACGAGAAGTCGTGTTTCAAACCCTCCGGTAACCGTTCGATGAAGAAAAAAGAAAAAAAAATAGGAGGACAGAAACTCAACGAAAAAGAAAGACAGAGAGAAAGAAAAGTGGATGAGGCTTTCAGCAAGAAACTCTAATAATAATAATAATAATAACATATATTCGAGCAGACTCTGATGCAGAGTGTTTGTACCACCGAAGCCACTGGAGTACAATACTGCGACTGTGGATATTACAGGGGACCGCTAATTACCCGATGCCTTGACCATGGAACGCTCTAATAATCGTTATTCTAACGCTAATTGCCACTGCACTTTCTCTCTCTCTCCCACTCTCAATTATATTATAGTTTCAGGACGATCGAGCAAGGGTGAGCTCGGTGATTCTGTGCACGTATATGCGTCGCTGTATAAAGCTTCGAACCAATGATTGGGTCCATAGAAGAATGCGTGTGTAGCAATTGAGAGACCGGCGGAGAACTGAGAGGCTATTAAATGTATAATAGCTCCAGGAGAAAAGAAGCAACACAAAAAAAAAAATATATATATATATACATTCCTGAGAGGATATCGAAAATGTATCGCTCTCCTCTTCTCTCCTGCTTTGGGAATTGAATTACCTGTAAAGTGCACGATCGCTCGTTGGACAAAAGAGCGGTAGAGGCAAAGCATACGGGTTTCTCTCTCTTTCTTCCTCTTTCTCTCTCTTTCTCTCTCTCAGGTCTCTTCGTATATTTCATGTATAATGTTATAGAGTATATGAAAATGTGTGCGTACCATCGATACTAAATAGTGTATGTATATATTCACGTTTATGGCAACGCTAGGGACGTAGAGGGAGCTGTATACCATAGTTATACCAGCGTATAGTACAGAATATACACGTGTAGTCGTATAATTCTCTCTGTGTCCCTGTCCACCGTCCCGGTGGGACGACGCGAAGCGAATGCGAGCCACATGAATTACCGCAATTACGCACAAATTACCGTCTCTATCTCTATTATGTTCTGGCGCGATGGTCGACTGTATAGAGTAATACATACACGCGCGTAAAGCTTCGCTGTTGAGGCTATTACTTTCCTTACCTTCTTATTTCGCTAAAGACGACTCTTTCCTTCGATTTCCTTCTTTTCTTTTTTTTTCTTTTCTATACGGCTGCTGCTGCTGATCGTTCGTTTCATGTTTCTTTCCTGTTTCACTTCCCTCGTGTCCCCTATTCTTTTTTTTTTCCTATAACTCTGACTAAGTTGGATGGTTGACTCAATATTGACGACATTGCGACTTTGGCTTGAGTGTCCTTCCTTAAACGTCTTCACTGTTTGACTATTTCTGTTGCAATGATGTATAATTTACTCTTTGCTTTACACGTTTGCAAAGTCTGTACCGTTTCTATGAAGTTCTTTATGAAAAATGTTAAGTTTATGGTGTAAGAGAAAAAGTTGTTTCATTGTAATCGAACGATATGCGCGCGACTTTAATCGGCGTTGTTATAGGTCTACAATGTTCTAAACAATATTTTATAATAACTCGGCTTTTTTTTCCCTCGATATAAGTGTCGCCGCCGCGGCTTTAATTTCAAAGTCCTCGTCTGTGCCATGTAGCTGTTCCATTATTTCTATTGTAATGAGGGATAATTTACTCTTTCCTTTATTCGTTTACAAACTTTGTACGCCTGACACAAAGTTCTTTGTGGAGAATCGAAAGTTATAACGTCCGAGAAAAAGTGGTTACATCGTCATCGATCGAGAAATTTACAACCTTAAACAATGTCATTAAAACTCTGCAAAGGCTCAAATAAAGTTTTCTAATAGCTCACTTCTTTTTCCTCCATAAAAGTGAATAATGGATTTTCAACGAAGAGGAAATAAATTTAAATGATTAGTTCGTTGAATATTTTTTTTTTTTAAATAATAATATAACGAAATGTATTTTAAAAAAAACGTAAACGATGAAAAAACGGTTGGTCATTCACGCTACGAATTCGATAAACTCCAAGCGGAGAATGTATTGTACGCTTTTGGAATTTTGTATAGATTCGCGTGCTCGAGCGAGGCTTTGAATCACAGAGAGGAAGTAGGAGGCTGCGGAATCAACGTGCCTTCGAGATGGACCGTCGGACGAGCCTCGGGTTACACGGTATTCAGGATAGAACGACAACTATACGAAAACGTGGAGAACGACGCTATACTTTGGCCATCGCAATCACCACTGGCTGATCGCGCACTTACTATAGGAACGGGAATGGAACACGAGAACAATGCAGGCTAGGTGGCATTCGCGCAACGTTCTCTCTACTCGCATTCGGCGCGAAGAATGTCTACGTGCCATGTGCGTATACAAACGCATGCACCGCAATGCAAAACACAATGAAAACATGCTGAAATACCGCGAGAAAAAGCGGCCTTCTTCTTCTCCTTCTTCGTCGGGCAACGACCGTACTGCGTTACACCACAACAGACGAATACGATATTGTCGTTTACTCGAGAGGAATTTTCTCATATTTGTTCGATCTTACTGTAACACAGCTGTGTTGAAATATTTGAGAAATAAATATTTCGCGGTAATATGAAAAAAGCGTGAAATGTAGAAATTATTATGAAAAACAAGAGGAACTGGCATGTTTTGCTCGTGGCTGAACATACGCATTTTCTATTGAATTTAATTGCTTTTGACTTGAGTATTATAAAATCTAAAAATAATATCCAGGCAGGTGCTTCTTTAGAATTCACTGGAAAAACCTACGTTCAAAATGGAAGACGTACGGTTGAAGGAGAATATAGGCGGAGCGAGGGCAGAGCCGACGACAAAAGAACTGAGCATTTATAGTGACGCGGCTAGGAAAAATTCTTGGCTCCCCGACCCTTCTTGTATGTCGGTTGGAAATGGAAGGTTAAATATTTAAACCCGTAAAAGCTGTAACCCCTGAAGAGAGACACTTTTACAGTGATCGATCGGACCTAAAGATACTAGTCGGCTGTATAAATAATGTATAAATTCAAAAAAAAAAAAAAAACGTGAATTTAAAGATTACTTAAATTTTTACTTAAATGCGGTCAAAGAATACATTAACGATAAAAAAAAATCAACGTACAATCGTAGGTAGAAATAAAAATTCCATGTAATCCTAATACTAATATAGAAATGCCCATAAACCTCTGATGTAGAAAAACAATGTTCTAATCGTTGAAATTCCTTAAATGAAATATTTACAGCTATCGAAGGTTCAAATAACAATTTATCTTTGAGATTATAAAGGTGAACCAAAAGTATTTTATCACAGGGATTCCCAATGGAAATAAAGTACAGTCAAGTACATTTAATTTCATTATACATTATGCGTAACGTCAAGAAATTCTATATCCTTTTTCTGTAGCATTTTTTATATATCGTTACAAATGAATGACTCATATTTGATAAAATTACCGTCAGTATTTATTTATCTTCTTTTAATCAACCCTTCGTTATCATAGAATGCTTGTATATTGTTTTAAACGCCGCTATATCTATTTTCGTATTGTATCGCACACGTATGTACGCTTAAGGAGATATTGAGAAATATCTGTTGATAATTTATTCAATCTTTGTCAAGCCAATCGTTTGTTTATTAGTTATTTGTTTTTATCCAAGTCGATCTGTCTCGATGTTTAATAACTAAGTACGCGTAGTATATCCGTAATAATATAGTTGATATATATTGCGACAAAAAGTTCATACTTCGCAAATATACATCGGCGTTTACTTATTTTCCGCGTGGGATGGCCACTATTGGAATACAAATTTATTCAAAATACTTTACATGTAATATTTATTAATATTTTAACTTCTAATATTTATTTCATAGCAATTGAACTATTGACGTTTTCCTGAATTAAAGGAAAACAATTTGAGACAATTAATTTTTATTTATTGTTATTCTGACGTAGAATTGACGTGGAAAATTTATTTTAAAAAATCGTAGCGAACTTAAGATTTCCCACCTAAATGATATTGTTCGTTTCTAGTTTGCCTCAAACTATAACAATTTACCACCAAAATATCCAAATAATCCAGAACCTCCGGCCGATATAAACAACAAAAGAATATCTACAATAGAAAAATAAGACTTTTTACCCCTGACAAACACGTCTAATTTATTATTGCGAGTCAGTAAATCCTATCACAGAGATCTCCGGGTTGACCTTGCTACGGATTTTAAGCTTGTGGACTGTTACGACGACTTGATGACGATCGATTGATAAAAATTGTGCGAGTTGCTGCGTAAATACGAACAACAGAGCAGACAGCAGAAAAGTCTTCGCAACTCGTCAATTGTAAAACCATTCGCCCGTCTGCTGCGCGTTTAATACCAGACTAAACAGCAGTTGAGATGTTTCCTGGTAGAGTTGTGAGCTACTGTTAGTTGCGGGTAGAGTTGCAACGCGGTAGAGTTATAAGTTGCTGTTTAGTCCGGTAGAGATATTTCCTGATAGAGTTATGAGCTGTTGTTATGCACGGATAGAGTTGTATTGCGGTACAGTTCAGGTGAAAACATGTTTTCAGGTAGAGTTGTGATTTGGTAGATTTTTATCTGGTAACGATTTAAATATCCAATAACGATGAGCAGGATAAAAGTCCCCAGGTTCTATTTAACGAACCGTAATTGGTTTTCGAGATTGACTTTTGATCGATATTTGTGAATCCTGCAATATAGGATCGACCGAAGCGATGCTATGTTTTCTGCAATAATATCCGACTTACCGAATTGTTTAGGACTCAACCATACAACAAATTTTATTTAATTGTAGAAAATGGCATTTTGCAATCTCTCATAAACAATTTCCAGAAATGTACAAAGACACTTTTTTACTTTTTGATAAACAGTCTAAAACTCCGCTCATTTACGTTTAACGAATGACAAGCTTGTAATAAATGTAGCGTCGTTGAATATATACAGTAGGATCGTGATTTTCTTAATTTTTACTCAACTAAAACGTATCTTCTTTACGTAATGCATTGCCACGATAAACAATTCGCTATTCTTAAATTTCCCTTCTGTCGTTCACTCGACTTTCGGCGTCATTCCGACGCCGGAATGCACTCTACGCGTGCGCAGGATGCTCCAGCGGTTGATCGAGAGTGGGGGTCTACAGGGTAAATCAAGAATAGCGAACGTGCCCGGTCCTGTTAAGAAAAATAGGGTTCCCATGAACTGCAAACGTCTGTATGTAATCTGTAATGATGTACACTGTAAAGCAGGGGTCTCCAAACTTTCCAGCCTTAGGGCCATACTGATTACTCCAGTAAGTTCCGAGGGCCAAAACCATATTATCATTGTTGCCGGTGGTAAAAAGTGAAATAGTCCAAAATCTGTCCGCGGGCCGAATGTGGCCCTCGGGCCGTAGTTTGGAGACCCCTGCTGTAAAGAAAAAAATTGTAAATGACTATTCATGTTTTGCAACGCACGAAAGACGCTACGCCTGTCAATAAGGGCTTTGCACCTTTTTTATACGCAATAAACATAGCTTGACCAATTGATACTTCCACTTGAGGCGATGCGATATACGATAATTAAGCCGCCAGAATGCAAGAGAGATAACTTTTGGCGGCCGCAGTGACGCAAAAGAGAACAACAGAAAAGTGTAGAGTATCGTCTTAAGACTCACCCTACTCTACCGGTGTGTGAGAGAGACAGTAATCGAGATCGCGTGAGTGCGAGGAAAAGAGCACAGACTGCATAGCCTTAATTAATTAATTAATTAATAATCGCCGGTAAAAGGTGTGTAACGAATGACGTCTTGGTGCTCGACTATTATAGCAGAGCAGTGTGCGTATCATCGCAAGGAAAGTTAATTAAATTCCGAGAAGTGACGGGCAGCACTGATCAACAGGGAGAGCTGAAAGGCGAGTGTATAAATGTTGAGATGGTCAAGAAGCACCAAGCACGCACATTACATGCGTGATGTCGGTTCGAGCCTTTCTCTCTCTCTCTCTTTTTCTCTTTTGCAGGCGAGCGTAAATAAGCCATCGCGGTATGGCTCATGGACGGAAGGGCACAGCTGACTGAGAGAGGGTCGTGGATCACAACAGCGACGCTGCAGCTGCCGTGGACCTTGTCGGTGGTGCCGGTTGTACACGTCGCGTGCAGCATGACAATCATCTCCACGAGTAACAGACCAGAGTGGCTTTTCGAAGATAGAAAATGTTCAACTGTTCGCACCCCTAATGCATCGTTAACTACGATGCGTTCTATGACAATTTACACAAACCGAAGCTGCACTAACTTAAATAATTCTGTTTTATTGAATATTATTACTTTTACTGAAAGAAAAAAATGTCTATTTTTCAAATTGAAAGCTCAATCCCTTTTCATTTAATAAATTGAGAGTGAAATTCGAAAATTCAAAGACTAAAAAGCTCAAAGGGGTCTATCTAACTCAAAAGATAATATCGACCAAAACTTTCGTATTAATTTTTTTACTCTTGGAATGCAATTCAACAGAAAGAAGCGAGACGTTTGCAGTAACGATTATGTTAGCCTTGTTAATCAATTTTCGAGTAAAAATAAACAAAACGTGCATTCTTACATCTCTACAATAAAAATCCACTCAAATTCTGCTTAAAAAATCGAAAATTAAATAACATTTGAAGACTAAAAAGTGAATATGGTTCTTTTTTTACTTGGGGGTTAGATGCTGTTCGAGTTTTTAAATTGTCTCATCATTACCGACTGAGAACTGATTGAGATAAACTTTTTTTTTAATCTGGATAATTACAAATGGGCCGTTTTGACTCATATATTTAAATACACTGTACATAGCAATATATTTATAGCAAAACTGCGGTCAAGTATAAGCTTACGCTCGTTGAACGCAAGCAACAGTGGCGGCGTGCCGTCGTTCGTTCTCACCTTCACCGAGTTAACACTCTACCAGCACGTACGCTGTAATGTATACTGCATCGAGCGGAATGAAAAGGCGAGGAAGAAAAGCCTCGCTGGATCGTTGAACCGATGAGCGCCAGAGCAGTCAGTGCTGTGGTAGTATCTGTACCGCGCGGTGGACTGAGAATTGTGTGTGGTTTACTCGGAAGTGCATGTCGGCACACTGGGAAAACAAGTGCATTGTTTCAACACGTTTATCTGTAGTTAATTTTTAACAGGCGTCGAAACAACATGTCTTTCGTGCTGCATTCACATGTGAAGCTAACCACACACGCACGGACGCCGGTGCAACACACGTGAGTGTAATAAAAACGTGAAAAGCGTGTTGTTTCAACGTGTGTTAAAAGTGACAATAGATAAATATATTGATTCAACGCCCTTGTCTGCACAGTGCAGAAACTGGCAATTGCATAGTATCGCCACAGGTTTGCACAGAACCCATCTCTACACAAAGCTATCTCGACGCGAGGAGTTGTGCACAGATTTTGACTGCACGCACCCAAAACGACGAAACTGTGCACGGCATTGACTCAACAGGGCTGAAATATACACAGTGAACCTCAACGCGATGATAACCTACCGATAATCAATTTGATACACAACAACTATTCACAGCAGTAACTGTCCCGATGAAATATTACACATCAAAACTTGAAACCGTAAGAACTATACACAGTACTGAGTCCACACGGCAAAACTCTTCACGCCTAGTGGAGAAACGATTCAGGGGCAAACCTTTGCGGAATATCTAGACGATAAGACTTGTACAGGTTGCAAATCAACACACCGCATCTCTACACAGCTCCGAATGCGTACGAGCAATATTCGTGCGTTGGTAAGACAGAATATGTGTATCAACCGTTAATCTTGCTAATCAAGACCGCCAAATATCTATTTTAACAAAATTTTTGTTCAATGACTCCGTGATATGTCTATTTTTGACTTTCTATTGGCCACAACAACGGTCGGTACACATATTCTGACTTTCCAGCACACGTATATGGCTCGTGTACAGTTAAAGCTGTGTAGAGATGCGACTGTTTTCATTTGAGACGATGTACAGATGAGTCGTATCGTGTTGCGTAGCGTGTATAAATTTTCTCGTGCAAAGATTGCGCAAGGAAAGTTTGCCGACGAATCCTTCCGCTGCAAAACGTGTAGAGTATTGCTATGTTGACCCGATGCTGTGTAGAGTTTTGTCGAGTCCAAGTTTTACTGTTAAAATTTCGTCGTGACAGTTACCGCTGCGATTGAACAGTGTTTTAAATTGATTAACGCTAGACTTTTATCGTGGTGAGGTTCTCCGTGTACAGTTTAGCCTGTCGAGTCTGTACCGTGTACAGTTTTATCATGATGAATTGGATATGTGTAGTAAATAAATGTGCACAGTGGCCAGTGTGGAGCTGAATCTGCGTAGGTACGGATTCTGTAGAGACAGTGTTCTGCACGCGTGACCAACGAGAGCGAATACGAAACCCCGCCCGAGACCATTTACCGCGTCGCGGTAAAGTGGCGATGACGTGACGGTTAACGAAGCCAGAGTGGGAGGAGCCGATGAGTTTATCGACGATTCGATTTGATGATCGTATTATAGCAATTTGAATGGAATACAGAGTAGATATTACAGATCAAATGTCATTTCAGCTTTGACAAATTGTTGGACTCAATGTATAATTTTTGGAAATAAATTAATTACGATTGACACGCTGCGTGGAGGAAAGAACAGAAGTCTACAATAATTCCAGGACGTTAACTGTTCTCATATTTCTCCACTGGTTACTCAATGAGAGCCAATTATTTGGTCTAATTATATCTCTTCTAACCGACCACCAGTCCCCGACCTATCGCTAACTCGATAGAACCACGTTTTCACTCACTCAATCCCAGAAACACTGTGCTATCTTCTATCTCGACTCGAGAATTTGACGCACTTAACAAAGAATCGAAATGGTGCATTGGCCAATACGTGGTATCAGTTTACTAAATGTGCGCATACGGACGATCGACCCCGCTTTCAACCAGCTATCGGTATATGGTTAATGTTTACGACAAGTCATTTGCACGAGAAGAAAGAAAGGAAGTACAGAGAAGCCAACCGACTCGCGTAACTTGTAATCGTTTTTTTTATTTTATTTTTTACTTTGTGGCAAGCACAACCCTGCGTAATTCACAGCACTGTCGAGACTATTAACCTACCGCGCAGCCTGACACGCAGTGTCGATTATACAGCTGTGAAAGAGAGACACAATAATGGTGCATGTACCGTTATACCAGGAAAGCACACGAGAAATTAGCGCGTTAGAAAAAGTGGTGGAAAAGGTCGTTAACTGCTTGAAAAATTATTTATGCTTTACAAAAGAATTATCTATGGTAAATGTTACCTGGAATTGACTGCGACTCGTGAATTATTTACGTATTGAATTCCCGAGTGAACAAAGCGGAAATACTCGGAGTGCGTACTCATTTGAAATATCTAAATACCTAACTATTCTTTATATATCATTTCTTTACAATAAAATAAACAACTCTACAAAGATTTAATTCCGGAAAACATTTCTACCACTTTTTATCATCATCAGCACCGTCGTAGACTTGTCTCGCGGTGGAATTGTAATGTGATTGCGCTTTTATTTTTCTTTACAATTAAATCTCGGCAGAATTGTTTTTTGATTGAGAAATTGATGCTCGATTTGTAAATGTACCGGATATCGTGACGGGAATAAAAGAATGAGGTAAAGACATCAGGGACTGTGCTTGGATGTTGTCCGTTGCAAAAGCGGTTTATAACGAAACCGGCTGAAAAATATGCGCGAAAACAAATGAAATGCGGTTTGTTGAAACACGGATGTAACTGGAACACGATGTGCCATTCCTATCACTTGTTCTATGATCACCCAGCGAGCCAGACGATGTACAGATCCATTTTGGCGTGTGTAGCAGCATTGCCCGATGCTACCGTGAAACATATGCAAGGCAACAGGCACGACCGAAAGGGAATCATTGTTCCCGACACGACCTGCGGATTAACGACTGGGCTTTCAGGATTTTATCAGTTTTCAACGAACATCGTCTACGATATCGCAACAGGCTGTGGTTCAGGACATTCTATTTTTATTTTCTGTCCAATATGACGACATTGTATATGTATATTGCAATCGTTGTAGAATTTATACGGTATAAAAGTGCTTAAAGAATCAAAGGAAAAGTATTGTAATATCGAAATAATACCGTAGGACAAAATAGTTTACGACGGATTTTTTCAAAAGTCGATATTAAAATAATCATTCTTCGAAGTACGACGAATTTATTTGAGAAGCATCATTCAGTTTTAGATATATAAAAAAAAAGTTGATATATTCATCGTCGATACTATCTCATTCTATAATTTTTAAAATGTAAAATAGACTAAATTTTTAAGGAAAAATTCTCTAGTACATTCCGTTGGAAAGACAACAAGTGAAATATCAAACAATCGATACTAAAAAGTTTACCGTCTACCAGTTTCAATATTTTTCATTGTGATTCTAATTGCGTATACTCGATTAATATTATTCCGAAGAAACTTGTTGAAATAATAAAAATTAATCGTGGATGCATTTAAAAATAAATGGTAAACTTTCTCTATCATTATTATCACCGGTAGATATAATTCGATGCCGAAGGAAACATTCTAGAAATAGTGATGAGAAAAAAAATGCATCCCAAGAGGTTTGTTACATTTTATTATTTATGCAGGTTTCTTATATTTTGTTTTGTCATTCAGTCTCGGAGCAATCGTGTTGTTTATTCTCGACCTCCCCTATCGATGCATGAAATGCTAAAATATTCTCGATAAATAATGCAAGCAGTGTACTGGCATCGAAAATCAGGCTGCCATCGGTGCAACAGTCGACAGTAGCTCGAACTATCGCTACATTCTTCATATTTTCAACATCGCGCTTACAGCTATACCGTTGGCAACCATCATCACCGACAAGAACATTTTTTACCGTCAAAAACATCGACTTCACCGATCGGCGCTATCTCGTCATTCAATTGATCCTAAAAATACTTTTGTTGGTAACGTACCATCTGTAAGAATGTGAAAGTAAAAATCGTTTTTTACAGTAAAAGTGGGTCTATCGTACTAGAAAATATTTTGATACCAAGCAGGTGGGAAATAAACACAGTAAACTATGAGTGTAAAATCGTTTACGAGAGCGCGATGGTCCTCCCATGGTATTTAGACCATAGAAAGCTCAACGAGGACGGCCAAGGCTGTCGGTGCGGCGTTCGTGAGAAACTTGGTAAGGGAAAAGGGATCACGTCGTTGTCGACGACGTTGCGAGTCGATTTAACCTTACGAAACCCTCGAGTTGCAATGATTGAAAGTCAGTCTCGCTTTCTCTCTCTGTCTCCCTCTCCCAAGCAATAACAGTAACGGCAAAAGCCACGAGACAGTAATACGTGTAATTGCTGTACGGTATATGAAAAATTATGGCAACGGTGTTTCAACATTGTCTTGTAATCTCGATCTTAAATCACTAAATCCGACTGGAAGTACACGCCAGTGTGCTACATTTAATTGGAAATTTCGATAGCACGTTTATCGTTCTTTGAATCCGTTGTTTTTGTGCTGTATTTTTATTTTTATTTTCTGGAATAATGCTCGGCCGGACATCGTTCCATCGACTGATAAAGCAATCTCACACTCGATAAAACATTATACTGCACTCTACGGAATCGAGTAAATGGAGCGAGAGATAAATAGATGCACGAGTAGTGAGTAACGATCCAGAAACGTGACACTTACTAAGTAATGCGATAGGGTTAAGAGCGTTCACTCGCTCATCCACGTGTACGTGGCGCACCTGCGCAATTAATGTAAATGCAATATGCACGAGCGACGAAGCAATAACTAGGGAACCGGGACGTCTGACTAAAATACACAGGATACATGCGAGTTTTGATGAAACATCCGTGATCGTGTAAGAATCGAGTTGCTCTCAGCAATAATTCATCACCGGGGTCTTATCAACGACGACGTGCACACGACCCCGTCGTATCTTCTGCTCTCCTGTATACTCTATATGTGCTGCTCGCCTTGTCTCGCGAGTATTGTGACGCTTACCCCGCAATCTTATGTGGAGGGGAGCTTGAATTATGACCACCCGAGCCTCGACGTGACTGAAATACATTGGCTTGACATTCAACGTACCAGCGAGCAAGAGGATCTCTCATAAAGTTCGAAACCTAGCGTACAATTTTGCTGCCAAGCATACAAGTAATATCCACGTAATGTGTTGTACAATTTTTTTTAAGTATTTAATTGAATACATTATTTTTAATTTATTGAGATTGCAATATTGTGTATTGCGATTTTCTTTTAACAAAAGTATTTTGCCAAAGGGCAGTCCGTGTAATTTACGTGGCATTACAATTTGTAATAGTAAAGTTGCATGTATGTTCATTAAATTTTAATCAAGGAATTGATCGTTGTACAAATAAAATTCAAATAGAATAAAACTTTTTAATTAAATTGATAATGGAAAATATACTACGATTGGCGCAAACGTACGCGCTATGCGAGGGTTTGTTATATTCTTTTCTTTTATATTATTTTTTTATCATACATGCTTTACTTTATATTGCATGATGTTGTGTTACTTGTTAGGTGAGATTAGTCATGTACGATATGAAGTGTGCGCATAATAAACTCTGAGTATGACAATGAGAGCCAATCAGATCGATGAGTGATATAACATAAGCGGACTTTATTTACGTTGCGCACTTCAAGATTTCGTTACATCTATTTATTAATTGATTCATGTAGTTGACATTTTTTCGACTTGCAATATCAATAACAATGCATTACATTGAGAAATTTGTCGTTACACAATGAGAATACAAATACTCTGTGTACTTATTTTGACGAATGTTGTTTATTACGTGTTTTTTTTTTAAAGAAGAAAAATGTGCGGAATAGTATTTCGACTGTCAAATTGATCGGATTATCTAGTTTTCTTGCGAAGACAATGAAATCGTCGAAATAAGAAATGTTGGAAAACAGAATGCACATTAGAACCAACATTTCCAGTTATAAGTGAGGAATATTTTTTTCCATTAGAGCCCAAATAGCGTGAGTCGATAGTATCTATCTGACGCAATGATAAACGTAATGTATGTGTGCTATTTATACAAAGTACCATACAATAACAGGACAGACGTTGAGTTACACGCTGAATATACACGAGAAACAGAACATGCGATCGACACCATTATTTAAACGTCGTCGATGACAATTGGAAATAGAAAAAGTCCTTGTACGTTTAAATTTATAAAGAAAGAATATAATAATTGAAAAACAATTTATTGTAAACTAATTTACCACGTGGCAACACACGAGCTTGACACAATTAAATTGTAATAAAAGGGGATTAGCAAACTGCAATAATAGCAACAATTACCGAGATATATCACAGTTGTTCGATCGTTGAACGATAAACAAGTAGCATGCAGTCCGATCGGAGTGTCGCAAGCGCGCACGATGAATATAGATGTACCTGTCGTCCTCGATCATGTATTTTGCATCATCCGGAGGCAAGGAGAGAGGCACGCGAATCGCACATCGCACGCTGGTCATTGAAATTGATTATCGTGAACCATCGATCGAGAATCAATCAGAAAATCGATGTATCGAAGTAGCCCAAAGCTACCGGTAACGTGAAAGAAAAATGGGATTTTACTGTATTTTTATTGACAAAAAACGTTACTCAGTTTCGTGTTTATCAAATTAATTGTAAATCAAGATTATATGACCGATTCAGTGTCGTCTGCATTTTTTTCCATCTTGCTTTTCTTATATTCCTTATGCTTGTATCCCCACTCTATCTACCGTATTGACGCTCCGACCAATCGCTAGCGCCACCTCGCAGTTCAATCTCAATCAAACTCTTGAACTTACGTTACACAAACAGTACAGTGAAGTCCCGATTACCTTTTATCTATCTTTTCTTACACACCGCACCACTGGAAACCCTACATCGTCTATCACACTGATGTACCCGTTAATCGCTAGCGCGCCTCTTAATTTAATTTCAATTTTCTTTTTGTACCCAACCTAAATCAAAGAAAATTGGGACACCACATAATTTTTGTTGACGAAAAATTACTTTCTTGGTTATCAAATAAACCGTGAACTAACATTAAACTGGTTATGCATGCAGTGTAATAGTTCGGGAAAATGCGGTTGCACGTCCACTATTAGGGACGGGCAATATGAAGAGAGGACTAGATATAGGAGAGAGAGAAAGATATATAGATAGAGAGAGAGAGAGAGAGAGAGAGAGAGAGAGAGAGAGAGAGAGAGAGAGAGAGAGAGAGAGAGAGAGAGATGTTTTACGCGTCTGTGGTCAAGCACTGACTATAGCGTGTACAACGCTTCCGTCCATGCACCACGGTTATTCGGTTATTCGGATACTCGATGGAGAAATCGGATATCCGCAGGTTCAGAGCGTTGTTCATGGATTATAAACTGGCATTCGATTATCCGACTGATAACCATGTCACGTTGTACATCCTTCTCGTGTGCCACTATATCTGTGTGCGTAACCATACAGAGAGCTCGTAGTACCACCATGGGTATGAGATGTATATGGAGGATTGAAATGATATACGAGTCGACAGATTCGCCATTACACTTTAAGAGTAACGAGCATATATATCGAAGCACAAAGAAGGATCGATCGACTGCTTGAACACGGATAAAAGAGCTTGATTGTAATAACTAAGCGTTTAGAAAAATGTGAGCTAAACAAAAATATGATAATCCAAACCAAATTATTCTTACGCAACCAAGTACTTTGTTGGGTAACAAATTACTTGGTTGGCAAATATTTGACCAAAGACTTTAGGTCTTTTTTTTTTAACAACGAATCACTTTTATCTGTGAAGTCGGGTAGAATTCGATTGTAAATTATCGTGATTTTTAGAAACACAGGTTTAAAAGAAATCAAATAATTTATTTGGCATCACTTTTTGAGACTCCTACCCGTATCTATACAAGCAGAAGAAGTTTATTGCTCGTAAGCTTCAGAATCGTACAAAGTTAGTTCGTAAATTATTGTGAAATTCAAAATCTCAAGTAAATAGAAAATGTTTGAAGCGAAACGTCAAGCGGAGGCGACATGCAGAAGAGAAATAAAGGAGATTCAGGGGAACCACGTCAATATTGTTTAGCTCAGCGAAGTTTCTCGCATCGTCTCGAATCCTATTGATCCTATTCGACAGTCTGGAAAAAGAGATGACTGTTGAAGTTCATAAATTTGTAATCTAATGAATTTATTCATAGATAACACACCGCGGAATATCAAGTTTTCGCTGTTGGATTCGCACACGCAGAGTTTCTATGTATACTAATGTAATCGAATGCGCCGCGCCGCTCGTCGTCCTGTTGTCGACTTCTCGGATAATCAATCATTCATCCATTGCGGGAAATACAAACGAAGACTTACGCAAAAAAGGATAAACAAAATGCACTTATTATTCTTTTAAACGTTTACGCATAAACATTTTTATGCATTAATATATAAATTTAACTGTGAATTTGAAATTGCTTTTGCAAGTAAAATTTCTTTATGATATGGCCACTTTACAGAGAAAACATTAGAAGAAATGTTGGTCTTGAGTGCTACATCTTTAAACTTTGCACATACATATTACATGCGGAGAAAAAAAATACGGTTCAGCCTACCGCGTAATTGCAATGTACTAGTAATATTGGAGAACGGTTTTTAATTGGTTTGATAGGACAGAAATGCTGCCATTATGCACTGTACAAGATAAGTAATAATCATTGAGGGTAGCACTTTACGGTTACGCACGAATAGCCTGGAAGGCGTGCGACTGACCAGGCAAAACGACGAAGAGCCAACAACATACCTGTTTACTCACTACATTTGCGCTCTTTGTGGATAGACCAATAACCGCAGTAAAGGCCGCAATCCTATTAACGTTAGGTCGGTTCATCCCCCACCGAAATGTTGCAATGCATATTGTGGAAAAAGATTTACGTGCAAAAAGATACAGGAGAGTTGGGAGCAAAGAGGGGCGGCTCTCGTTAGTTTGAAACACGTATCTTTTGTCTACTTATCTCATGATTCATTTATTATTTGATTTAAAAAAAATGTATTCGATCGCACATTTTAATTTATCGATCGGACGTTTTCAATTATTTTTTAACTCAATTACATGAAATAATAGAAAGCAAATGTAACGAGTAAAGATAAAAGGTGTACGGGGTCCTTTCCCCCTTTACATACAATCCATCACTGTATCGCAGTTGTTGGGTATCACTGCAGAAAATACTTTGTTGATACAATCGGTGTCTACCTGGTGGTAATGCAAGTAAACTCCAGCCCGATCACCAGGAGTGCTTCGAGTAGCACAACATCCCACTAATTCAATACGCCAGTGCATGGTTAGATGGTTACCATCCGAGCGATAAAAACGCGTGGGAGACAACCCAAAGTCGAACAATGCTTACTCATAACGAAGAGATGTTGGGTCATCCTGTAAGCTCTCTCTCTCTCTCTCTCTCTCTCTCTCTCTCTCTCTCTCTCTCTCTCTCTCTCTCTCTCTCTCCGTCTATTTTTATAGTTTGATGGATGAAATTTATTGGAAAGACAATTTCTCTAAGTTTTTACAAAGCTAAAGTTATCAAGAGACTTACAAGGAAAGGTACTTTGGTGTCCCCCTCCGATTTTAATGCAACTCACGTATGTTGTAGAGCATCGAAAACTAAAAGACACGTATTTTTTTTATCGGCGGAAAAACATTTTTAAGGGGTGAAATCGCCCTTCAAAAATAGGGGTGATTATGCAGTTTCACCCCTAAAAATAAATTTTTTTCTTCAACTCGACGTGGAATTTTTATTGTCTTCAATGAGGAGTATTTTGGTTTTTGTTTTATTAAAATCGGTTGACGCCTTCTGGGGGAAACTGCAAAATCACCCCTCGACATGGTATTTTTGAAGGGCGATTTCACCCCTTAAAAATGTTTTTCCGCCGATAAAAAAAAATACGTGTCTTTTAGTTTTCGATGCTCTACAACATACGTGAGTTGCATTAAAATCGGAGGGGGACACCAAAGTACCTTTCCTTGTTAGTAGCAATTCAAGACAAGTGCCCTACTTTACCGACCAACGGCGAGACGCGGCCAAATTCACGAAAAAAAAAGGTTTACTAAAGAATTGTACCGAAAAAAAATATGTAAAAAGCAAATACAACGAGTAACGGATAACGGTAAAGGTAACGATCTTTACTTTCATTCGTTACATGAATTTCCGAATATTTTATTAAATTTACTTCATTGGATATGAATTTCTTTTAACGACTTTAGATAAAGTTCAAACATGCAGGCCACTTTCACGAAACAATGAATAATAAATTCAATATAGATAAGTGCCCGCAGGTTGAGAGAATTGAAATCGTGTTCACTCAAACACGAAATACTTTCGTTTTTTTTTATAACTCCCTTATGCTGACACGCGTGATTAGTCATCGAATGATTATGCGGCAAACTAGCGCGAGAAACAAGTCAAACAATCGATTTACGTCACGCAAGAAAATCCTTGAAAGTGTCGATCGATAAATGGTGACCGAGTTGATATTATCGCGAGCTATCTCGCTACAACCTGCGCTACTAAGTTATACGCCTTGAGACATTGAAAGAATTATCGAACCTTACGGTCTCTGCTACATAAATGTTATAATACATTCCGTACATACTTCGGTCTGTTTCTCACCACTTATCTTCCTTTCTCTCGGACTCCGCGAGTGAATGAACAGAGTATAAATTTCAGTAAATGATTATCATCGATTATATTCTTTATAAGCTTGATTGCTACAAAGATTATACGATAATTATTATGCCCTGAGAAAAGCAGCTGGGAGATACGTGAAAAGAAGTTAATTCCTATTACTACGATTCTACATGCCTCTCCCCAATCGCGTACAAGTCCAGAGTCTATAATTATTTAGCTTGGAAGTGCTGCAATCACGCGAGAACCTCTCCTGGAGCGAGCCATTAACGGATATGCGTTTGAAGAATTGCTCACCGGGAGGTTTTTATCGCGCTCGCACGCCAGAGTCGGTGGCTGCGGAGTGAGCAAGAAGGAAGAAGGTTAAGAGGCGCTCAACGACGAAAGTTATGATAATCTTTCTGAGAAGAGCGATCAGCACGTGCGAGCTCTTGCATGGTGCTGAGCAAACGAGCGAAAGAGAGTGAAAGAAAAATTGAGAGACCGGAAGTTAGAGATTAAACTCTGCGTGAATCATTGCGTGTTCCATAGTACGCCTTCCCCTACTCCTCTCCACCGGTCAGCTCCGTTACCGTGAGTCCAATGTACAGTAAATATGGTGGTATTTATGATATATATCTCCCATAAAAACTTTAATTGGAAAGCTGACTACTTGAATCGATTTTTTAAACAAAGTACAAAATAAAATAAATATAAAAGGAATGCAGCTATTAGCATTTTGCATTATTCGTGTTGCATCCGAAACGAGCAAATAATCTTTCAATGAACGCGCTCTCTCTTTATGGCGAGCGAGCCTTTTACGACACAAAAAAAACACAAATAATTTAATGCACACCGTTCCAAATTTATGGGATATTCTACATCGAATTTACACGTTATTTACGAGATGTGAAAGTTCGTGCTAACGTAAATGCACACACACACACATACCCACACGGAGGAAAAGAGTATGAGTTTGAGCTAGATATCGATGATGTGCATAAGAGGTTGGAGAATTTATATTAAAAATTATTGTCACAAAGCTTTTGACAATGGAAAGGAGTCTGCTAAAATTCATTTTGTAATACAGCTTTTACAAGCTCAAAGCAGTCCATATTTGGAATTTATCTCGAACATTTTTTGTAAATTGTGCGATGCTAATATTATTTTTACTTGTACCGAAATGAAAATAAACGTTGTCGCGCCATGAAACGAATATGATGAGCGATATTTACATAAAAGATTCTAAAAATAATACTAAAAATAATTGACATAATGATTTCGACCATGGATACGAGACTAATAACGATGTCGTGCGTTTATCTTATTCTCCCATCGTTACTTTATGATATATAGCTTTAACAAGTACAAAGTAATGTATATTTGTAAATTCTGTCTCTTTATCTTTTTTGTAGTTTGTGATTTAATGACACTACAACAAACGAGAATAAGCGTGAAAATGCCATTAAGCGAAGTCTCTAAGGGTATTGCACAAGACATATTCGTTATGGTAGATTATCGACGATTTACGCAAGAGCTTGTAGAATTTTTATTAAAAATAATTGACACGACCCTTTTGACTGTGTAAATGAGACTGATATCGATGGTGTGCGTTTATTCTCATTTATTATTTTGTGACATATATTAGCTCTTACAAGTACAACGTAGTGCCGAAGTGGAAATTGTTTTCAGTTTCTTTTTTTTCTTTCTTTTTTTTCAATTTACGACGCAAATATTATGGATACTTAGAGAAGAACGGTAAAAAGCCATTAAAGGAACTCAGTGAGGGTATTGCATTACAATATTATCGTATTTTTCGATCTTTGCGTATACCACAGTGGCAGAGCCTTGCGAGTGAGCACAGCACGACATTTAACAAAAGTTCAGAACTATATTGCGTCAGTGCTGTCATCAGAGAGGCTAGAAGTGGGCAATATGCCCTCTCGGTGAGAAAACAAAGGAAAGACCCCCTTCAGGTCCGTTATCTGGATCGAATTGCAATGCAACTCTCGTCGTCGTAATCCTCGTACCAGTCGTCCTCGTTTATTAGCTGTGCGCTGCTCTGTATTTCTCAATTGGTCCGTCCCGCTCGCAGCGCTGTGCTCTTGCCACCTTTTTCTATTCTATCGCCGGTATTCAAAGAATTTATACTCACGACGACAATTTATAAAACACGAGCTCTGGCTCGTTCCCGTCCCATGAATATCAGGATTGCTCAATTCGAACTACAAAAAAAAACATGATAAATATTACTCTGCGAGGTTATATTTCCCATGTATCTTCAGAATTTCATTATCGAAATCGTTCTGTTTTATCGACAGTCGTTAATGTTCGTACACGAAGGTGCACTCGCACGCGTAGATGGAATATGTTTTCTTTAAATAATATTCTTGCCGATGACCGGAGGCAACGATCGTTGGCATTCGAGAGGGGAGGAGGGAGATGTCTCGAAGAGTAATAGTAGCTTCGCGTGAGTCTATTTACGTGTTCGTATAATTAAATACATAAACTTAAGCTTTAGCGAGTGCTGGATAGAGGTATAGTGTTACCACTTAGTACAGTCGTGAGTATGTACAAGGTATGTACACGATAATACCGTAAAGTCGACGCTGTTGGCTCTGTCTCGCGTATCAGGCTTTCGAATTGTAATTTTCTTGATAAGACTCTCGATCTTCGCACCTTTCTCCTTTGCTGTACATACTGATTTTTCATTCTATCGCTCTTTCACCCATAGTTTACTTGTTTTTCTTTCCTTTTTTTTTCCTGTTTCGTGTCTAAGCTTTACAAGTGATGGAGTTCTCGCGTGAGTCTCTCCTCGGGGCGTTCGTAATTCACTATATGTAGTAGCATTAGCAACAGCCCAAGAGATGTAGTAATAAATAGTGATAAACTGATTTTTTTCAATGGTTATCTGTGCCAACACGTTTGCAATAAACATTTCTGTTTCTCGTATTCTCAACATACGATACCAGTCTACGTAGAGTAGGCCAATTTTGTATTTAACAGTGACAAATATATTATATTTATAGATTTTTTTTACTGCATTGAAAATACTGCAAAAGTGATTTATTGTATTTATTTTGAGCTAAAGTGTGCAATTTCAAAGGCACAAATAAATGTTTAATGTTTTTGTACTTGCTACAATTGTGAGTACGATTGAATCAATATTCGAAAATCAGTCGGTCTCACTTGACATGCATCATGTGTAGGATACAGGTGATTTTTCGTAATTGGTTGTAGCCCTGTAACAATTAATGTTTGCGATTATGAGTATCCGATCTACCTTTGTTAAAAATAATAATAATAATAATAATAACGCATTTAAGTTGCACATTTCTCTCTTTCCGTAATTCTTTTTACTTAAATACTAACGATGCAAACGAGTAATTTCCATAGTACTTATTTCCAAGTCTATTACACCTTTCGGGAAGCCAACAGAGAATAATGTACAGCTTGCAGTATAATGGACGTGTCGCGTGCCACCACAACGTGCATTGCTGGACTCACAATTTCCCTGAACTCCTGCGGCAAATAATATACCACGTCGTTGACGTTTATTAAATAAATTGTATCTCTTGACCTATGAGAATATATAACCTATTCCTCCTGCTGACGTGAATGCAGTGAAAAACAACTTTAATGACTATTCGTATAAGCTTCGCTACTATTAACCATATCTCTTGATTTATCGATCGATTTTAGAGGTGAGAGCTGCATCGTTATGCAAATAAGGGTATCAAGACGATCATTAGAGTTTCTAGCCATGGGTAAAGATGCGAGATGGATAAAGATTGTCTCTCGAAGGGTCCATTCAATAGTTATTAATTATCATCGGTTTTGGTTAAAAGAAAGAAATATGTTAACCGTGCGAGTAAAGGAGGAGTAAAAGAAAGATTTTCTACTGAAATGGGGCTAATACCCTGTTTATCAACTCCCACGTCTCGCTTATCGTGGCAATAACTTATAGCGTGGGTTACTCACTAAATGGCTCGATCGAACTTTAGATATAGCTTGCTCGTTGCTACGCGCGCGCACCCGAGAGAGAGCGAGAGAGAGAGAGAGATAGATAGAGAGAGAGAGAGAAAGTTCATTTGCTCGTAAACGAACAAGCGAGGCTTTCAAAAAGAACCAACGATCTTTGCAGCATCTTTATTTCCCTCGTTTCTCTCGTGTTGGATCTCCTTATCTTTACCAAAGTACTTCCGTGCCCATTTCCAACACGTAGTCTTTTTATTCTATCGTCTTCTCCATTCGATGGGGTTAAATGATTTTAGATGCTGCCATATCTTCGATATTGTTATCTCTGTGACAGAGTGAATAATCAAGAGCTCTATCAGAGAGAAATAGGTCACGTCGTAATAAGTTTGTCAAACTCAGCCTTTTAGTCAGGGACTAATAAGTGGTCGACATATGTATCTCAATTGACTTTATCAACGTTATCTAACATTGCCGCCAGATTATTAATTCCGCAGTAAAGATTGTTTGTGAATTTCTATGAAATAGAACAGCTAATTAACGTATTGTTAAAGTGTTATCTCATCAGAAATTCTCCACCGATTACAATCTGACGAAATTTTAATGAAAAAATTGAAAGGTCAGAGTAAAAAATAAAAAATGAACATATTTTTTTGGGTGTCTTTGGTGGCATTTTTTGAGAAAATGAATAAAAATTCGTGATCAGCAAAGAAATCGACGTAGAATCGTTATCGCTACGACATTTTTTTCTGCTATCTTCTTTTCATTCGGTGAGTGTCAATTATTTTGGGTGTTTGTGTAATATTATTAATATTCTTTGATATTAATATCGCTATGACAATGTGAATAAATAAGTTCTCCGTTGAAAAGCAAGAGGCTCGCCTCAATGGAAAGTTTTTCATACTCAGCATTTTAGTCAGGGACTAACAAGTGGTCGACAGATGTGTCACGATTGACTTTTCAACGTTAGCCAACGACGCAATCTGATTATTAATTGGACAGCAAATAATATTTGTAACATTCTTTCGACTCTAACTATAAGGTAATTAACTATTAAAATGTTATGTCATCGAAGTGTATCCACTGATTACGAATCTAGCACAATTTTTCAATAAAGGTAAACTTAAAAAAAAACAATAATCGACTATTTTTTTATACCAATTATTTATTTTTTTAAGAAAAAATTATAACAAATTTCTAATCAATAATAAAAATGTATACAAGCTCTAGATTTAGAAAGAAATATAGCAAAGATGAGTGATCTGAGATCGTTATCAAAGATAATCACAGCGAGGTATGCCTGTGGGAATATAGTTTTAATAATAAATCGCTCTAGTCTCGAGAGCTGTTGCTATAATTCCATTCGATGCGATTAATCGATTATCCACGAGCTGGCTCGGGGGGGTTGCACGCTTGGTCGAGCAAATCCTTTGGAGAAAGTTGTCCGAGAGGAGTGAGAAAGAGAGAAGAGGGTTGGCAAGAAAGAGATGAAAGAGGAAAGGGGGCGAGGCGAAACTTACATTCATCAAATCATGTTCCGCAGTGGCGTAGAATTTAATCTTATCACGTTTGCAATTGCAACGATTCGTCTCAGGTGGAGCAATATTCTCCTTCCTCACATTTTAGTACAAGCGTACTGTCGCTAAGAAAGATCGGAGAGCACGTAGACTTGTTATTTGGCGATTCAAAGATTGAATAGTCGAGATTGCGGAAACAAGAATTATCGATGACCAGTGATTATAATAAATTACGAGGTATATGTGCGCAGGTAAGAGCGAGTATAGGCGAGCGACTCAGGGATCGATTAACGAGAGAGTTAACAACGGGTTATCAGCGTTAACTGACCGCACGAGCTACAGCATAGACTCCTGTGCGGCGGTGATCGTATATATCTCGAAGGGCACGCAAAGAATGGGGAAGAAATAAGAATAAAGAAGTAGCGCAGAACAAGCGATATAGGTGGAACGTTCAGTGGGTTTCATGATTTCGGTTTCTGCGACTAGAAAACCCAAAAATATTCGTTGTAAAAGCAAAGATAATAAACGTTGATCGAGTAGTTAATAGATCGCTTTAATTATTATCTCTGCATAATAAATTTAGTAGAAGCCACGTTGGCCACAGCTGAACAAATAATAAACGTTCGTGCGCCACCTGATAGCGATAATATTGTTAACGGCCAAACTCCGTAGGGAGAAACTCTCGGTCGTTCCTTATCCCTCCCTCGCAGTTCCCTCTAATCCGACTTTTAGTTGCCTATAAATAGATTTATCTTGAGAATAAAATCCAAACGAGGCACTGTTCCGTGCGATAATATAATGCGTATATAGCAACGCCAGTAGAATGAACAAAATAATTTAGCCAAGGTCGTGGGCAGAAGCTCGAGGTATACTCAAAAAGTATGTGAAATAATTCATTCCGCCGAAAATTTCTCTTGACGCTCGAGCTTCTCGTCACGGACGCAACTTTCACTCGCGTTGTAACCCAGTTTCTCATCTCTCTGTCTCTCTCTGTCACGGCTGCGCCGTAGAAACTATCGCTTTATTATACCGTTTGGATTATTAATTATCAGCGAGATTAGAGATTATTATCCAAGCACATCAGAATACCGTAACGCGATTCGTTCAGGGTATATTATAATTAATGAAAGAAAAAATAATTTTATCCAGTTTCCTTCATTACAATGCATCAACTCTCTCCATTAATCAGTCGATCAAAATGTTTTTTTTTTTTTAATTATTAAATTAATTTATTTTTAATCGAGCTAGCAAGTCTGCCAATTGCTGTCAACCGGTTGCAGTCTTGTGCGTTTTGTTTGTTTTTATTTTCTATGTAAAGGTAGCCCCTGGATGATTTTCATTATTGCTTGCTGCCTTCGTCAAGTTTTCGTCTTGCTCATGTGACTTGATTGAGAAAGATAGGTGCGAGTCGATTTGCAAACTCGTATCCGTTCGAACAGAAGAAACCTATATACAGTGCGAGGAACCTGCTTCATCATCATGCCGTCGTGTATTAGGTAAACTCAAGCTGGATTGGCGCTTGGCCTGTGGCGGAGAGTCGAGTCGCGCAAGCGTTATGCTTCGATTAACACGAAGGAAGAGAGCCGTCGACCGAAACGATTTAATTTCAACGTTACAATAACGCCCTCGTCGGTCATTTCACCATCCCTGATGAGGGACCAGACTTGTGGAATTATTCATGAACGATTATTCCACTGAGGGGGAAAAAATGGCACTGGCAACTATTAACAATAACAATTATATTAATTAACGGTCGATGCAAATATAAAAATGGTCGCACGGACTTGACCGTACTTAAAGGGAGGCGAAACCTTCATACTTAAACAGATGCGTTTCTTCTCTCTCATTTCGCCGTGTGCGCCATGTTATTTCTATCTCTTTTGAGCACTCACGGTACAAGTATAAAGGTTTTCACTCCTTTTTACATAATTGCTGCATATATAGATTAAATAGTTACTAAAATTATGGTCTCGAAGTGGGTGTACAATTCGTAGATGTACTTGTTAATATATTATTAATTTCCGATAATCCGAATGATTTTTAATGTACCAAAGTATTTGAGGAATTAATTTAATTACTCGATTCTACCTTAATGGGCAGAGGGCGCGAGGGAGGAGGGTCCGTAACAATGCGTAAATTAATGTACCCGCGGCGCGAGGATCGATTGTGGTGAACAAACCGAGCTGAGAACAGTGACGGGTAGAGGACACGATGTAATGCATGCACGCATATTTTCACGCGTGGCAATTACGTGTATTCATTTGCGTATTGCCTCGATAATTAAAGCGTCTATTCAAAAGGAATAATAACAACAAAAAAAAGAAATTCCGGCGATCTCGGACCTAAAATAAACGTTCGAGTACCAATCGAAATTTAATCCAACAGTATTCTACCTCGAGTACAATGAGCAATTTCAATCGGCCATTATATGTAGTATCTATGTTTTAACACTGAGATCTACCGAACGATGAGCACGTGCGTGTAAAGAATACCGCAACAAGGCAAAATCAATCTTCAGGGTCCCTCATCGTTATGTATAACGATTAGACAGAGATAGTTTTTCATTATCATTTATTTCTCAAATAAATGATAACCAAGTGATTAGTTGATTCGATTACTTGAGTAAACCAACCAAATATTTTAGGCAAATAAATTAAGAATGAACCAAGGAAATATATAACCAAGCGTTTGATTATCGCAAATATGATAATTTGACGACGCATTGAGGAAAGGAGTATACAATAGATTGATAGATTGGATTAATTGCAATTAAGGGATTGACGCATAATTGAAATTACACTACTGTTTGTCCGTCTGCTTTGTCCGTATCCTAGTTGAATTACTTCCCAAGAGGATGAAAGGTGTGGATCCGTAGACACAAAACAGAAAGGAGATAATGTGGTAAGGGCAGGTCGCGATGGATGCAGAGGGTAAAGAGTCTCCCCACGCGGGCAAGGGTTCACGGACAAAGAATCTGTATACAGATATAGATCGAGTAGAAAAGGAAAGAGGAAGAAGGAAGGTAGTCCGCTCGAGTTATAAAGTGTAGAGCGACGACCAGCCCAGGAAAAGGGAGTTAACAAAGCACTCTGAATGTAAATGCCCATCGACGGGGAATCCCCACAGCCGGGTAACTCTCGCGAGAAGTGTGGATGTAAGTGTGGGAAAGAAAAGCAGTAAGAGTAGAGTGGTAGGGATGAGGAAAAAGAATAATAAGAGACGAAAGATGTAGTAACAATAAGAAAATGGAGGTCTTCCCTCTTCTGCCCTTCGTTCATTCTCCTTCTCTAATGAAATTTAAACAATTCGCCTCATCTTTTTTCTTCCTCATCTCTTTCTTTCACTCTCTCATCTCTCTCTCTTTCCACCACCTCCTACTTTTTATGTATGTTTTCCTTTAATTACTCATTGCTCCCCACGTGAAATTTACTTCTTTTTCGTCTCCTTTCTTTGCCTCAACGTCGCATCGTTTAAATAAGAAAACTGTATGCACCTCTGTCATTTACTTTTCGTTAGACCAACTTTCGGCATTAAGGTCGAAGACAGGACGAAAAAGACGGAGTATGATAGTGGGACAAAGAGACTCACGTTGATTAAGAATTGCGCCTGCGCAACCATCATCCGGAGCTTCTCTCTCTCTCTCTCTCTCTCTCTCTCCACCCTCCTCGTCACTACCTTTGATGTCGTGAAGCGGTTTTATACTTTTAATTGCAATTAACACTCTAAAAGACAAGATCACTTTGATATGTTGTCCTATCGCGGGTTCACCTGTTTCCCGCATGCCCGACAACTCGCATCAAACGCGTGTCTACACGCCGGGATCGCTTGCAACGAAGCAGGCGCGAAAAAAAGTATAAAACTGCTTTATGCTATCCCATGAATACGGATGAATCCCGTACGCTCGAAGTGTTTTGGAAAATGGCTTGACGAGGAGTCACAAAGGCAGAGTCACGAAGAAGGGCGCGATGCGAAGTGAGAGCAGAGGCTCTTCCCTTGGCGCGCTACTCTCCTTCTCTCCAAGAGGGTCTACGATTCGCAAGATTTCGCCATATCGCATGAAACGCGATACCCTCGGCTTCGTTATTGAACCACTGAGGCGTCCAACACTCGCGCTCCTTGCTGAATCTAATTAGTTAGCAGACTGCGTGGGTACTCGCAGTGTGATTAACAGACTAAATTATTTCGGTCTGATTACGACACAAACAAGAACAGGAGAGCTATATAATAGCGGCTATTCAATTACTAAATAACTCTGAGGTTGATTAGAATTGACTGGATGATTGATTCCTCGGTTGACCGCCTGGTGTCGCGAGGTACAACAGCGGGCAGGCCCGATATCCAAAGAATACGAACTAACAGAGAGGCCAGATCGGTCCGAACCCTTTACCTGCTTATATAATTGTCAGGACCCAAAGAGGCCTCCATTGTACCGACGATAGCGGTTCCTCCTGGTCTGCCTGCTGTTGCTTTTCGTTGCTGGAAAAAAAATTGCCCGCTTCGGACGCTCAAACTCCGACTGTGGTGTCCCAACGTCGCGTCGTTAATTTGCGACTGTTCCTCGCTGCCATGAATCATTATGCAGCGAAATTCTTCGAGTACATTGCCCCCTCTTGCGTCATCAAGAGAAATGAACCCGATAAAAATGATTAAATTATTCAAAATATATATCGGAATGAAATATAGTTTTCCGATGCACCAGGTCAGACATTTTTTTTCCGTTGAGAACATCAGATTGACAAATGGAAGAAAAAGATCGGAGGTTAGGGTAAAAAAACGACGCGATGGAGATAAACCATTCGAAATGGACTCGCTCTGCAGTCTTTCTTTCTTTTTCTTCCCTAACCGAACAGCTTCTTGTTCTTCTCTTTCTCTTGGTTTTCTCTTTATTCCCCTCCTAGAGGAATACAATATCGTGCTAGTGCGCGAGCTTGACTGTTAGTGGACGGAACATAAATAACTGTGTCGGAAGAATTTTAAGTGGCAATTCGGTGAGAGCCGATGGAAATTTCCCGCAAGCGGTGCTCGAGCGCGTTACGTATTATTACATTCCTCCCTCCCCACCGCCATCGGCCCAGCGAGTCCAGCCACTGCCAGCGCGCCACGACCTCTTTTTCTTCACTATTTCTTTCGTCAGACCATTCAAACTTGGCTATGAATTCTCTTCTCTTTATTTCAATATCAGTTCCGAGCAATTGAAAAACTTTTTTACAATTTCACGGCAAATCCCGGCCTCGCGCCAACTTGCATCGAGAAAATCTGTAGTCAAACTTTTGTTCCCAGGGAAATTCCTTTTAGAATAATCAAGTTTTCATTGTTAAATGGATTATTGTTGGTGTTAAAACGTTGAAACAAACGAAGCAATTACAATTTCTCTGCTTTCCAAGAAGAATTAACGCCCTTGCGGCCTATTCGTAATTAAAGCTTATCCGAGAGAACCCAGCGCCTAGTTTTTTTTTCTTGTTTCTTCGTCGAGGGGCGAGAGATTCTCTTGAAACAGCAAGACCCTTTCGAATTCTCGGGGGAACAGCTGCAGATTGCCACGAAATTTGTACAGGTGCTACGTCAGGTGTTGCTCGTCGTTATTTTGCATCAGTTTCTCAATTGTGAAACCATACACTGTGGAATATTTCCAGAGCAAACGAGAAAATAAAATACTTTCGAATGACTCAGACAGCGATTATTGGTAATTTAAAAAAGTAAAATTACCAAGCTGAAACTTTATCGTTTGTGCTGTTAGCGGTGGTAGTAACTTTGCAGACGCGATGGAAGTCGGTGAGTCATCCCTCCGCCATGATGCACAACGACCCGATTCCATCCGACATGGAACGAACGCAGCCGAGTCGTCGAAACTTGCAATCTCCCCGGAGATCTTTCGTGGCTGGAGCGCCGTTTCATCACTTTTACGTGCATACAAGCCGTGCACGCTGTTCGCTCTCCAGCAGCAACGGTTTCTCCTACGAGCTTGAAAAATGATTTATCACGGAATCGAAAAGCATGTGTTTCCTTATTCCACTTTTATTTTATTTTTTCTATTTAATTAAATGTTTTAATTTTGAATTAACGGGGGCTGCCAAGCGTAGTTTATTTACCGCACCTAACTAGATTCAACGCCAGATGCGAGTCTTGTTTTTTTTTTTTTTTTTTTTTTTTTTCATGCAACACCTGTCGACTGCTTGCGGAGAGCCAACGTACCTGAGCCCGTCACAATCAACGAAAGCGCCGCATGATTGGTGTTTCAGAAGTTTGGTTTAGAATTCGCCGCGCCAAAGAATAGAATATAACGAAGCTACGGGACAGCGCACGTGCCCTTACTAACCAGCCACACTTTCTACCTTAAATGAGGTGCTCGCGGTTTGCGTTTCCCGCTATGACCAATCGGGCCATTGTCAAAGCGTTCAACGAGCTTTAAACTAAATAAACAAAACCGCTCACTGCAATTTCAGTTATTTTTCCAGTTTATAAATGATGTCGCAAAACAATCCTGTATTTTATTCTTACTACCAAGTGTCAATATAATATTTTTTTTTAGTGGGCTTTAAAAAGAAGAGCTGCACATTTTTATTAAAAATGTCTTTAAAACGGCATTTTTGAAAGCCTTTAAAAACAACTTTTTTTTTCTTCGGTCCCCGATTTTGAGATTAAACCGACGGCCAATTTTAGCACAGTCAAAAAATTGCCCGGATCATGTGTAATATTCGATAAAAATTATTATATCCAACATTATTTGAATAGAAAAGTATGTTCTATTGATTTTTATTCGAATATTGCCCAACCCTGTTTCTCAATGACCTTACCCGCGTCTTTATCCCCTTTTCAACAGATTAATTCAAACTTTCCTCCGTATATCATATATTTTCAATGGTGCTGACAATATACTGACTTTCGTTCTTGTCAGGGTTGAGGGGTAATATCAGCCGTATTACCCCTCATCGCCATATTTGAGAGCAGTAAACGGTAAGAAACCCCTCCGAAATTTAAAAAACCTTGATAACGCGTATACTTGAACATTCCCCGAACTGAAAAGAGTGAAGGAAATGTCGCGGAAGTAGGAAATATATTTTACGTCTTCCAATATGTGTGTTCGCTTGACTTGGCTTCAGGGGATTCGGAACTCTCGAGAATGTTTGCCGGGGCAGCTCATATTCCATTTAATTCAGCCAATGCGATGCGTGGTAAAAGTTACGGAGGATGAGGTAAACGCAAAGGGGTGGGGTCGAAGCATGGCGAGATAGGAGAAATCCGCCGCTATAACCGACTCCTTTATCGCGAAGGAACCACTTTAAACTAAGGAAAACAATTCCAATCCAACTTTTTCTTCATCGTGCCCCAGACTCGCCTCCACCTCCACCTGGCATCGCCTTTGTAACATTTCTCTTTATCTCTATTGCCTTTCCACTCATCTCTTTTGCTTTTCTCTCCACCTGACGCGCACCCCCGCCGCTCCAACGTCCCTTATATTGTCTTGTCACTAAGGCACACAAAGAGATTATTCGACGGAGTACCGAGAGCTCGTTGGGGTGATACCAGAACAACTTTTCTCTGTTCGTCGTTGTCTCGTTGTTTCGCGGACGCTTTTTCGTCCCTCCGTCTATGTATCCATCAACCTTCGTTGTATCTCTCTTGCTTACGTTAAATTTTCGCTTTCATTTGCTTTTAGTCTGTTTTTTTTCTTCTTTTTATTTTTTTGCCATGAAAAAAACGTTTCTCTCGAACTAACTACTCGTGCAAACATAATGTCCATGTATGAGAATTGAAAATGACGCGAGGCACGCGTGCGATGAAATACCGTCAATTAAAATTCTCCTCACGTATTCGTAGCGTTGATCGATTTCTCTCTGTTGCTCAATATGTGGAAATATGTGTGCGTCCGTGTATACGGAGAAGCTTATGGAAAATCGGTGTCTTTGTGTAGGGTAGTGTAATCGTTGAAAAATTCCCGACGGGAATGGCCCAATTCCGTTCTCTTTCAAACTCGGTTCAATCTTCAGTGATCGTAAAAATAACGTGAAAAGAGCTTCGTTTTACGTCACCTCGTAATTCTTCGTCTCTTATCACGAAAGAGTTCACGTACAAACGTAAAATGGCTGTCGCAACCATATTTTTTTCAGGCACAATTTTTGACAAATCACACTCACATTCGTAAAAATTCTAATTTTCTTTAAGTAACTTTAACGTTGAATTCGTAAAGCGTATTAAGAATGAGCTAGGTAGCACGGATCAGAGAGCACGTGATATTTCTGTTGGCGGTGTGTCTATACCTCCTGAGTTCTCCTTCCATCGAAGTTAGGAACCGGAAATTGCACGTCGGAACTCCCCCAAGCGCTCCATACGTCTCTTCGGCTACCTCTCACGTCTGTAACCCTTTTCATGTACTTGACTGGACATCGCTCGAATAAATCGAAAGCCAAATGTATTCGATGTAAATATCACGCACAGGTGATATGAGATTTTCGTCGTGTTAATATCTGTCCCGTGCTGTCACCTAAACTATTTAGAATTATCAGAAGGAGAGATGGCTGTGGAGAAAGCCGCAAATGAGCGTTTTATAAAATCGACTTTAAGTATCCGATTTGGCCTCTGTGTCCGCATTCCCAGTGTTTCTATCGGTATAATCCACAACGAGTCTGATTTGCGGTAAGGACAACACCGAGTTCTAAAGGAAATGAGGTAAACAATGCTAAACAACGACGAAAAAATCGAAAAAGTCAAGAGTGAATGACAATACCTTGGGTTCTCACCAACTATTATCGTAACCCGCATATGTATCCTGCATGTAATTTTCCTCCGTTTGCCACTTGATTATAATTCATAGTTGAGACCACACGGTCATGCAGCCAGTAATAGATACTTCGAAATCTAATCCTCGAGCGCATTTACCATTAAGTACGTGAACTCAACGGTTAAATACGAGGTTCTCTCATAATTCCAAGTGTGGGAAAAGGCCTATTAAGATAACAAGCAGGATGACGAAGAGAGCGTGAGAGAATACGACAAGGAGAGAGAAGGATCGACTAAGAATAACATTTTTTTTGAAGGAGTATCTCCAACGATTTGAATATAAAGTGTTTCCTCCTTAATTCTTTATATGATAATACATGTAGGTTCGTTATTAGTCTACATTGCTGTTAAGTTGTGAATATTTCCTCATAATTACGTACTGTGTAGTCAATATAAATCGTATATTATAATTGGCTCTGATGAACTATCCAGAAATGATTATTAGTCCAAGCAACAATTACTGTAATATATTAATATAACCGTGAGAAAAGACGACAATAGAAATAAACCGAAAAAAAAAAATACAAGACGTTTGAACCAGGATTCGAACCCATGACCTTCCGATTACCGATCGACCGTTCAGATCACTGAGCTACGTCGACCAGTTTATTACGATTGATTTGAATCGTCCTCATATATTATTTTGTTATAATATAATATAATATCAGTGATAATTGATAGCCGATGTCATGATAAAATATATAAATAGCCAAAGGAATGTAATCTCACGTACAGAGGGACAACGGCCGTGTTAATTCAAGTATCGCGACCCATTTGATTCACTATTCCGTACAAAAGTGATTATTTTATCGTCTTTCTCGTTCATCTCCCTCTCTCATCACTTCTCAGATTGTGCTTGGGAATTAAAAGCGTTACAGCGCGATTCCTGTTCGAACACCTGTTCGAGACGAAGTTAGTTACCTCGGACTTGAGAGAGTCAGTGGTGCTGTGCTGGCCCGTCCACTGTCCCTCGCTGTTAGCTCGCGTGCCTGCTCTCATGTCCCACTTACAATCACGAGAAACTGGTTTTTGAGTCTACGAGCTCCGTCAGCGCAGTCGCTGCAGCAGTCGCCACGAGGTAATAAGACCGACACCTAAATCGCCTGTTCTAGTGATTTGTTATGAAAAGTTTACCTAAAAATCTTCAAAAAGCAATCCATAAGCAAAAATTAATGAGAAATTGCAATAAAAATAGCAGATTTAGATTTTAACATCGTATCTATCCGTGCCAATACAAATATTAAACACAAATTTCGCTTGTTCTCGTGACTGTCCAACAAAAGTTCACTGAAAAAAAAAAAAACCATTTAAACTGATTCGTAAAACCGAAATTGACGAGAAATAATAATAGAAATAGTAATTTAAGCTTGATATCCAATTTATTTTAACAAATACCAATTTGAAAGCAATTCTTTCGATAAATTGCAAGCGGCTTCGTTATAATTCCCACTGGTATATAGGTTTAACCCGTTCGATTGAACTAATGACGTTACATGCTACGTGAGCGTGGAATTTCGATATCGTTAATAGAATCGAGAATAATTATCGTACAATTTGTTCATTTCTCGTTACATGCGATTCTCATATGCGATACAACTATTTCTGTAACGAGAGTTTGCAACATTTGCGCGAAGAGCTTCAGATTCCGATATCTGACCGGTAATGAACTGCAAAAAAATGAAACCAGTAGCCGCTGTATACAGGTATATCGACCTACGTATGAACGGATATTTCGCAATAGAGACTGCTGAATATTATTGCAACGGCTTTCACTCCACTCGTCGCAATTAACGAGGCCGAAAGTTACCTTTGTCGAAATTTTCCTACTGTATTTTTGCCTCGTTACTGTCAGTCACACTGATACAAATAAAAATCTATATGAGCTGCTTATAATCGTACGATGTTGACAATCTGTTTACAGTTTTCGTCATAAAAATCTAAAAACAGATACTTCTTCGATTCGTACATACATTTCAGCAGTAACGGCTTGTTTGTGTGACATTGATATTGATATATTACGTATTTTAAGTCCCCATTGCATACAAACACCGAAGGATGTTTGTAAAATTTCAATAAAATTGTTATTTCCCCGAAACTCGCTTTAATTTATTTGTTAATTATCCGTTACCTCATCAGAGAAGGGAAACTTATTAGTAGGAACGAGCAATACAACAGGCTTTATTCTTTTTTTTTAAATATATAAAAGCAATGCACCTGTGTAATGAGTTTCCGTGTACGAAATGAGAAAGAAAGAAAAAAAAAGGTTGTAAGGTAGGACTTTGCTTCTTCATTATTTTCCATTTTTAACAAAGTCACATCTATTAGTTGATCAATTAAAAAAGCAAGCTCTTTCGAAAGATGGAAATCAATGGGAAGGCAATATACAAGATCCAATTTTGTATTGTTATTGAAAAGAAAAATGTAGGATATTGAGTTTATGTTAAAAAAAAAAAACAACAAAATGAAAGTGCTGTAAAATCTCAATGCTTTGATATATTTTTATTGAAACCAATGACTAGAACTTACTGCGACTGTACAAAAGTTTGGAACAATAGTTACATTCTTTTTAAAATTCAAAATATCATGGAATTCCAATCTGTGGATCAATTTTTATGAAAATTATAACGAAAAAAGTCATGTTTCTTCTACTTTGACTGAATGCTGAATTTCAATTCGATCGCTCCGGTAATTCTTGAGATAGACTTGAATTTTCCAAGGTCTCAGCACACACACACATACGCACGCGCGGGTATACGGCCGTTTTCTAACCAACTTTATTGGGCATTTCACACCATTTTCTATATCATGAAATAAAAATTTTGAAAAAAAAAAAAGTTTGTCGTTAAAATCAAGCTTTCCCTATGGGAACAAACATTTCAGAATTTTTCGACGATTTATCGATAGAGTCCAGCACGTTATCCGGCCGATTAATCATTAATCGAGATTGTATCGATTAGGTCAAGCGCGCTTCATTCGTACTTATAAACAAAAAAACCTAATTTTTGTTAGAAAAAAAAAAACACATTTAACAAACAGCGCGTGTCTTAATTTAATGAACATACGGCTTATTAGATGTTTCTGTAGGACGGACGAAAGATCCTACTTAATTGTAATTTATTCAAGAAAGCTGACACGACGTGGTTCTATCAGAGAAACGTGAAAACGTGGACAACCGTTGAGACGATCGTCTCGGTTGTTGTACCAATCACGTCCGAGTATACCCGGGACGTTTACCTGCTGACGTTCAAGGTAGTTTCTAAACGCGCGTCTCATAAAAGCCTCGGATTGCGCTTCAAACGAGAAAAATACTTATATTTTATCGTGTTTCTGTTGGTGATGATACTCAAAATCTCTTGCACTCTTCGCGACGTTAAGAGAATATATCTTATTCGCGCGCTTCCGCATCCCTCTTACTTACGGGTCAATGTATAAAACCACCCAACAAGATGACGACTAAGGATGCAATTACGAGAATGAAATGCAATCATTCTCACGTAGCTCACCTGTGCATGCGTATCGCATAGTACGCTATGCACGTATGTTATGCGTTGAAAATTGCAGGGCAATAAACCGCTATTGTGTCTAAGAAAGTGTGTATATATAGCACATTATTCCACGTCAGCTCCATAAGCGGATTAACATTCATACATATCTCCTCGTCTCTCTAGTCATTTTGTAATTTCTCAGATGTCGAATTTTTATTTACCAAACGATTAAACGACTGAAATAAAATTATTATTGTCAAAAAAAAAACCGTCAAAAAGTACAAGCGAAATTAATTCTAACGTTTCCTTAACGTCATTTTTATGTAGAAATTACTAAGTAACGTATAACTTAATAAAGGTGATAGTTTTTTTTTACTTTCTATTCAACATCACATGAATTACTTTTTTGTTTTGTTTTACGCGTGTACTTAAATATCTATTAAGCTATAAAGTATTTTCAAGGAAAAGTAAAATAATAAAAGGAACTTCGGGTATTTTGAGGTTTTTCGTGGGTTCATCGAAATGACTCGGCAAGACCTGACGGGAAAACGACCCAACAGATGTTTATACCTGAAAGGGCCTGATTTTCTTAGGGTTTTACCGGTCAAACTTTGTGAGCCGATGGCTAAGTACTATTGGCTACTAGAGTGGCTTCCCCCTTTTCCCCGTTCGCTCACGGCCCAAAACTAACCAACCGGAAACCGTTATTTTATATATTTCTCTCTTGGTCGCCTAATACCCTACGAAAAATCAGGTCCCATAAGCCAGCGCACTCGCAGCTTTACTTTATGACTGGAATATCCCTTCCGATACGACTCTCTGTACCGAGGCACAACGTACCGTATCAGACGGTATGTGCGCATACTTATACCGCATTTAACTAAGCGCAGGGTTACCTATACACACGTGCATGGTTTACCAGTATATACGCGAACATGCCGAGTCGTAAATGCATATTGTTGGCGCAGTTTACCCAGCGGCGAACGTTTTATGACAGAGTCATGCCCATCGGGAGACGCCGTACTTTCCTTTGCGTGGTTATACACGTATTAGCTTGAAAACTCTGGCTCGTGGTCAAACGATCGTTTACAGACAACTAAACACTGGATTTTACAAGTTATGACGAGAAGATTTCAGCAAATGCTGTATTTTCACCCCGTTCCATGCAACCTCGCGACTCACATTATTCGCAATATTATAATTTACAGAGCCTACGGTATTATAATTCGCTACGGCGGATCGTTATGTATGAAGGGAACCTAATAAAAAAAAAAAAACAACAACAACAACAACAGCAACAAAAACAATTGGTACGTCAAACGCTACGGAGTAATAAACGTTGAACGGGAGTGATGCATGACGGAAACATACGTACGCTATCGGAATAGAGTTTCGTTTTGTTATGTAATAAAACAGAAACGACTGACGAGCTCTAAAAATCGAATCGTCAATTCGCCCACTGTTCGTGAATGAATTAAAAAAAAAAAAAAAAGTTTTAAATGATTAATTAAATTTGATATTTCGTCCCAAAGCTGTCGGATGACAGTTATTTTAAATAAAATTGTGCGAATAAATATTCGATATTACTTAATTTCAAACGATAATCAAATATTTAAAGTAATATTTCAAATATACCAAAAAATTTCAAATAAATTTGAACTAGCACCGGTGAGATGTACAACGACGCGGTTTTTCCCGTTAACACGTTGAGCGCCCAGTTTGACGAGATTACCTACGAAAACATGGCCCGTCACCCGGATCTGGGTGACGCGGCGCTCAACGTGTTAATACGCGTCGTCCGACGATAATTGAAAATAATAATTTTACGTAATATTTCGAAAGTTCAATATTTTTTGAGACATTTGATAAATAAATCTCATCTCATCTTGTTTTTCCAAATACTATTTAGCTCAGACCCGTTGAGATATAAACTACGCAGTTTCACCCGTTTATTTTCAACGACGTACATCTGCATGCGCCGTAAATCTCATCATCCGCGATTGGTTTGCAACGTGAGTGATCTACGATCGCGATGACTTCGCAGTTGGTTCATTGTACGTCCCGTACGAGGGAACAAAGACTGACAATAGCAAACGTGAGTTCAAAGAAAAAAGAAAAATAAAACTAGCGAGTGGATATTGCGGGAGAAACTGGTCAACGCGAGTCCGATAAGAGCTCGATTACGATTCTCATCCCAGATAAAAGAAAACAATGGCGGACGTGCGCGATGATTGCGCGGGGGCGGTGAGGATAGGTCTTTCGTTTTGTACTAGAAGTTAACGGAATGTGTCGCGTTTATTAGCACTAACGACGTAGAGAAACTGCAAGAGTTCCTTTACGTTACTATCCGAGAAATCGTTAAACGTGTGTAAATGTACGAGTACAGCGTAAAGACGTTTCTTGCTTCATTGACAATATACGGGAGACAACCATTTTGTAGTTCATCGATACGGGGCTCGGAAAATTAGACATCTGGATTGCTAAAGTTAGTTAAACTACGTATTTTCCGTGAGTAATACATTTTTATAAATTCTATAACATCTACACACGATAAATCGGCAGTTGATCGCTTTAAAAATGATAACCGCAAAGTCCGAGGAAAGGATTGAAAAGATAAAACGCGTGCGCGAGAGTTCCGGCCGCGACGTTCGATGTCGATCGTTACCGAACAAACAGTTTAAACGATTTTATTCTATTTAAGGACGATGTTAAACATATTCTCAGTGTTTCTCCGTGAAGGCCATTCGTTCTCTCTCGCACTTGTACATCTTTTACATCACCTTAAACGAACCAGCGACCGATTGCTAACTCGCCGTGTATCGAACTGTAGCAAAACGGTACAACAACTTCTTAATTAAGCAGCAAAAGCCAAAAGGATATTCAAAGTATGTATCATTCAAACGGAAATTAACTTATCTTTTTGCATATGAAATAGATATCTTGCGCTTCTTGGGTTTGGAGTAAATGTTAAACACGATGGATGGTGGCTTAAAATACGAGAAAAACCGATAAGCTTTATACGCGTCAATTCAAAGGTAGAAACTCACGTACCGTCCGAAGAATAATCGAACAAAAATATTATAATAAAAAGCACGAAAGTTCTTGGTACAAAATATGTATAATAAACTTTAAAACTATTTTATAATAGTTAGTAAAAGTGATAAACGATTAATTGTTTTAAAAATCAATGACCAAAGCTCGTAATATTGACGTGATTTCATAAAATAATTAAATGTTCTAGCGAATTCTACTCCCGGTGCCCAATCGTCATCGTGTTCTCGCTCGTAGTCGATAAGATGGCGCCACCTACGTGGCAAAGAGAAGAATCGAGAGCCATCGTGTGAGCTGGCAGAAACGGGGAGCAGCTCCAACCTCCAAGTGTTTCGAAGCAGAATCATCAAATCTCAAGTTTAGTAACACGAGGTTTCATCTTACGTTTTCCAACACTTTAGTCTCAACATGCGAATACTCAAACTTCTGTTTGGTTAATCGACGCTCGTAACTTGGTTACGGTTTACGAGGATGACGCGAGAAAATAAAGAGCGGTGCTTGGTAAACTTACCGGCGCAGCCAGGCACGTGGAGAGAATGAAATCCAGTTTAACACCGGTACACTGTCACAGAGGATTGGATTAAATTCCGGCTGATGCGGTGGTCGGCGGGTGATATAAACGCTAATCCGTGCGTTGCACACTGAAGGTACACCGCTCACACTGCTCTTCTTAGCTCACACAAAAAATAAAATAAAAACGAAACCCGTGGTAACCACTCACCCTGAAAGCGTAACATCGACAAATACATGCGCGCGCGCGGATATCGTGCTTGTTATATCCACGACGCTCACGGTTAAACACGTTTTTCAATTCGATTGTAACCCGCGTTCACCACCACCGGATAATCTAGACGAATAGTTTAATCAGTTTGAATAGCGCGGTACGTATAGCCGTGTACGATAATTACAACGAGAGGGAGAGCACGAAAAAACGTAGCACGTAAGGTCTCGTGGCACGACGACAGCGTAGCTATACGACGCACACTCCTCGTGGCGGTTGGCGCGGGAATGAGCGGAGGGCAGCATTCGAGCCGGTCTCTTGGTGGGGGGGTAAACGCTCGGTGGGAGAAATATGGACGATCGGAAGGGGTATCGTCAGTCGTCCGAGGGGTTACGAATGTAAAGGTGGTGGGAGGCTCGTCAGAGGGGTTGTCGGAGATCGTGTCCTCGTCCCGCGCAACATCGGCCCAACGTTTGTCGTCCTTTCTCATCGTCGTCGTTTTCCTCGTCCTCGCGATTGTACGCGTAGCCGTTGATGCTTCGCGGGGCTGCCACCAACTCCGACTCGAATCACGAAACGACTCAATCTTCGCATGGATTAATCGACTGATTTACCGTTCGTACTCACGCGACGCAACTAAATTATTAAATAAATAATTTTTGTTTAATTCCAAAGAATCAATTTGCGTGTGATTTTAAACAACTTTATTATTTTTAGTTTTGAAAAAAGTACTTTTTGTTAGCTTTTTTTTTTTTTAGCTCAAGTTATTTTCTTCTATCGGAATAAATTCGTAATCAGCAGAGAAAAAATGTACTCGGGATCTTTAAAAATCCTTACACCTATACGTAAATCGATCGAACAGTTCGAAATAATTTTTAAAATCGTAGTTAAATATTTTATCCTTAATTAGATGAAAAAATTACTTATTCATTATGTATTGAATCAAGATTTTGTCTAAATAAAGAATTTTTGTGAAAACGGAAATGAAACTTAAAAATCTCAAGTTTTTTTCGCTTAACGTAATACGTTTTACGTGTTTTTCGCTAAACATACGACGGAAGTTGGTCAATAAACGAAAGTGGCGATTAAGCTTAAGGGGCGGAGTGGGCTACTGATTGTTTTCGGATAACAAGCTGCAGCTGCTCAAACGCGATTTCGCATTTCGATACAATCGAGCGACTAATTTTTTTATAATCAAGAACCCGAATACAAGATGATATCTATAAAATTATATTGAGAATCAAAGGATCTTACCTGTAAGTGAAATTCGATAGTAATTATATGAGCAGCTCGTTCTCCAGATTACAATTTAGTATCAATAATGAGCTACGAAATATCTTTATATTATAAAAATATCCAATCGCTGTGTAGTATAATCGGGAAGAATCACTGGAGTCCGAGAGATCCACAAGCCCTGATTTTTTAGGTTCTTTAGGTTCTCTCACACGGCAGTTGGCGCCCAGGAGGGCGTAGCCTCTCTCAAGTAATACCACAATGATGTAAAAGTTAATTTTGAAAACATTTTTTCCCTTCTACTTTTGACCTTCGAATAAAAATAAGATCGTGATGAATAGACGGAGTGAATATACTGATAGATCGGGCGAGTGCGGATGAACGGATTCGATATGTGCAAAGGGTTGGAAGGATTTGACAAACGGGCTGGATGGATTTGACAGGGCTGCGATGGATTATCCCGATTGACGGGGCGACGATTGGTTCAAAGCAGTCCCAACGGTATATTGTGGCGAGCAACGACAATCTCGAGTTACTTTCGCATGCATGCACTCGAGTACAAATCCCTATCGTCGGTTTACACGAGAATCCTGCGGGAACTGTCTTTACGAACGGATAGGGGTGCAGAGGGTTCATCGCGACATTCGCTAAATTATGTAATCCACTACTTTTCCCATCCCTCGTAACCCGCACATTGAATACATAATGTTTATCTTTACGAGAGGGAACGAGACGAGTCTATCGGGCCATATAACAATGAAAGCTTAATTAATATTTGAGTATACAAGTGACCTCGTAGAGAGTACAAAAAACATTGATTTCGTGTACATAAGAGCAGGTTGCTCGATGTAATACAAAGTACGTTCTTGGTGTGTACGCCTGACACACAACAAACGCAGCGTCAAATCCAGATGTGTGCCAAAGCAATTGGCATCACCGATCAAAAACGTTTACTCGAATTTCGATGTATGATTTATTTTCTTGATTCAAATGAATATATTTTAATTAAATTATTTTTGGGATCAAATAGCGTTTTGGTTGAATCAAATTGAATAGTACGATTGAATAAAATTAAGTTTCATTTCACGGTATATCAATTACGCTTTAGCTTAAGCTACATCATTATGGCACATAGTCGAGAGAGCCTGTATCCTCACTCGTATAACTCGCTGTAGACATGAAAAGTCGCATAGCAAACAAGAACGACCGGAAGCGACTCCGAAGAATATTGCAAAATGTATTCTGAAAAAAAATAATCATCGAGATTTTTACAAATAACATAGAAACGTGTGAGTTCTCGTTTTACATCAGGAAACGATATTTTATGAGAATTTAAAGCGATAAAATTACGTACCAGCTCGTTTAGTTATCGCTAGAGTCAAACTGAACTGCGTTTTTAGAAATATACTTAAGAGATCGTGTAAATAATGCCTATATCTCTTGAGGTTGGCCCAGATAACGAGGTCTGTGAGTGGCGCATGGTTTGTCGAGGTTTCGAAGGCTGCTCGGGGTGGAGGGAGTTCAAAAAGACGGATGGTAGGGGCAGTCGGAAGAAGGGGAAAGGAGATTAGTCATGTTTCATTATAAATACCATCGGTGCCACGCAACCGGTTGAGGGGAAGAGAGATAAAGAAGCAGAGTGGCTTATACAGAGAAAATTTAACCGGTTTTAGGCACGAAGGGGCATTCACACTATAATTAAACCCCGCAAGCGTGTCAAAGTTGACAATGTTTATTAGTCATTACCCAACGAAAAATATTTATTAAAATGAAATATGTAACTTTCACGTCTACCCATTCATCAATATAGTTCAATATCCTTCTAAGCTCAGCTTATCCCACAAAATTTAGTGCCCTGAATACATCGGAGAGAAGATAAATCACCGAAATCTTGCTGACGAATTGAAAAAGCGGATCAAATGAGCGTGAAGGCAAAGAAGAAGAATCGTACGTACATAAGTGGTGGCTGCCACGTAGTACAATAAAGGGAGTAGGAAAAACAGTAATGGTATTGGTGACAGCGGCAATACACACAGAGTACATATCTACGTAAACGGACGAATGTTCATATTCTCGTTATAGCGATAGGTATTGTGAGCGCGAGGAACTAGGACGATAGGAGTAGGAGGAAAAAGAGAACGAGAAGGAGTAGGGAGACTGGAAGAAAGGAACGAGGAAAAAGAGGAAGAGGAACAGTAGTGTGATAGGGCGGGCAAGGGGAAAGGAAGCGCGCGCGCACTACGTTATTACGTTTTCACGTAGACGCGGTCATGGGAGGGCTTTAATTTCAGAAGTATTCAAATTTATTTAAATCCAATTTCCTCGGCTTCCATATTAAATCCGTTGTGTCGTGGTTTCTCTCTCTCTCTCGCTCTCTCTCTCTCTCTCTTTCTTTCTTTCTCTCTCTCTCTCTCTCTCTCTCTTTCCCTCCCTTCCTCTCTCTTTTCCCTCATTCCCGCGAGTAGTCTCACGGCTTTCCCCCTCGCTCTCCGCATTTTCTTTCGTTCTTTTACGGTACAGCATAATCATGGACGACCCCGAACAGCACTTTCTGCTTCGGGACTCTATTTTTTCTTTTCCTATCCAACAGCTTTTCTACATCGTACTCACTCCTTTCACTATATTTCTCTTATTCTCTCTGCGTTCCAACATATATTTAATTCGTTTGTAGCTGAATTCATGTTCTATCTACTTGTGATTATTTGTCAAATCTCACGTGGAAAGCCTACGACTTTCCTCTAACTAACGCGTCCAAGTAATATTTTAACAATATTTAGATTATGCCTTGAAAGAGTGACGGTTCGGAAATACATTATGACAGGATAAATTAGGAATAAAGGAATGGAATAATTTATTTTTTATCGACAAATTTGTGTCAGGCCTTAAGATTAACTATTTTTAAAAAGGGACATACCGAGTAAATGCAATTCTCCTCCGTTTATCTTATTATCTGCATGTTTATTGTTATTTCTCAAAGCTCATGATGGAAGACTTATAAAAATACCTTCCAATATCATTTTAGTTAACTTCATATTTAAATTAGAATAATTCATTTACCTCTGTCACTACAGTCGGGAAACGTCTCCTGAACATTGCAACCTTCTTTTACATATCAAGAAACATGCTGGCGTCTGGACTCTAATTTAAAAGAACAATTATATACGATATGGACGTTTTCTAAAGCAAACGAAGACGTCTTCCGACTGTGGTGATAGCGGTTAATGAATTATTCTAATTAAAATATTAAATTAATTAAAATCACATCGGAAGTTATATCATCCTTCTTAAACTGAATTTCATAAGAAAACTTTTTAAAGCTATAGTCTTGTTTATTATAGTTTTACGCAGTCAAGAGTTTTGAATATAAAAAAAAAATTTGTATCGTAACACTTTGATGAACTTTTAATGAAGACTATTTTCAAATCTTTATGCATTGAGCAATCGTAATTACATACTTTTTATTTGATAGATTCGTTTTATATTTATTCTGCTGGATTAAATTAAAAAAAATAATTTTTAATTAGCACCAATCTTCTGTCTGTCAATGTAGAGTGAAAAATCTTTAGCAAATAAGCCAATTCGATATTACTACAAGCAGTACATTGTTCGACTTTGATAGCAAATCCTATACACAGCAAGTATGCACCGCAACGAGTAATCTTTATGTTATGTTATGAATTTATGAGATGACAGAAAATTGTACATGATCGTAGCTTCGACAAGTCGTTCATTCCCTCTTCGATAATATTTGCCGGAAGATATTTTTTCGTGGTGTCACGCCCTGTTTGAATTTGCATCACGCAGTACATGAATGAACTCATTCGGGACGAAAGAAGAGGCGAAAGAAACATCGTGTAAATTACCGAGAAGGCATTGAAGTCATTGGTCATTGGCGTAGCACGCCACTGGCGTAGGTACACCGTTTAAAATTATTTACGTATTGTCATTAATATTAAAATCGGATACGAAGAACGTGAATATTTATTATTACAAAGTACGTTCGAGTGAAATACGTATTGTTCAACGAAACGGTTGACGAAACTCCGCAAACAGGCTCTCGTTAAATGTTAATAACATATTTTTTATTTTCTTGGCAGCCGGTTCAACAGCCAACGAATTCTCTTATTCGTTGGGTCGAGCGCGATAACTCGGGTCATTCGTTTAAACCAAGCTTGTCCCAATCCTACATTAGCTAAACAAAATGACTATTATTACTTCGTGTCGGATTGATGAATACATTGAATCGCCACTTGAAATTCAAAATCGCCGTTGAGTTACACGAGTAATTGTCAAGGATGATCAAATTATTTGTTTTTTTTTCTCTTGAATTAACAGGAAAAAGTCATTTTCGATAATTCCTTTTTAAATATACTCATCATCGTTTGTCGTTAAAAATGATTAAAAACTATTCGAACTGAAAAGTATTTTAAATACAATTTTATTCTAATATTACTCAACCCTCGTCTGGACATTCGACAAAGTTTCAGGAAATGGTCGGACAGATATCATTAATTCGGAGTCAGAGATAATCGTGGAGTGTTTCGAATTTTTATGATTCATCCTCCAAGCAGTTTATGAGTGAAACGAGATTTTAAGGATACGCTTGTCAGAAGCACGAGGGGAAAACGAGAAAGGGGAACCACTGAAAGCGTTAGTCACTGTTCGAGAGAGAAATTTGCGCTGAGCGAACGAGGTTTACAAAAGAGATAGAATGTCTTTTGTTTATATGACTAACCGGAAATATTAAATTTTGAGCTATCATCGGTCATCGTCATCGAATCGTTATCCAATTTCGATATAATCTCTCTTAAATTGTCATTTTAGTTTTGTTAGTTTTTTCCATGTAAAACTGCGTAACTTCAACAAATAGAATGAATCGCATAGAAGCGTAGTTCCTGATGCTTTTCATACGTTTGTACAAAACTGGAGTCATGTTTAGGTGGAGACTCCAGTTTGCTTCGCCTTCCGAGATGCATATGAACTACGATTCTATTCGACACTGACTTCGTTGGTAACTTTTAGCATATATTGTTAAAAAAAAAAAAACTACACCGTGAAGAAATATAAACTTTTCAACACAATCGAATATAAACTGGTTTTGTTATAAATGCCCTTAAACCCTTCGTGAAATCTCCAGAAGTGGCATATCTTAATCATTTAAAGTTAATGCAGGGTATTTCGAAAGTTGGCATTTCAAGGAATTTCATTTGAGGTTACGTGATAAATCGACTGAATGGCTAAAACCTTTTTTCTCAGAGGCGATCGATCTTACGGATAAAAACAAATGATGTTTGTCTGCATCTATTCATTCCACGGTTTGACCTAGTTTGCTTATGCCACAAAGCCAAATCAGGAGTTTCTCATAAAATAGGTACAGTTAGTGAATACCGATTGCGACAAAATTGAACTTAAGGCGATTCATATAACTTTAAATTAAATTGTAGAATTCTTAAGCTTGATAAAACATGATAAGCATTAACAAACTTTAACTATCGTGTCCTTCCAACAATCAAGTAAAGTTGAATAAACTCCATTAATAATTCCCTGCATTCTTTTTTTCTCTATTGTATAACTTGCTCACCTCTCCTATTCCATTTTCGCTCTCTTCTTTGCTGAATCGGGCTGACGTAGACGACGTTAAACTCGCAGTGTATAGTTAAGCCAACGGAAAAGCTCACAGCGGAGTAGCAGCAGCAGCAGCATCAACAGCTATCACGGAGGCAAATTCGTGTTTATAAACGCGCTTCGTGATACGGTTAGCCTTAGGAATAGATAAATAATCTTAATTGGCTGCACCCAGAGATCTCCCGATCTTAATTGCGCCACTTGATAAAGCTGCCCCACGCCACCCTCGCGCGCATTGCCTGACTACCTTCACCTACTCGCAGGCATATACTTTGCTCTGGTTCCTACACACATAGCCAGCAGTATACTTCTATCGACTAAGAGAAACACAAATGACCTCCGATTCACGCTCTCCTTCGCTTCGGCACGTTTGCTTTCGTTTTTCACCGGGTTTCAGCGTTCACAATCGATAGTTCGATCAATTACACTTAGCTGAGAAGAGAAACGTGCAGCAACTCTACGAACAAGCACGTCATCTGTTTCATAAACAATTTCATTGCGAAACAGAACAGTAATGAAATAAGGAAATATCGAATTCATTTTTCTCTTATTTTTATTACTCGGTTTTTCTTTTGTTATTCGTAGACCAACATTTTTTATTATTAAGTAGAAAAAAAATTCTCCCGAATGTGTGGATGATAGATAAGAACCCGAGACCTGCAACACTGTGCGGGGTCATGCTACGTGGCCTGAGATAACAGGTGCTGCGGAGACTCAGCAATGACGACGAACTCCGATAACGTTCAACTATCTACAGCTTTACAATGTAGGTACTAAGTATACACATAGAACGTCTCATAGTCTCTCTACGGTTCGTTATGCTATCTAACTTTAGAATTTAAAAGAAAAAACGTAACTGTGGATTGTCAAGCAGAAAAGACATTAACGTCATTCACTTTAAGAGACGGGCATGGAAGAAAAGTATACGGAATGAGGAAAATTAATGGAAATAAAAAAGAAGAATAACATAAATTCAGGCTTTTATCATTAATAAGATTTTTTTTCTCTTCCTTTGAAAGAATGAAGCGATCAATCAGTTGTTCTAATAACGACTCTGCTTGGGGGAAAGATTAATCGGTCATAGAGATGACAAGAATTCGATAAGGATAAGATCGCGGTAGAAGGTTGCCGCTATTAGATTGACCCGAGATAGTAGGACAAGGCTTGCGTGGCAACCCATATAGCCCATGCTTTCTAGAAGGTTTCTGCATTATATTAGAGATAATGGGGTATTCCAAATAATCTCAAATAAAGTTATGAATTTAATTAAAACTATACATCACCCATGAAAATAAAATATATTTAAAAATATCTCATTTATCGTAACACAGTATGCTTCATATATGTTACGTATCGTACGTATATATTATAAGATATACGCGAAAATATATTTTATATATTATATTCCAGGATACATCCATTCGTGAAATTTTTGTAAAAAATATAATTAATGCCACGGGGGCTTGTTCTTCTGTGTGCTTCACGCACGAACCCCCCTGGGAGATCCCGGATTATGGGAAAAACCCAGAGTTACGCACCCGTCTTTTCCAAACCCCCCGTATCGGGTAAGTTCAGGGGGTTATGGCGGGGGGGGGGGTTGATATTGGGTCTCGATTCTTCTATACGGCGGCGGTGAGATATTTTTATAATATAGAGAGAAACTTAAATATGTACTTTCGAATATATTTTTTTCCATTGGGGGTGATACGAACTTAACTAAAGACGACTTATTTTAATTAAATATGATTTTAGAAATAATCTTAAAATTAATTAACGACAAGGTTCTGAGATTACTCAATAGAGCTAATAAAAAATGATTAAATTTTTACATTGGCTTATTTATCTCACAGAAGATTCTCAACTAATTAGGAATTTGGAGGATTTTGATTATGAAAAAAAGCAAAAAAATTGATGAAAAAATACGTTTTTTTAAAGGTTTTTATTAAATTTCCTAGAAAATTATTAGCGAATTTGTATTTTGCGGAAAAAATACATCGACATAGTCAAACAAAAAATGAAATAAGATTTTTTTTATTTCAGCCAAGCTTTTATCTTTTACTAAAATGGTGGAAAATGGTACTTTTCTGTACAGTTGCAGCTAGGTTCAATTTTTATTTAAATGGTTTTCTTCAGGGAGTACTCGTTTTATACCCAATGCGATCCGCGTAGGCGTCTTACGTAACGCACACCGTAACAGCTATTACACAAATGTACGTAATTCGAGATGTAATACTTGAAGAACTATACATATACTTAACTTCGTTTAATAACCTATAGCGAACACGGAAAATTCCAGCCTCCCGAGCAATTATTATGGCTGTGGGAGTGCATGGTAAATTATCGATTTGACAACATAGCTTGTTTTCCGATATTATCGAGTAAAAGGTACAACGTAACGCGTGTTTGTAAATAACTAAACAATCTACATCGTATTTTCAAAAGAATCCTTGGCCCTGCCATCAAACCCATCACGAAATCGTTCTTAAATTTCGGGGATTTTTAATGAATATTATATTTGTCATAGTTATATTTGAAATTGCATTGAATACCTCTCTTTTCATGATTATTTTTTCCATTATTGCTGTATGATAATGAACATATTCTTTGGGAACAAATGCGAGTCAATATGAATGATAAATCAATTTCGATAACCAAAATACACGGCATAACGAGATTTTTGTATTCCATGTATTTGACAATTGGTACTTTGTTCGATGATTCAATATTTCGTAAGCTTTGAACTCCCATTAACGCTATTAACGAGAATTTTATTTATGCTCCGGAAATACCATTAAATATTTATTTAAAAAACGTTCTCTAAATTCTACTTATAACAAAGTTAAAATTATATTTACAGTGGTAAATTGGATTCGAGGACGAAGAGCGGTAGTCGCGATAGGTCGAGAAATCGTCGAATTAAACACCTGCTCTTTCTACTTTCAAATCACTCCTAAGAGACAGTAACTGTGTTCTCTTCTGTTCCAACATTCTCCGAAGATCGTTTAATTCGAGCGTGGACAGGGTTTGGCTAGTTGGTGCATGGAGTCTGGGTAGACTGCTAGTCAGAGATGTTAAGGTGGGTAACCAGCAAACAGTTTAATTGGAACACGGAGAGTGCGGGAAGCCACGTTCGTAATCCAGGATTGTTTAGTGCATTACCCCAGTCTCGAACCCCACTCGACTCGAAGACTTTCTCTCTCTCTCACTCGCCCTCTTCTGTACAACTCGTTTGTCCTTTCAGTGGACTACACTGAGTTATTCGAACTAGTTAAGTCGAATAAGTTACTTCACTCGAAGTGGTCTAGGTTGCTGGACTTGAAATCGTGTGGCGTGAACCAAACGAGCTAAGCCGACTCTAAAACGTGGTTGATCTTCATGATACGAATATGAACACGGCCACTATTTCGTCAATGTATAGAAGAACCACTTGACTCTGTATGTAGACCACCTTTAGCCAAGTTCTATGAAGATAGAGTTGCAAAATAACGATGAAGGGTCACGAAATGTGTAGACATACGAGGAAGCGATCCGAGGAACACTTTGATTCAAGAACTTGAACGAAGAGAACGAAAGATCGAGGGAGAGAACGATGGATACGTATAATGATAGTCCTCCGGGGCTTCGAGCCGAGGGAGGGTTATAAGTATGTATACAGTATAACCGCGGTATAACGTACTCGGCCATCGACCGGACCTTATACTTAGGTTATTATTCCTCGGGATATGAGGGAGCACCTCCCTCATTACGTTCCTTATTTTTCGTTATTACGATGTTTTAATACGTTTCTTCGTTCCCCTCGTTCCCCGGGTCGCGCTCATCTTCACGTGAATGGCCACCTTCCCTTCTGGGATCTCCGGAGAGTTCCTCCGGAGCACGGCGCCTCGCCACTCCCTCTCTCTATGCACTTTTTGCAGTATGCAAATTATATTTCATTAAACATCGTTTTAAAATCAAACCTGTGTCAGCTGGCTCTGGTACTCTGTCTTATTCTCTCGCTTCGTTCAACAACCCCCGTTGCCTCTCTTTATTCCGCTCGTCCTGAGTGTAACCGTAGCTAGAGTCTACGGTAGGTTGGCTAATGATGCAGAGCACCGGAGTCTATCAAGGACGCCGAGTACGGATAGCCCTTTCGATCGTTGATACTCGGCTCGACCTGTCGGAGGCAATGGAGCGTATATCGATACTGTTGTCATCTGTGTGATCCAGAATGATATTCTATCGTACTATATATGGGGTCACACGAATTAAGCCCATCTTTGGCCAGACGAAATATGAAGTTCCGTTTAATTTCCAAATGGGAGACCCAGAGAAAGAAAAATAAAAGGTTTCCTAAAATGGGGATAACCTTGTTTCTTTATTTTTATTTTTGTCTTCCTTTTGTTTTTTCTTTATTTTTGTCTACAAAAGTGCTCGAAATCTAGAGACTTCCTGATCACGAGGCGGTAATCTCATTTTTTGCTCACAAAAAAAAATATCTATACGTGATAATCTTCCTTTAAGGTTATGTGACAGACCGGCAGAGTCGCCAAATTCTCCGGAAACCATTTTTTCAGAGACGAGTAATACTTCGGGCAACATCAAATTAGGTTTGGCTTCGTCTATCCATCCCACAGTTTAAATTAAATTGCTGTTGCCTCAAATATCAGTAGTTTCTGAGAAAATAGATACAGCAATGAAATACCGACGGAGTAACTGCCTGTGCCTATTACATCGGTAAATTACATCGCCTTAACTATGATAGAACTTTTACCAGATAATACACGAGTGCATTATGCACGTGCATAAATATTTTTTGAATTATTTATGTATCAGGGAAAATTGTATGAGATTAACTATTATACTTGATTTTTAGTTCTTTCTTGATCCCAGTTCAACCTCTCATTTGCAGGAAAATATCATTAGCGGTCGATGGACTGAGGAATTTTTTTTGTCTTATCTCTTGGGAATGCGAAGGGAATTAAGGGTTTTACTAAATACGGTATCCATGGCGTTGAATCAGCAGACTCAAGCTGATGGTTCACCGCTTATTGCCTTGCCGAAGGCTCTTTAAATGTTTGCCTTGCTGATTCAGGTTTATCTGGCGCTGACTAAGGTAAACCTGATACAGAAATAAATTAGATGTTGTAGGCACTAATTAAATGGATTTATCTAAATTTAAAATCGTCAGAGAATCACGTAATTAATCAATTTTTATTTTATTTACATGAGAGTAATTACACGAAGAGAACACGTAGAAAAATTATTAGATGCAACAACCAATTACGTGATTGAATGTGCTCCTGTTATTTTACTTGGTTGAGCCAAGCAAGTAGTTGCTTGACTGAGCTACTCGATTGGTTGATCGAACTAATCAGTTGGTTAGAACAACCGGTTAGTTAACCAAGAAAATTTGTTCAGCATATTTAATCACGTAATTCGTTGTCGCAACTAACCATTTTCCTTCGCGTAGAAGTGGATTTTGATTGGCTGTTTCGATTATTATATGCATACCTAACAACGAATATGAATCTTTTATGGCCACTATGAGAACACGAACGACGCAAATGAACTGGGCTCCCCCGCCCGACGTGAGCCCCCACCGAAACGAGTGAGAACTCAATGACGACAACGACCTCCCATTTATTCTAATTCGAGTTCGTTAAACAGCACGACCAAGCGAAATACTTCAAATAGAAAAAAAAAAAAAGAAGTCGTTATCGTAATGTTGAATTGCTTTATTAATGTCATATGAAGCAGAAGGCGAACCCAGCTGTCACGTAGCTAGATAAGAAATTGAGAAAGTGAGCGTGTTCCTGCTAAGGCAACAACACCGACTAATTGAACGTAATATCCATCTTGTTTGATTTCTTTGTTCTTGGAATAGCTTACACCATAAACGCAAAATAATTCCTTTGATCAACGCTCCACAACTGGACGAAATTCCTTTTATTTTAATATAAATCATGCGTAGATTCAAACGTCAGATAATCTACCATGAATAATTAAGATGTATTACGTAACGAGAAACGTAGACGTGATATATTTTTCGTAAATTGAGTGGTAACCGTCGCTATAGCCTTAACTGTACAATGTTGGAAGAGCGTATGAGCAGCAATGGCATATACACTAACGAGAGCCGCTATAAATTATGCTCCAAGGTTAAACTAAGCCGCAATTTTAGCGACGATCATTCCAGACCGACGATGAGTTCTTTGTGGCACAGCAGTGATTCTCAAATCTCGTCGCTGAGGAACGTAGAGCGCGTAGTTCGCTATTGACATACCGCGACGATCATTACTTATGCACCGATGTACTCTCTCACGGGCTCACGAAGTTGCAATCTATTCGAGATCGTCAACGGTCTCGCAAGTTCGCGAGGATAGCGATCTCGTTCGAACGATACCGATGTAGATCGATTCCTAGATCACTTTCGGAAGGTTTAAATCATTTTGATTAAACTATAAGATTAAGCTTCACTGTGATTAACTAATAGCTGCGATTGAAGAGTGAAACGAATCCACGGACTTTCTCATTTCATGTTTCACCGATCGCAGTTTCTCGATTTACTTTACAATCGAATTCACAACGGGAGTTACGACACTTTCATTAATTTTCAATTTCATTTGTTTATTTCTTGTAGAAATTATTTTACATTATGGTAAAATTCACGAAAGAAAAGTAATGGGCAATGAGTAATGAAAAGATTTATGGCCCCATTACTTTTCTCATTAAATTTATATTCTTGTCTTTTTTAAATAAATTTGTTGCAGAAGATACTTTCAATATAATATTTTTCTGCCAATAGAGTAGAGAATTTGAAAAAATTGTTAGTTTAAAATAATTTAGGTAACGAATAAACAGAGTGAGTTGAAATGTAACCGATGACTTACAACTTGTTGGATCATTCTGATCCTGATTATGTGCTTTTGTAATAGATGTGGAAACCATTAACTATAAAATCCGCAATAAAATATCAAGAAAATTAATTAAACATAACAAATAAATTGTTTTCTTTCAAAAATTCATGAAATACTTTCTGTCATTTAATATTCATTGTCTTTTTAAATATATTTATAGAGAAAATAATTTTTCCTTCTATTGCAATGAAATGTAAAGATATTTTTGTACTATCAATAGGGTAGGATATTTGTAAAGATAATTCATATAAAATAACTTTTATATAGAACAAAGATAATGAAAAGTAATTGGAAGGTTGCAATTCTGGTTACAACTTATTGAAAAACTCTTACTTATTGAAAATCCAAGTTATGTGCTTTTTCAATAGATGTGAAAGCCATTCACGATAAAATCTGTAATATAATATCAACAAAATTAATCAAACATAACAAATAGTTTTCTATGAAAATTCATGAAAAACTTTCATTCTGCATTTTAACACTAGGTTTACGGAATTTTCTATCTCTCGATATGCGAAATGCGTCAAAATGACGCGTCCCGTAAACCTAGTCTTAATATTAATATTTGTTTTACATATATTTATAGAGAAAATAATTTTTTCCATATTTTTAATGAAATGTAAAGAAATTTTTTTACTCTCAATGGGGTAGAACATTTGTAACGATAGTTTATATAAAATAACTCATAATATATAGAACAAAGAGAGTTAAAAAGTAATGGGAGGGTTACAACTCTGGTTACAACTTATTGGATCACTCTGATCGAGGTTGTATGCTCGTAATGGATGTGGAAGCCATCCGCTAGCTTTTTAAATTGAGTTGGACAGATAGATAAATATCTCTTCTAATCTCTGTAAGTGGATGGATGAAGTTGTGTGCGAACTGGTATAAAACTTTACTAATACCAGCTACACGAAAATGTCCAATCGATTTTCTTATGTAGGATATGGGTAGATGGGAAAATGCTGAGCGTCCCTTACGAGATTCTGGAAATGACAAAACTGGAAAGCCATTCGTAGCCGGAACAAATACTCAGATAAAGGCAAATCTCTCTACGTTAGGTATATATCCGTTGTATGATAAAACTTTTAACTGCACGCCAGGTCAGTTATAAAAGTTGAAATGCCAGGAGAGTCACAAAAGGTACTAGTTTTGTTGTTACTTGAGATGCTTCTTTAGGTTTTAAAGCTACTCGAGAGAGTGCACGTGCTTTCTCCATCTTTCTGAAATTGCATCCTTTTTATTGCATGAAAGCAATATTAGAAAAAAATATCTGATTTAATCCATTTTTTTTTCGAGGATCATGATAAATATATGACTTAGAGCTGACTGATTCGATTGCCAAGCTATTATATATTACTCGGCGAATTACTCATAAGTCTTATACAGAATATACTTGGTAAAAGATTGTCAAATATTTTCAATACGACGCATGACACAGATGCGATTATAGTTGATTTAGATGCGATTATAGTTGATTTAGTTGCGATATTGCGTTCCCTACGCATCGCAGGAGGGAAAACTCAGCATTGAAAATAAAATCAACGAAGAGAATTCAATGTCACTACTTTCAATGGCATTGGTTGTCGGTACAAGCTGTTTCTCTCATCGGGAATTGAATTTCACGGCGAAATACGTCTGTGCAGTCGGGAAAAAGAGTAAAAATAAGAGGGAAAAAAATAAAAAGAAGAACCTATGTAGAGTTTGATCCTGAGAGAGAGAGAGAGAGAGAGAGAGAGAGAGAGAGAGAGAGAGAGAGAGAGAGAGAGAGAGAGAGTCGTGATGTCTTCTGTATAGATCCAGAGAGAACAAAGTCTCGATTGGAAATAAGACCGACTTATTCGACGAATTGTTACTCAAAGACGATAAAAAAAAATATCTAATTATGTACTTTCGATATTTTTTATTTCTTTTAATTTTCTTAATCTCTCTCTTACGTTTATAAAGTGTTAAACCTCACGCTGCCATTAATCCAGATTAAACTCAGCAATTCTTGGAAATACGTGAATGTGATTGTTGTGATAAAATAATTGATGCCAGATAGAGATTGAGAAGTTTCCGAGAAATAGCAAAATTTCTCGTGTGATAAATGAATGAACAATAAAGACAATTGAAATGTCGATCGGAGAATTTGCCAAGAGAGAGAGAGAGAGAGAGTAAGAAGGGAAGGGTGGAGGAGCAGTGACGTTGCGCAATCACGAACGAAAACGTGCCTGTCATTATTCAATTACGTTACGTGGTATGACGAAACCCCCGCGCGGTATTGAATAATTACAATCTCAATGTGAAACTGCGTTTGTCCGTTCGTCGCTAACTCTCCCCAAGTTCCGTATGGACGTTTCGCTTACAATACGTGCTTCTCTATAATTTCGTTACTCATCTCTGCCATTAAAAACTTGTAACGAATTTAGCTTCTGCTTTTTCTTCGTATACCGATCCTTTGAATAATTCCTTCGATTCGAGTAGTTTGTGATATCCTTGTACCGATTAGAATACTAACAATGTAGCCCAGTTATTGTTAACATTTTATAATTCTAGATAATCTATTATTATTATAGAGCTATGCATAGATATATCGTCGTTGCTGTATCACGCGCAATTGCGATATACGACGTGAGAGAGTTTTATCGTACTACGCCGTATTGTATAGATAGGTACAACAGCTGTTTCTATGTCGAATGATCGTCGCTGATGCCTACCCATCCCTGCTCCATTATACGTGCGAGATGCAAAGGTGACACGGAACGATTTAACTTCAAACACTCGTTACTCGACTCTAATCTGTGGTATAAAAAAATATTGTAAAGTGTGAAATTTGAGATTTCATTTAAGGCATTTGTACTCCCGACTGCCCGTAGAGCAAATAGAAAGGAATATGCGTTTGACTGACACGAATATGTTTCTGTGGGTCCGATATTCTTCGAATCGATAGATTGTGTATATCAATAGATTGTTAATATCGATAGATTGACTCCAAAAAAAATTCTAATCGCTCACTCTGGCTTCAAAGCGGAGCATAATGCTATACGTTTTGAAAGCTTTTATATGTCTTATTGGCAAATCATTATGGAATCGAAACGAAAACTAATGACTTATAAACTATTTAGGAGCTGCCATTGTTTTCGCACATAAAAATCTTTTCTTTACCTTCAATCACGTTGATATACGATTTTATGACAAAAGATGTAAGAAAACGAAAAACCTTTCCTTTTTTTTGCCATAACAATTGACTATTTGTTTATGTTTCGATCTTTGAGGTAGTGTCAAGTTCTTTTAGTAATGTTTACCTTTATTGCACCTTTTACCTTAACCTAAAACTTCTTAATGTAACAACAAAGTAAGAAAGAGCGTCCGAAGTGAACGAATAAAAATTTGTCACACCAGCCACTGAAAAGGGTTCATTTGTACGCCGAACGCTCAAATCTGAATTCAATACATCGGAATTTTTTGGTATTAAATAAATCCATCGGCAAATATTTACTATTTAATTAAGGTGGCACATCCGGTTACTATTAATTCGAAGATATTCCAACAATTTATATTTTTTTTAAACATTCGAAGGCTATTTCACTTACGCACCTGTGTCATGCAGCCACATTCTTCTCTAATTTTAGTATCAATAAATGCGAATTTATCAATACACGACATGGAGCGAGGGGGAAAGGAGGGGAAGGAGGAATTAATTATATAAAATAGCGTTTCTCTTATAATACAGTGAAAATCATATGAAACTAAATACCTACAAGGAATAGTTTGAAATCAACGGATCATGGCTCTTGGTTATAACCATTGGTTGTCGATCTATAGATCGACAACCAATGAGCTTTAGTGTCGCCATTGGGCTGTGTAGTTTCACCTGGTCCTCACTGTATCTATATCTATATACGTATTGTTAATAGGTTATTGACCCAAGTCCTTCAGCCGTCTCTGCTTTTATTTGATTAAAAAAAGAAAATAATAAATTGAAGCTCGTTAGAAAGCGGAAAACATAAATTGACATCGCTGTGTTATTATTATGAATAATAATATAAAATATAAATACAATCGCATAGTATAATATCATATATAATAAATCGATAATATAAATGATCAACGATAACATATGATATTATAAAAGCGGTAATCTAGAAAGTGGTACTTAAACAAAAGTTAGCAGTGCAAAGTTCGATTTCTCACGGAAAACGCTCTCAAGCTACTTCTGGACGAGATAACAGTCCTCGGTGAGTTTATGATAACGATACGACATTCCATAGGCTCGTTCAATGTTTCCGCAAAGGAGTGGTATATTACCAGCACTTATACTGTAATGTAAGATATTTACGAGAGTTTATAACGTAGGAGATAGGGACTGTAAAGTTTACGCTGAGAGTGCTAGGATTGTTGGTGGGAGAAACGAAGCGAGGGAGGGGTTTCCTACAGTCATCGCATCAGGCAATCGCCTTGAACAATAATAACCATGATCCAACGTTATTACACATTCGAGTTTGCAGTAACGTCTCCGTATCCGTTTCTATCTATCTTTCGTATTGTATATTGTACACAATGATCTATGGCTAATGCATGAGAGATCCGGATAATTCTCTGACGAGTAAATATATACTCAGTAGAGTGATACACTAGATTATTGTTAATCAATTCGCGAATCGAATCCTCAGAAATACACTTTTTTTTTGCGTCATTCTACTAGGAAGTTACGACAAAAAATTTTAACAAATGGTACAGATGACAAATTGATTTTAATTGAGTCGTTCTCAATTCCCACGGTAACTGTGAATTACGAAAACTAGATAGACTCATTACTTTGAAATTTATTAGAAATATCCGTTCACGTAATAAACCTATTCCAAGTGATAAGTTTAGATACTCGAAGCTTTCGGAATTCGACCAAGAGTACTCGACAGCTGATGTATTCATGAGGCAACACGAGGGTATTGGAGTATCGCCAATTGACCTGGTAACGAGGTAATGCAGTTATACTCTCGCACGTATATACACGAGGAGAGAAAATTGTACAAACACTCTTACGTTTGTACGAGATGTCAAGCTTTTACAGCTGTTCATCGGTAAATTATAATATACTTGTAACCTAATGCACTCTTGAACGAGAGAGCATATATACCCAGGCTTTTGCGTTAATGGGTTACGAGAATTCAAATATTAGTTGAAAAATCTTTTTGGTACCTGAGAAGTAACAAAATCAGCTTTTTAAATAAAAATAACAATTTATACAATAGTTATCTGAAATATTTATTCATCAATAACTGTGATTGACATCATTTGAACATTACATTGTAATGTAAAATAAAAAATAAAAAAATTAATTTTACTCGTCAGTGAATTCCGATTGGTTTGTCGAAAAAATAATTTATCATCGCTTTTGGTCGTAAGGTAAAGTCATCGGTGAATGAACATTTGCGCGTAACCACTTCTTTATCACATGTTTTCATTAAAAGAAATGGTTTCACACAAGCTGCGACGTTTTTTTTTCCAATAACCTGTATAACGAAATACATTAAATAACTTTAATAAAATCGTATTTTCATTACAAAGTAAATAAAAGAATTAAATATTAGAATAAAAAATAACGCCAGTGAATTATCGGGCCAATCTAACTTACACTTTTAACCGAAATTCATTTTCGATGGTAAACCGAACATGCCAAGTAGCACAAAATAAACGAATTTAACTGTAAATTTTTATCTGAACCATCAAAAATTGTCATGAATCCTAAAAAAGCCTTCGATCATTCACTGGTGACTTTCCTCCTCTATGTCATTTTTTAATTGAACAGCGAGTTTGCCGTATCAAGCTTTTACAAAGAATATTTGCGTGATCTAATCCCCGGAGTTCGTAATCGTTAAAGTAAAGATTCTCAAAATTACTTTTCATGTTTTTATCATCGCTTTATTATCGTCTCATATATATGATAATGTATCTATAACGACTAAAAGAAATGGCACTTTAAAGGCAAGCAGCAAAATTTGCAAGCCACTCACAATATATCACAAGCGTTTAAAAGCAGCGTCTGCCTACCGAAAAAAAATAATTCACACATTCAATTGGAAAACCATAGCAACTTTATTTAGGATTAAAGTATATAAAAATATAAAAATTGAGAAAAACTACGGAATGACTTTTTCTATTGACCTTTTTGTCCATAAATTATTTACCATTATCCAAAACCTTGTACATGAGTATTTCTAACTTTACGTTACATCGGTTGATTTTGTTCATCATTTAGAATAAAAATCTTTCCACTATCTTGCGAATAATTGTTTATTATTTCACTGTCTTTTAATAATCCTACTTATTTATCAAGCTTCTGTTTTTAGATGAGAGTTTCTTTTTATAGAGAATTTAATGGTTGAATTATAAATGTGCTCCTAAATCGAGCTAACAGCTCGACTTTATCGACCACATCCACGTAATGTGGGCTTATAACGATGTACATATATATTAATCTCCTTCTATAAGAGGAATATCATCGTTATTTACAAGTTTTGAGGTTTGCGGGATATTTCCTCCGCGTGTACAATCTCAGTTTAATCATATGTACACGACATGACCCAAAATGTCGAGCGCAAACCATTAGCAAAAATTCAATTATACGTATATCCTACTCCCGTTTCCTTTCCTCGGCTTTCTCTTTATTTTTCAGTTTCTGTATAAGCTATTTCTGTGAGATATACTCAGAACTGATTATTTACGTCGATTAAAACGCCAAAGAGATTTCTAAAAGCTCGATACTTGATTCGCCTACATAGAAATTACGCTCTATACGTTATGGAACATTTACGGATTTTATATGAAAGTAACAAAGTGCGTTATGATTTATAAAATTGTTAACAAAAAATTTTCAAGTCTTGCAAAGAGCAATCTTCATTTGTAACGGTTTTTTTAAAACATGAATTCCTAAAAGTCGAAACGTTGAATACTTTGTTATTACAGGATAGTCAAAAAAACTTGAATGGTAGAAACCAGTCGGACGATTGGGTTGTCTAACGATCACGGAACACCTGTGTTTTACTCGCGACTGGTTAGTATAAAATAAACCAGTCGACGAGGAGCTGGAGAGATTCCTGAGCAATTATTAGAGAGAACGAAGCGGAGATCGAAATGAGACGACTTATGTGATTCCAAAAGTTTTTATATAACCACGAAAAGTTTTATTCTTAAAAATTTAACCAATTTTTTGGTTACGCACAAGGAAATTTGTGAAATATAAATTTCTCATTTTTGCTAAATTATTTTTGATTCTTTAGAGTTGCGTATTGGCAATAATAAACTGTTTTTTTTTACTGCAAAAAACTGTCGAATCTTATCAATCTCGTGGACCTCGATAGGAAATTAATGTTTAAATTATTATAATTGATATTCTAGTGAAAGATAAAAAGATATTTTCATAATTTGCACGCGTTAACACAATAGCGTAATGCAATTGAATTGAAATGATCGACGTCAAGAATAAATTTATTCTTTATTTGCATATGAAACATTCCGCGTTACGTGAGCAATGTATTATGTGGAAAATGTGTAGTTTTCAATAAAATATTATTGAAAAATCGCTAATAAACGTCACTAATAGTAAGATCTTTCTCTTTTGAAAGAGCATTAAAAAACAAGGATGCAAATAAAAAATTTACCCTTTAGATTCTTCTCTATGGATAAAGATTATCTCGAATTTGGCTTCCTCGTAAAGGAAGTGGTATAAAAATTTTCAATAAAATTGAACATTTCATAAAGTTTAAACTGCTTAATCGATTCTCACCAAATTATATAGCCATTTCAATTTGTCAACACACGCACACACGCACACACGCACGCACGCACGCACGCACGCACAAACGGACATTTTTTCTAAATACAATTTCTCGATGTTTTAAAGCATTTTAAGTTCTCTGACATGAAAATCTCAAGAAATTTTTTCACAAAAACAAAGCTTCTTCTATGAGGAAGCAAAAAGAACCAAAAAGTATAATTTTATTACAATTAACAATACGGTTTGGGGATATTGGCAAATTTATAACTTTCCCATTCATTTTTCTACCATAAAGCATCTCTGCCACGACTTAATTCCGAAAAACTTCTTCCCCGTAATAAACCTCAACCAAAAGTGAAAAAATTAATATCTTTGACACGGAGCAACTCTCCAACGGTCCAAAACTGATGGTAAGTCGAGAACACTTATCATCAGTCTTAGAACGCCGGACCGTTGTTCCATGGCAGAGATGTAAACTGGTTAGACTTGTATAATCTAGAGTTTTAATTGTGGCAGAGATATTCCCGGGAAGAACTTAATTATGTCAGAGTTATTTCTTTACAGAGATATTAATATTTTCGCTACCGGTAGAGTTTCTTTATGGTAGAAATGTTTTTCGGTATGAAACCATGGCAAAGACGTTGTTGGCAGAAAAATTAATGAGAGAGTTATAAATGAGTCATGGAAATATCGTTGTAAAAAAAAAAAATCATAACTCAGTGACCCCCGGAGCTTGTCACTTAACTTATTCGGTTACTATTGTGGCGTTGGTTAACGTAAGAAAAATATGTATCCATCAATAGCGGTTGGCCCTCTTGTGAAAGAAGCTTAATTTTGTTTCAAAAAAGTTCAGTTGTCTTTCGAAACATCATTAAAATAACCACAATTTCCGTTAGTTACTTATTACAATCAGGTTTCCCATTGCCAAAATATTGTCGCTCAAAAATGTACCAAATCCAACATATTTTCTTGACTTATTTACAAAAATGTCGGACGACTTTGATAAATGAGGTCACTGATGGTACCATATGGAATGTCTCATGTTTCATTTACCATTCATTTATATCCACATAATTAAAAAATAATTCAAAGTTCTCTTCGTCTGTGTAGAGTCGAGCGGTCGGCGTAACAGTCGATGGAAAATTAAGATTGAAATAATTATAATTGATATACCGGCAAAACCAAAAATACATTTTAATAATTCGTACTCTCGTAATATTATAATAATGTAATGCAATTAAAATTAAATTAACGGTATACGTGAATGATAATTAATCCAGAAATCCACATCCTGTTTTATGAAAGCGTACTACTTGCAAAGGTAATTAGAAGATATATCATTGCTGATGGACTGCTCAGGCACCTGTTAAATCTTCTAGCACGAGTCTTTCCGGCTGTCGGGTTGTAAATCCCGTTTTACTCCTTCTTCGTTCTCTCGCACACTTGGCTATAAATATATAGATAAAGAAGTTTTCAGAGTATGCGTGCACGGTGAAAGAATCTAAGGTCGAATCTAACGGTCTGTGTGTCGTTTGGAAGAGTTCAGATATAGCATAATCGACTAGTGAAACAGAAAAAAGTATATAGGCAAAGAGACATTCTTTTTTTATTTGCTCTGTACCATTAAGTTAATAATTAAATAATAAGAAGGGACAAGAAAAACGAGTGCGCATTATTCCTTAGTTGTCAGACCAGTTGATGCATCATCGATTCGTTGCGAAATATTCATGATGCACATTACTTCTTATGTACCTTTTATAATACTGCATATATATGTAGTAGAATAAAATATGCATAATTCTGTATGTATAGGTAATACACGATTGATGCATATGTGGTAACGCAAAGTCGTTAATCCAGTTCTCTTTTTTTTTAAACCTATCGCGAGTTCACAAGCATTGAAAGTAATGTTGATTATTACTCGATTGAACTGTGCCAAGACGTTGACTACGATATTTTTAATACTATGTGTGGGTATTCCTACGAAAAAAATATCTATGTGATATCACGTATGTACACGTGACATCGTGTATGTACATGTCATATCACGTATATATTTTTGATAAATATATCGACATATTTACCGACAAACGATAGTGTGAATGAAATATATTTTGCATATTTGCCGGATGAAAATATTTCTCACGTACGTGTGTATATGATGCATATGCATCAAAGTGTGTACATTCATTTTTTTCGTGCTCCATTTAAAGCTAACATGAAATGTAATGGTTCTATGTCAAATAGATTCTTGTAAAAAAATGTGCTGAAAGAACTTTTTAACTTTTGTAATCGATTTATCTGTGAAACAAGATGCATAGAACCTTGCATATTGCTATCTCATTATTGCCTGCCTTTAACAATGCCATCTCTATGAGGGATTGTGTTATTAAATTTTGGTTTCCTCATAGAGAAAGCTTTGTGAACTGCGGTCGAAAAAAAATTTAAAAGTTATATGAAAGTGTGGGCATGGTTGCACAATTGGTAACGCACCAAGCTGGCATTCTGGAGTTCCCAGTACGATTCAGGGCTGTGGCGGAACTTTTTCAGCATTTTTTTTTTGTGAATTAAAAATCGTCGAGTCTGGTTGCTTCATTAATTCGGAATGTATTGACGAGGTAATCAGAGTCGGGAAAAATAAAGGATTCGATCTTAACGGAGCATCGTCAACACAGGAATCTAGGTGGCACTTGATTCAATCCAAGTTGAAATTTGTTAATAAAAATAAATTCTGCCTCAAGAAATGGTTGTTCGTTGACGAAGCTTTGTAATATAGTTAGATAATAACGACCACGAAGTAATATTTCTTTTAAATTAGCGATATGCAAGATTCTAGTAACTTTCTTTTACATTCTTTACATTTGATATACTATTTCCATACTTTCTATAACCTTGAATCTGATGTCTTAATAAATTAGCGAACACACCGAAGAAAGTAGCAGAATCAACTGTGTTATTCGACGTAAAAAAATTGTCTTGATACTCGTTTTAAAATCGAAAAATTACTAAAATCACGTAGTCCGGATCCTCGAGAGATTGTTATCAAGTTCTATAACGAATATTGATCGTTGTTGGTCCATTTTTGTGGAAATGTTAAATCTGATAGCGGGAATTTTGCATGGTGCGAACAAACGTTTTTAACAAAAGAAATAAAGATCGTCAAAAAGTCTACACCAATCGTTTCATTCTCACATTATTCTCTGAATTGAACTTCAAGTTCAACTTCAAGTTAAATTAATTCAGCGAAAATACGATGTAAAAGTATCGAGAGAAAAGTTTCTATAGAAATGAACTAACATCAAGCAATTTTCGGTATTAAATTTTGGTGAGAATCAGTCGAATGGTGTGACGATCTAAATTTTTCTTTCTTGCTGCAGACACAGACTTTTCTTTCACATTACGAGTATTTGATAAATACAAAAGTCCTTTGAGTCGTCTCTAAAGATTGAGCTAAGGAGATTTTCTTTTACGAGGTTCCATTACGCGTTAAGGGGAGACGAAACACTCGCACCTGCTCACAGCATCACGTCGAATTTGTTGAGATTCTTTTCTTGTAGCACACTGAACAGAATTGAATAAAATTTTGACAGTGAAGTGTCTATACATGAATCTCTGTATAATGCAAGTGAAAATGTCAAAAACTATGGTTTCTCTATGGTTAGCTGGGTTCAAAGCCCCTGGTATTAGAACGGAACTCTAGCGATCTCTCGCGGTATGCATGCTTGGCAAGGTTTTCCATCGTGTCTCGTGGATGTTTCGTCGAGAATAAAAACTGTTTTTTTTCCGAGAAAGATTTCTCAGTTCATCTGAGTGGACGTACCATATGTGTTGTTATGCTGGTTATTTTGTAATGGTATACGTTTTTTTTAAATTTTTTGCGCGACATGATTATCTATATTTGTTTTTCCGTTCATCCATAGCTGTAGAAAATCAATCTGTAATTATTTTGATTGTATTTAGATAATTTTACTAGCATTACAACAGAGATTAACGTATGTGCCGTCCACTGTAAAAATTTCATTCAATTCTGTTCAGTGCTACAAGAAAAGAATCTCAAAAAATTCGGTGACGGTGCGAGTATTTCGCTTTCCCTTAAACTTAAACTTTTGATTGCCTGGGAGTGCAAACAATTTTTTTTTCACACACTCATATGTGTATGCCAAGTATACCTGACCTTTTGTACATGTTAGTAGCGCAAGAATGGTTTGAAAAAAAAAAAAAAAAACAATTTTACGATCGTGTATGATGGCGATAAATTTTGTGAAAATTGAAATGGAAGAACGTATTCGACAAGGCATTTGATATGGCTTTACAATTTTCAATTCAATTCAACGCTATCTTTTGAGTGCCATTCGACAATTTAAATTATCGAGTTTTTTATTTCCTCAATCACCCTTTTCACTCTCTTTTGGCAAGCAATGAAAATAGCGTGAAATGACAAAGCAGTATTTTCTCCGATTGTACAAACAAGCGCCCTGGAATCTGACGCGTTCATTCAGCGTCAAAGTCGTTTGTATTCTACATGAGACCACCCTCGAACTCCTTTTTCTCCCCATTGAATATGCATTTCCAACGTTCACACACAAAGATCGTCACCGATACACAGATAATTTGAATCACGCGTATAACACGTACGCACGGTTCGTTATCGATCCGACAGCAACAGAGTTGCCGCGAATACGAGTTGTCCCGCGTCGAAGAAGCTCTTTAATCTTAGTATCGCACGATCACAATCGTCACAGTACATGCAGCTAGTGCGATAGCACCGTTGATTAGTTATTAATGTATTTAAGATAACAGTTTCGTAATATAATTTTAAAAAATTAAAAACTAATATGACAAGTTACGTTCGAACCCCCTTAACGGAAAGCTGATGGAACTATACATAGAAAAGTGCATCGTGACTCCTCTCTTTTTTCTTGGCGAGCAGTCAATGGTTAAACAAGATTTATGTTAATAAAATCAATAACATTGAGCTTCTATTTATTTGAATTAAATAATCTTTTATTTACGACGATTAAAACATTAATTAGACACGACTAATGTGTCGTATTCCATTAAATAAAATCGTCAAAACAGATTCCTTCTTCATATATTTAAAGACCGATTTAGAAATACAATTAATTTCCATCAGATAAACTTTTTCTCTGGGTTTAAAACACTGACGATTTCCATTTCTTTGTAAACAATAATTGATTTACTTATTTCTTCCAGCAATATTACCATCATGGAAAAGAAATATATTCACCATATGGAACTTTTCGTCGGCTTTTATATCAGATATACATTTTAAGTACTTTTATATATAATATATTCTATAATAATATATCTTGCGTATACATTATTTCTCTGGGAGATACAGATGTGACTCTAATGTTACAAGTAACAACGAAATGTTGCGTTTGCAATTGGCCTTGAGATAATAATCGACAACAGGCTGTGTAACAGGTGCAACCCGGTGATGGGACCTCATCATCTCTCCCTTTACTCTTACATTGTCTGACTAGAGACACGAAACGTGCAGCCTGTTGGGTCCTCCCAGGTAGAATATAGCACAGTGGAGAAGAGCGCGTCTGTTGAGAGAAATGTGAACAGCGGCTCGCACGTCTGCGGTCATTGACCTCTTTTTCTCTCTCAGTCTCGCTCGCTTGGAACGACAAGAACTGCCGGATGTTCGACTGCTGTCGCCCCTCTACGACCACCCTCCATTGCCATTGCCTTCACACGGAATTAAAAAAGTTTTGTTTTACCGCCGGCAGTTGGTCCTCTAATCCTTCGATACTTTGATATACGTTTTCTTCTTGACATTTCTCTTTATTGATTTCAATTCTTTTTCTCCAGTATTACATTCGAGTTGGACATAATGAAAAGAAATAACAAAATTGCAATGTGAATGCTTTGAGAATTATAACTGTTTCGTATATTTAGAGACAAGAAAACGGATCCTTCTTCTTTGAGATCTTCTTCTTCTTTAAGTTGATTTGCAGCATGTATGGGTGCAAGAGAGATAGAAATAATCTTGCGATCCTGAATTTTACCACCACGGTTGATCCGTCGGATTGAAGGCAATAACGTTGTCCATCAGAATTATAAGCTTGCGAAGCTAAATTGGTTGAGAGTTGCGAGTTGAATTTTTCGTCCAGTGTCAAAATTATTATTACGACTCTTCCGTAAAGTATGTTTTGCAGAAAGTTTTAATCGCGTGTCCCCGATATTTTGAAAATGTACTATTTTTGTATATAATTTGAGTACCAAACAAAACCTTATTATAGCACAAAAGTAGCCTTCGTAACAAGTTAAATAAGACCTTGCGAACCTAAATTACGGTCGAAAATTGTGGTTAAACCCCGCGTAAAGTATGCTTCGCGGGAAGTCTCAACCGCAGGTTTTTGGAGTGCATTGCCACCCAAAAAATATCTAATTTTTGTAGCAATATAATTATTATTCTTTTTTTTTTTAGGTTTAACTTAAAAAGTAAAGCTTTAAATGATCACTGTCACTCCTTAAAGGGAGTCGAAACATGTATCGGTATGAGAGAGATAAGACAACATGGTGCTACGTAGTTGAGTCAGAGAAAAACAGTTAATGCGCACAAGTGTTGAGGTTTCACCTTGCCTTAAACCGTCTGATTGGACGCGCTGAAGTTACGGGCACCCCAATCAGGCAACAAGAAATGTGTCAACGCTCTATGTAAAAGCAAAGACGCAGGTACTATAGAGATAAGACGCTATGATGATAAAGTGTTGCATGGCGTTTTGATACAATCAACCTTGTATCGCTAGCCGAGGTTCAATGCGCAGAGCGGTATGCCAGACGCGACGAAACGACTACCTCGTCCATTCGTTGTATTTGCACAAGAATCCATCAACAGCGTTTTCAAGACCGGGTATAAATGTTGATTTTACAAATTTGTTGGCCAGCCGTTTGCACAGTTGATAATCACCCGGCGAGCTTATCGACAAAAAAATATGAGCTCGAGAAATGTCTTGGGCGTACGACACACGATCGCACGCGTATTTTCGTGCTCCGGTATATAGCGGCCTCAGGTACTACACTGTTTTGCCATTGGCTCATTAATAACTTGTCCATTACAGCATTGTACATTTATGGAAATCCGGTTGCATGTTTATTACCGCGGCGCAGGAAACCAATAGACAAATTGATTGCACGCGCAATCATTTGAATAATTAATGCGACGCTCAATTATATTACTGAAATGGATGTTAATTTATTTATTTACGTTGAAATCACGTGAAAATTTTGCTAGGATTCTACCTCTGTATCATTGCGGTTTTAGCGCTTGATTCTCGCACGTTCTACGATGAGCTTCGCTCAAGTGCAACGTGCCTAGAGGGAGCATCTCTCCTGTCAAGTATCCATTACTCGACTCGAGAACATCTTTGAGATTACAATGTTTGTAGAGAGTCTCTCACCGCCACCGCCACCACTACGACCACCGGTTCTACCGCTATATACACTCTGTAATACCGCAGCGGTATCGCAATAGCCAACGACCACTTTCGATGTGACTGACTGACCGCGGGAGAGGAAGAAACTCGAGAAAGTTTTCAACTTCCAAAGATGAAACTAATGAAGCGCTACTTCGATCATTCAACAATGAAAAAAATATTTAAACGTTTGGACATTTTACCCAAAAAATGTATTTTTACACAAATTTACATGTGTTTGTTAATTCCACACTAAAATTATAAATTTGGATTCAACGAAACAGCGCATTTGTTTAACTTATTTAAAAATATTATAAAGATTTTACTCTCACGGTCCTCTGGTTCGTATAGTCGGATCTGCTGGTTCTACAGATATTACGAAGAAAAAAAAAAGGATTTTCTCGTTAAACACTTTTTTTATACAGGAAATTCACAGTATATATACAGAGAAACCGAGGTAAAGACGTGCATTTTAATCTCAAGTTAAATGAAATAGCTGAGTCGAGAGAGAAAAAGAGAGAAAGTTTTTAACTTCCGTAGTTGGAACTATCGAAGCACTATTTCAATAATTAAAAATACTTGAAGATTATTGTTAAGTTTTATGGAATTTATTTTAAAAAATGTATTTCACTGGATTTTTAATGCAAAATATTTGTTTAAAACGAGTTAACGCAACCAACAAAGGGCCCTTCGGCGACAGAGTTCATACGCGAGTATTCAAAATACTTTGTTCACTGATTATCGTAAATCATAAATATAACAGAAGAACCGCTTAGTCGTTATACGTACGCGTGAGATTAACACGGCGCGTAATAATCAGCAACATTTCTACCGAGATGAGTTTCGGATAATTCGACCGTGGCTCGTATACGTAATATACAAAAGTACAATGTACATTTGAATAAATACGAATACTCCAGTTAATTCTCGAAACTTTTATTCTCCCCTCTACTATCCTCGTATATGTCCAAGCGTATAGACACGACCGTGACGTCAATGCTGCCCAAGGGGTTGATTCTACATTGAAACGATAACTTTGGTCTGAACAAATTAACACGGTTGTTAAATAAACTAAAAAATATTGTAAAATTTAACTAATTTTGCACATTTTTTCTATAAAATTAGTGATGACTGCGTTGCTTTTATGGTTCTAGAATTAATAATAAGAAACGATTCACTAGTCAGTTTTCTTGTGAAGAAAATCAACTTTTAATACAAAGAACACGGCGTGAAAAGGTACGTTTTAATCTTAAATTAAATTACATTTTTTGTTGCACCTTTCACAGATCCCAAGATTATTATTGTAATCATGATTGCAATTCCCAACACAATTTTCTCGGAGACTTTAGGATAAAGTAACTTTGGAATAGGGGTTGAAAGAGGATCGCGCGTGGGGTGGTTGGCTGCCAACATCATATTTCGTACAACCACCGTCACGTTCAACCCATTTTCCTTCCATTGCGATTTTTTTCTATTATTCTACTCGACGCTGTGTCAGTGACCGTGGGCCGCGCTTCAATCTAAACGGATTCGCGGCTCCGCGCGCTATTCGTACTCGCTCGAAGCGCGGGGCTCGAGGGTTTCAGTGGAAGCAGCGTGAAACCAGGGGACCGAGGAGAACGAGAAGAACGAGGGGCGAGGAGTTCGCTGCCGCGTCGGCGGCGGCGGCGGCTGGCAATATTTTAGCAGAGTTATTACCGAGTTATTCTGGAATTGATGGCCGCCGCGTAAATCATCCCGTCAGGATTGATGTACGAACCTACAGTACTACCTATATACGTACACGATCCGCAGAGTCCCGCTTTTTGTGTACCACTCTGCTCGTTCTTCTCGACCTTCCGCGCGTCCCTTCTTCCATCTTTGCCTTCTTCTCTTTCGAGCGAATATCGGCATCGTGTGCAGCAACAGCGGAAAGCAACAGCAGAAGCAGGAGCAGGAGTAGCAGTCTGCCTCCGTCGTATCGTGTAACTTTCCGCATAAGAAGATATCCCAGGACCAAAGTCATATAAAACAACATTTTCTTTGTATCCATGTTCGTTTCGTGACTGGGATTTTTCTTAATGCGATTAAATAATCGGTAAACTTTTCATTCTTTTAGCTATTCAATGAAAAAATATGGTACGGTGATTGGAGGCATAATTTATGCACGAGGGCTTGGTTTTTTCGAGTGTTGAATATGTCTCTTGTCTCTTCTTCTTTCTTCCCGTCACGTATTCATGCCTCTCGTGCACGCGTATTTGTTTTTTATTACAGCAGACAAAAACACCTTGGCTCGAGTGCTCATTTTCCTATCTCGCTCTTCAATTCTTTTTTAAAATAATCTGCAACGGTGACTTTGTACCGAAAACTCGTTGTAAAGATACGAGAATAATGAATATTGACTTCTTTCGTGGAAAAGTAACAAAAAAAAGTCGTTTACCACGTATCTTGTCGAGTCACTTCGCATGGAAATAAATTGTACACAAGATACATGCAGGATACAAAATTATATATAATGACAAAAGTTTTTCTATATCGTGTACACCTTGTATATATCTTTGGATTTACTTGTTTCCGTGTGAGACTTAAAATTTTTTATGTAGCCCTTATTATATATTGTGGCCGTATATTTTGTGCCTAAAATGATATATAACGGCGAAAACTCTTTTTATTTCGTATATACCTCGTATATATCTTTAGATTTACTTATTTTCCATGTGACTCTTATTATTTATTATGGCCGTATATTTTGTGGCCAAAATTATGACAAAAAGTTCTTTTATAATACTTCGTTTCAAACAATCATAAAATGAGACACCCCTAAGCAATTTGGGCGAAAATCGTAGCAAACTGAAGGGGGTTGTGACTCGTGTGCAAAGTTTCAGAAAGATCCGGTAACTCGTTCTCAAGATACAGCCATTTTTATTTAGCAAGCTCATCGCACGCACACACTCACACACACACACTCACGCGTGCGCACACACATCTCAAATATGATTTCTCGACGCTTTGCATCCGAATGAGATACAGAAGAATACAAAGGCTGGGATTGGCAGAAAAACAGAGAGAGAGGGGTAATTGACTCGCGTTCTGCTTGATAAAACTGGTAAATTTCAACCGGATGTGCTCTACGAGGTCTTGATCGAAGCAGGAAGGTGCGCTAATGATTGGTATACTAATTGCAACATTTGGTGATCATTAATTAGCGCTCACGATATTTAAAAAACTACTCGTGCAGTACAACTACAACAAGAGGTAATGAAGTACGTTCACTGCACTGGTACGGTTTTTCAATATCGCGTGCGCTAATTAATGATAATCAAATATTGCAATTAGTCCACAAATCATTAGCGCACCTTCCTCTTTCGATCAAGATCTCGTAAAGCACAACCGGTTGAGATTTACAAGTTTTATCAAGCGGAACGCGAGGACGTATTTTGTTCGTGTAAATACTTTTCGGCCAATCCCAGCCTTCGTCTTAAGATGATATCCTGCCAATTGGTTAGTAAAAAAGACTATAATTTTTCTGCTAAAATTAATCTTTCTGTACAACTGTAGAGCCGTAAGACGTTTTTCTTTTATATTCGAAAGAATAATTATGACGGAGTAATTCGCAATGGAAAAATTCATCTATCTCTCTCGCATGCTTGGCTATCTGACAGAGAAATAATAAATTCTTCATGATAGTTCGTTTTTTGTTATTTCAATACTTTTGTTAAGATCTAATTTGACTATAATTGATTTCATTTAATTATTATTTCTTATATCTTTATCGTGTTTATAATTAAGAACGACTAATAAAAAAATTGTTCTCCTTCTTTTTCTCGCATGGAGATGCTATTTGCATTATTCAAGAACTTTAGATCGATGTAATCAGTATGAATTTCATGTCTTAACTACCCACGTGGTAATGATTATGTTTCATTCGATGGTGGTTTTTATATATAATATTTAAATATAATATTTTATTTTGTGAATATCGTGTTGCGAAGTGGTGTTTCATCGTTTCGTTATAACAAAACCATTTAACGGAACATATGTCTTGTGAGTGAGTATTAGTTTATTTATTAATTCAACTATATTGTTCTTAACTTATATATTTTTCTAAAATACCAGACGTAAAATTGTCTGGCTAGTGATTATCTTTAGGAATAGTTTTGTCACATTAAAATGAAAAAAAAAAAGTGTGATTATAAAAAAATTTCCATCACGAATTTTCAAGAAATTGCAATAACAACACAATTCCTTATTTTTATTAATTTGTACATTTCTAGTTACCAGAAATGATTTATACGGTGTCAGACTTTTTATCTATATCACGTAAAATAACATTGTAAAGGACAATTTAATTCCTTGAAGTGTTGTTGAGTTCTGACTCCGTACGGACACAAAAGTTGTAATTTTAGCCAAAAAACATTGTTTTTTTCTAGGAATACCAAATTTTGCCCGGACCAAGAAATTTCATTTCATGGGTCATAAGGTTATACCAAGACAAAGGAACCCTATCAAGGATAACCATATCGGTTCAATAGTTTTTGAGATATTACTCCGGTCGGACAGCTGACAAGATACTTCCAGGACGACAAAAACCGTAGAATTCTTCTAAGAGTGAGCGCCCAAAAAGTATAAATGATAAGCATAAAAAGCATAATTTTTTTAAATTAAATCGAGAGATCTCTTTCTCTAAGAATTAGAAAGCCTCGACACGTAGAACGTTTTTATTTAATTCTACGTTGAAATAATCTGCAACGGTAATTTTGTGCCAAAAAATCGCTGTAAAGACACAAGAATAATAAATATTAGCTTCTTTTATGGAGAGACAAGAAAAAAGTTGTTTTCCACGTATCTTGTCGAGTCGTCTAACGTTTAAAAAAATTTTTTTATGAGATTTGTGAATAATTTAAGAATAAAAAAGTATATAGGATAAACGTTAAAAGCATAACTTTGTATTAGGCAATCGAGAGATCTCGGAAATAAGAATTAGAAAGTCAATTTATTATTTCCGTTGACCACCGTTGCGACGTCTATTCATTACAGGTTTCGAATATACGATTAATCGTTAAAACTATTTGAAAAGAAAAAAAAAACGGAGAGAAATTAAACGCGTCGATTCATCAGAATACACAGAGGCGTGGCACGACGCGTGCATTCCAGCATACGTCATGGGATAAAGTGTAAGGCTTTAATAGACGCTTTGGTATTTTCGACCATCGAGACTGTTACTCTAATAATAAGCAAGCTAATAGCTCCACTTGAAAATTATTGTTTAAAAAAATTGAACTTGAATGCGTTTCATATTTATTTCGAAGCGAGTGAACGAAGCAAAAGTTATTGCTTTTTATTTTCAATCCTGGGAACGTTGACCCCGCTTTTAACCAAATAACGTTTAATTACATTATTACATATTTCGTATATCATTAGATATTTCAATAAATTATCGATTATCTGCTTTCCATTTATAAATTTAGCGAAGCAATGTTAAATTGACATTTGTTTAATGCTCTGTAAGATATATTTACCATTAAATATATATTTTTTTAATTATTCATCGACGATCAGAGTAATTGGAGAACTCAGAAATAATTGAAAGTATCACAGGGAACATAGGCGAGAAGGTGAAAAAGTTTTGTTGGAGACCGAGGGAAGAACACGCCGTAAATATAAAAGTTATGTCGAATACTCGAATTACCGATGTATAAATATTTGTAGAAAGCCCTGTTGACCTCTTGCAAAGCCAACGGTTAGGTTCAATAGTTTTTCACAGCACGTAGAAACGGCAGCATCATATAGGCACTAGTGCGAGACTCGCAGTCAGCCTTTTGTTTGAACACTATTGAATTTCGCCACGAACGTGTAGCATAGGTGTGAGCAGCCCGGGGGATTGTACGCCGATGCATCATACACAGTTGATCGCCAAAAGCGCTCGAGGGACACGATGGTTGAAAATACCGAGTCGCACATGTTTGGTGAAAATGTGATAATCAATTACGCGTAGTAATTCAATAACGTAAAAAGGGTTTACGTTGCAGATAACAACGAAAAAAACACTAAACAATTTTAAAGGCAAACATCTTTAGGACTAGTTTTAGGACCGAGAGGGATTTTAAGAGTTTACCCACCGCAAAAACACGATCGTAAAGATGTTAGAGAACACGTTCTATCATTTTATCGCATAGGAACACCAGACGCGCTATTATTTGACGACACATTTTGCCATTTTATTTCACGGCGAAAACAGGAATGTAACGCTATCATAGGAGAATTTTTGCCATTTTACTTGATTGCGAAATTAGGAACTTACCGTTGTTCAAAGATACATTTTTTACGATTTTACCCCATTACGATATCAGGAACGTAACGCTATTTGAGGATACTTTTTGCGCTTTGATCCGACTGGAAAATTAAGAATGTAATGGTTTACGAGAACATTTTGACCATTTTATCCAATCTCGAAATGATGACCGGGACAATGATGCTTCAGGAAATTTTTGACTGGGTCACACCGGTAAAGATGTTTTCACATGAAAGGCACTCATCCATGTAGCGTCTGCAATTTTCTATAGAGAGGGTTGATGTTCGAGGACGGAGAAAACAAGAGAAAAGAAGGAAAGACTCTCAGGAACACGAGAGCGACAGGAAGAAGAGCATATATAGATAGAGATGTGGTCGTGGACTCTTGGTCCGACGAAGAAAGACAAGTAGAGAGCAACAAGTGGGATCTGTCGCGAGGGTGTTAGTAAGGCTGTTCGGTATAAGCGCCGGCAAAGCAGAATCACGAGTAGCACGAGCCACGAGCCGCGAGCAGCCACCCCAGCGTAGCAGCAGCAGCATTTCCTTTCGTTTTCTCTCCTCCGCTTTCGCACGGAGCGAACACGCTACGAGTAGTTGGGTGGTCAGAGGGAGAAAGCGAGAGCGAAAGGGCCCCCAACGGGTTCTCCAAGCACCTTATCCAGCTTCCACACAGTTCGCTCTAGCCTTCCGCTCGTCGTGTCGCCCTCGAGGCCCGCCGGCCCGCGTTGGGATCACAGAGGATCGGAGAAGAACTATCACCATCACCGCCGGGAGATCGCGCGGAAACGACGACAAGGGAATTCTCGAAAGTATAACAGCACGACGACCCTCAAGTTTACCGCTGCACATTGCCACTCGGAGCGTACTTTATCCGATTCCATTCAAGTGACCGCGGGCGAATCTTTCTCGTTCTGAGCGCTCTCTCTCTCTCTCTCTCTCTTTCTCTCCCTCGCTCTGACACACACTCGCATTTTCGCTCTCTACTTTCAACAGCTGGAAAAAAATGGAACAGCGGAAGACGCGAGACTGCTGCACGTTGCTACCGATTTGGTTGAGCGCGTGAGCGAACAGAAGATACTAATGAGCAGCTTAAAAGACAAAAGTAAAGACCGGAAATACGAATATAAAGACAATTAGATGGAATTTGATAACTAACAAACGCTATTGACAAGAGAGAAATCGTTCTAAGTAGACGTTTTTGTCTTTGGGCGGAAAGTGTCCACTTGCTGCTCGCTACATTAGTTTCTAACTTCATTTCATCCTTATCAGAATTGCATTTGCTTATCGTAAGCCCCTGAATATTTAAGTTATTCTAACCATCAACCAATCTGACAGTTGTCTCGGTTCGACCGACTACAAACATTCAAAATTCCAGTTTCAATACAGATAATTTGAAAAATATCGTGTGTGGCACGGGATGAAACACAATCTTAGACTTCGTGCGATGTCAACCCTCAGTCTTCGGCTCGGGCAGCCAACATTACACTCGTCTGAAATCGTCTTGATTGACTCCTAGCCACACAATATACTATTCCTTCCTTTATTGATTTACTTTACTTTATTGAGTTTTAAAATATCGTTAGAATTATAAAGCTACGATAATTTATTTCTTTTTTCCAGTTTTATAAAGTTGAACCATCGATTTTTTATTCATTCGATTAGAGTACCACTTGACACGAAAGTCCGATATAGTATTACCATCTCACTCCGAACGATTGAACAAAAAAGCTCAACATTTCGATAAATCAACAATTACCAGCAATTAATTAACCAAGACAAAATTATTATTGCTAGAGAATATTAAAAAATAAGAATCATCACTGTGACTACGCGGTTTGGACAAGCGACATTGAATTCTCGTTATTCAAACTCGCATAAAAGTGCGAGAAATTTCTACACCAATATAGAAAATACTAAATCAAAGTATTTTCTTCTACCGCGACGTATATTATAAAATCATTATGTTTCTGAAAGTCATGACGAAAGTATCACGGGTTGTTTCACCGCTGCAGATACGTAATTACGCCTTAACTAGAACGTGCAATCAATTAATTCAATACTTCTGCAAATAACAAATTTTACTATAATCCGAATCATTACAGGCTATGGTTTTACTGACAGTTCAATGTGCGGCTAGAAATAATAATATTCAGATGATATTGTAATAGTAACAGCACCTATACTATAAAAGGCATCATTAAGATAAAATTGTGGAATCTGTCTCGTACGTAGTTGTCGCGCAATAACAGTGTATACCTTAACTATAGATTCTCGAGGAACAGAACACTCGTTAGTGTACCGTACAAGTAATATATAATGGTATGGCATTCGCAAAGGAGCGATAAGTAGGTTAATGCGCGCAATTTCAAATCGTTCTGGCAGATAAACAATACGCGAGCATATCTATATCGTTCGAGATCCTGTCTCGGGGCAATCGAGCTAACACACGAGTGAGCGAGCAAACGCGAGAGCGAAGGGATACGAGCAAGGGAGCAGACATTCTATCCACTTTCACAAGAGGCCATTGGCAGACCCTCTCATCCTCGTGCTTCCATCTCCCACCCATGCCTATCGTCAACACTTACGGATGAACGAATTCACTGATACCTTCGTCCGCGATTATCTTTCTCTGTCTCTTTCTCGTTCTCTCGAGGCTAAAATGGGCTTTCTTCCTCTCATTGCTCTCTTTGGAAGTTTCGATCGTGGAAAAGCATCGATTCGCTAGTTATACGACTAATTGCAGTCGTCCTTTCTGTAATTTCATTGTCGTTCCATATTACATATAGGAGGTACACGTGGTATACCGCATGTACCCATACCTTCATGGCATCGAATCTCGTCGGGTTTACCGAGCGTCCCCGCGCGGCACTATTACCTCTTACGGATTAGCAGTTAGCCATTAAATAACGCCGATAACGGGCAATTTACGAGGTCGTAAAACCGAGCGACCTATTGCCAAACCATTTTCGATAGCTCGCGACTTGACACTCTACCACCATCGCCCCCGTGCCACTGGTCGATTGCAAACGTGCATATATATATATATATATATATATATATATATATATGCATAGTTGCTTTTACGCTCTCACTTGCTCTGGAGTGAGTGAGCCCGAGAGCTCTCAAGTGGTACAGTCGCTTGAGTACAGTTATATACGAATTGCTCTCGTATTACTTGCTTCAGACACTTTAGAAAATTTTAGATACGCCGGAGTAAAGAAATTCTCCGATATAACGTTTAGTGTTTAATCGAAATTAATAATATTAAAACTCAATTCTGTATCGAATATAATTTTTTTTTTCAAAAGTATAATTGCGATCGTAGAAATAACAATAACAAAAAATGTCAAATTGTACATATTATCATTTAAATTATTGAAATCATACGATTAAAAAAATGAAATAAAAATAATAATTACATATTATCGCTATTATAAAAAGTTTATGAGAGGATATGTTGCAATTATCAAAAGTATATCGCAGCCCATTATCCTCGTTTTATTCGTACCATGATTGATCGCGGGCAGACACCGTGAGAGGAATTTATTGTCACAAAATCGTAAACAAGTTCAGTTTTATGTGAAATCTGACACAAGAAGACGGGCGTTAAATAATCCATAACCATTTAACTATACACTGTAACACAAATTTGCTTGAAATTAAATGTACCGGTATCAGTTTTTATCCATAAGCCGCATCGTCAAATTCAAACGTATATGTGCTGCTTATATTTATAATAAAGAATCGGTATAAAAAAAAGAACAGTAATGAGCAAATTTACTGCATCTTGGTACTCGAAATTTACTAACGGTGTATAATATTTTTTAGAGAAGTATATACATTTTGACACACATGTTCACGTGCAAACGTACTGCTTTTCATTACATAGCTACACGATTCACAATACTCGAAAGCTACTGGTGTCTGAAGAAAACTGTCGTCTTGTTCGTTTGATCGTGGTTTTGTGGTTCTTGGACGATTGAACCCTTTTCAAGAGAAGCGAGGAGGAATGATATTAGTTCTTGTTGCGCTGTTTTCTGTTCAAGATTCGAAGTTTGCGAGTCTCAAGAAACCTGCGAGCGCGCCAAATCCTCCTCATACGCTAACAGTATGCCTTTCAGCATGATTACCGCCATGAACAACTATAATTCGAAGAGTTACATGACAAAAACAGATTCTCACTATGAAAAGTAAAGTTTAATAATCGTAATAAATGATTTTCAAAGAAGGGGCTGTCGAGCGTTAGACATTTAAAAAATTTTCATACGAAAACATAGTTCTTTGTCTACAATTTGAGATTAAATGCGTTTACTTCATTCTATCCAGAGGAATTCCGTACAGTTTCAACTATTGGAGAGTGAGGTAAGTAGATTCATCCAATGAACGTCCCAAATCGGGTAAAAAAAGTGATAATAAAATCATTTTTTTTAATTGCGTTGCAACGCGATGCGATTTCTTCTATCGTAAAGGAATTTTATAAGCGGACATTAGAATTTTTAATTTATTATACTCCTAGCCAACGAGGCTATTTATCATTTAATTTTATCGCACATAATAAATAACAAATGCTCTGTCAATGTATAATATCAGTTCATACAATGTTCTAACATTTTCTGTCAATATCTCTCGCTTTGCCCCAATCGCCGATGGCGCTAATGTCACTTGTACTTGAAGCGATTCAGTCGATATAGCACATCACTTCAAGTTGAATAAAATGACTTTTCATATCTCAGTTTGTCACCACGATCCTTATCATGTTTTTGTGATTTTTTTTCAAATTTACAAGAATCACCCCAAAAAAATGACATTGATTTTAATTTTATTCATGAAGCTAAATGTTTTTTTTAAATCGAAAGTAAAAAGTGATCCGACTAGCCCCAGTCTCCTATCTACGCGACGAGCAAAGCTCTCGAAAAATTCCAAAGACCGTGGCCGAAACGTAATGAGAAATTCCTTTATTATTGAAGACACGTGTACAACTGTTCAAGTAATCTCAAAATATCAGTATGTACATTGAGAATACAGAGCGTATTGATATAAATACGACGTATTGTGTCAGCTGAATAAACTCATTAATCCGAAGGCTATAACGAATCGACCACATTCTTTTCATGACAGAATATCTCAATAGCTTTATGTGGAAACTTCTAGTTAAACAGACTATCTAATGCGATGAAATACGTAATAATATTTCGGTCCATGGTACAATGATCGTTTAAATATATTAATGAAATAAGATTAGAGAGCTCTTTGATTTGTTTTGTAGTCATTCATTACTCTAACTTCGTTAAACTTGAGTTTCTACTATTTCTACTCTCATAGAGAAAGCTTTGTATTCATGACAAAAAATTCACGTTACACATTCCAGGTGCCACTATATACACAAGAGCGTGTAACAGAGCAGACGGCTATTCGGGATTGTGAACGTATATTGTTTAGTCCAAAGTAAAACATCTGGGTCGTCTGCCGAGAAGTTAGTACAAAAAACTTGGCGTGCCGATGAATATTTCGTGCATTGAGGGGAAAAAATAGCACTGGCGATTGTTAAAAGTAATAATTATTGATTGTTAGTCTTAATATTTTTATATCTATTGCAAGCGTCAACTAAAAATGAATAGTTGTCACTCGATAGTTGCCAGAACTACCATGATTTCTTTGGGTGGGTATATGCTTCATAAAATAATTATTACTATATCGTTGACCAAATAATTTGTTTCATACCAAACGGTTAATTATATATTATATTTAATATCTCATCGTATCGTATGTAGGACACGTTACGATTCCGAAGAGCATATAAAGCTGAATTAATAAACGAAGCACTCTTATATGATTAAAAATATTATACATTTGCAGTTGATGGTTGTAGTGTCCCATCAATATGAAAACACCTAAAATAGACGAGGCACCATCGGATACCCGTAACAGGAGTATCGGTAATACTGACTCGACACGATCAGACTGACCGGTTTGCTAAAGTGTTAGCAAGAGGTTCTATGCAGCGAAAACTGTAGTGAGCAGGTCAGGTTCACTGTGTGGAACCGGTATAGAGGTTGTAAAAGAAAGTGTGGCTTGGTTTCTATATAAAGCGACGTGTGTACGCACCAGATACCCAATTAAAGACTGGTATCGTAATAAAACTCTGGCGTAATTAGCAGAAATAATTGAGACATCGTTCGAGTATACCTTGAGCCGGTAACTAACTATTATGGATGTGTAATGACATTAATTAGGAAAAATGTATTATTCGAGACGCCAGAGAAAAATCAATTTCAGTATTCGTCCTCCTGCTGATCGAATTTGAAACTAAAACTCGAAGGCCTATGACGCGCCTGCATCGATATCTATCTTCATCCAGCGATACATTTTAACTATGAGAACACGGAGAGAAATCCATATGTCATGACAACAAAATTTATTTGTTAATCGTATACACGCTGCATTCATTCAAAACGTAGTGTAGCAAAAATTGTGTACCGATAGCAAACAAATATTTGTTATGAAAGCAAAAAATGCACGATCCCGAAAGATTTCCTGATGTAACGGTAGAAAGATTTACTAATGTAACACATGATTTGCTAGCGATACATGTAAGTCCAACGTTACGATAGCAAATCAATATTATTCGCGCATAGCATATAGAAAGGTATACATATATACATACATACATTACATAAAAGAAATAAATTACGAAGCTGAAATCGTTTACGGCTGAAATTGGGTTATATTATGTTTTCCATAATTTTGGTTTTATTCTCGCGATGTGTATGCCTTTAGTCTCGTGGAAGCACTCTTCCACACTTCTTAGGTTAGATTTCCTCTGATCATCTTGGCCGTTAATATATACATATAATACACACACGCACGCACGCACGCACGCACACGCACACACACACACGCACACACACACACACACGCGCGCGTAATATCAAACCCCCCAACCGGCTGCTCTGTTTCCCGATGTCACGCACACTACACGTTTGCGACTAAGCCGTAAACAAAGCGTCTCTGATGCTTGTCATCGTACATGCAACAGCGCCTCCACAGGAGCACAGGGCCGGCTCTCTCTCTCTCTCTCTCTCTCTCTCTCGTGTGTGTTGAATGAAATTATTGATTAAATGCGATTACATCTCATACGACTATTATTTCAATAATAGTCGAATGGCGTAGTGGGTAGCGTCAACGTGTTAGGTAGTTAGCTAGTTAGGTTGATGATAGGTACAAATCTCGGTATAGGCATTTTTTCGGTAAAAACCGCTACCCAACGATTGCTGATGACAAAATATATCGAAAAAATTAATTCCCGAGTCAGAAAAAAAAATATTTTATTTACTTTTAATGCCACCGATAAATTTTATCTTCATTTTATTATGCCGCATGCGCACAGCAAACATCTATTCCCGTATTAACCTGTGTAGCAAACGATTTGCTATTTTCACATACGGTTTTTTGCTAGTGAAGCAAATGAATGAATAATGCGACAGCGATTACTATTTGCTTCGCTAGCAAATCAAACAGTAGCAAATCATTTTTGTTACAGCGAAAAAAAGTTATGTTGTCACTATATTAACATACAAAATTTGCTGCGGTATCAGGAGCTCTGCTGTCGTATAAAAGGTTTTTTTCTCCGTGAACCTATAGCTGTAATTTTGTTGTGTAGTATCAAATAAAAATAGATTAGAACATTTAAATAACGCTGAAAAAAAGATGTAGGTTTTTAGTGCGTAGAGCAGATTTATATCGTGGTTTCGTCTCATTACAATATTATTATTGCTTCCTTGATAATATTAGTTTGCAGTTTTGATTAATACATCGGCTATGAAGAGGGTTGCCAGACGTCAAGGGAAGTAAATGAAAAATCGTTCATCATCCGTCCCTATCCGCAGACCCTTTCCACTTGTGAGCTTTTCCGCTAACGAGCATTATAGTAGTATTGTAGTCTTTTGTGACAGTCTCACGTTTTCCTTTTCCTCGTGGTTTTTTTCATTTGATAGTTCATTAAATCATCAAATGGCTTCAAATGAAAATGTAAAATTCAAAGATTAGTTGTACGTAACATAGAGTCATCGTGCTTTCATACCACACGTTCGACGAATTAAAAATTGGTACACACGAGAATTGCTATAGTTTGTATTGCAGTTTTGGGATTTTACTCGCTGTGCTTTATAGCAGACCGGCTGTTTTGCATTTGACAATATTGCGCTCAACTCTCTCCTGCGACTCTCTTCTTCTTAATTTCTTGTCAACTCAAAGTTTACATAGCTCATACGTCTTAATTCCATTTCCCAAAGTTTCTACTCTTGGAAACCTAAGCCAGAGGATGAGATGCACTGAAACTTGCCGTCTGAAAGGAGCCAGTACGTATAGACGCGATCGTTGTATCGAATTATCCGTTTGAAACGTGCGTTTCCTGATTGCAATTTAGATTAATTATATTTCTTGCAACGCACCGTAGCTCCCTTCGTTTCACAAGAGTGAAATTGAGTTACGACAACAACATTTGAAATAATTCTAACTGGTATTCTCATTAGTTAATCGATTTTGTACAAAATAATTGCCACAAGATTAAATCATGACAGTGTCTGGATTGGCTTTTAATCATTTTCATTCATCAAAACTTTCTGGAGTCGGAGAAATTGTAGTTTGTAACTATAAAGCGATAACTATTAATTGTTAGTTCATGCGATTATTTCTAACGTATGCAAACAATTAATGGTAGTGACGGTAACTGTTCCGTCGCGGAAGAAAATTTTTTTTACAACAATTCGTTTTACAAAATTGTTATAGTCATATTGTAGCGTGAGACTATGTCGCACCATCGGTCAACAAGTTGAGATTGAACGATAATGAAATCGTAAAAATAATTTTTAAATTTCACAATAAATTGTCGAAAAATTTGACACTTGTTGATAAGTCGCGCCACTACAAATACTACGAGCTGACTATTACAAATTTTCCTCAGGTTAAATGGTAATTTTTACTATATCCTTCGATCCGTGTATACGTATACGAGTATATTTAATACGTACTACGTATACATTTCTTAGAAAGAAAAGTTGCATGAGAAGAAGGTAACCCGGTTGGCCGTCAGCCAGCAAAACTTATACTTTACCTTATGCATACTTGCTGGCAGGGTCGTACCTTTAATATGTATCGCGTGGGGTAATATATTGCAGAGCCGCCATTATCGTGCTGCATAAAGTATAACTTTCGGTAAAATCCGCAAAAGCCAGTAAAATTGCCAAGCTCGCAGTGGGGGTTGACCTCCTTCGATCAAGTTATTTCGCTGCTCACTTTATATCTAAGTTATTCAAAAGTAGAAAAAAAAGATAAAATAATAAGAAGCAAACTATAGCTTCGTGGAGACATACGTTTTAGCAATATTTGTGTTAAATTAACATGGAGGCAAAGCTGTCGTGTCGTGACTCGTGACACGTGATGACCCACGGCACCGTGATATCCTTGTTTCCCTAAAGTCGTCGTCGTTTGTCTCCATTTAATATACGCGAAACCTGCTCCGAATCTTGACTATTTAACGGACCTAGAACTACAAATAGTACCACATATGCACTGTAAAAACAAGCGCGTTGCTTCGAGATGTTTATCTGTAAGACAATTGAACATGCATTGAAGCAACACGCTTTTCATGTGTTGATACATTCACTTGTGTTGCACCAATACACGCAAAGCGTAAACGTGTTGAAATAATGAATACTCAACGGAACAACGCGGCTATCCTGCATTGGTGTAATACGTGCGAATATATTAATACACAAAATATTGTATCGCTTTGACGCATGTTAAAAGTGACTACGGATAAACATATTTAAATAACGCACTCGTTTGTTACATCACCTTTGTCGTACACTCGAAGTTCTTTAGTCTTGAAACTGAAAATCGTACGACAGAGAATATCTACTTTTTTTTATATAGAAAATGTTAAAATGCAGGAGTCAAAAGAGACTGAGAGACAGAGGGGACCGAGAAAGAGAGATTTTGAATGACTAATGTTGTTGAAAGGAATCGTGACGAGAATACCTAGCACAGGATCTCAATACCAGACGATATGACGTTGGGAGAGATGTCTCAACGCCATATCGTAGGATTTAATATTTCATATATTTATTTACTTTGAGTAATTGATTTAGGACTAGGGGTGAATATATCGAGAATACTGTACATTTTGTACAGAATGTACGGTACAATTGTGATATAAGAAATAGGAATGTAATATAAAGTGAGGGTGTAGTCGACGGGTAGTATCGGAAATACCGAGGGTTGGTTGTCTGATATGCGACCCTCTCTGCTACTCAGACATTTTTGAGTGGATAAAAGGGTCTCATCAAGTGGTAGATACGTGTTCTTCTTATCGAAGATAACGTACACGAAATAATTTGAACAATTAAGAGCACTATCCGCTTGAGTGAACGCGAATATTTACGCTACTTCCATTTCCACGTTCTTTAAACTTCGTTTTACATGTAATTTTTATAAAGTACGAATACGAGATACGTGAAAAAAAAAACGCGTAATTCGCATGAGACGGTGCAGACGAGAATAGAAAAAGAAGCTTGTAAAGGAGACGAAAATATTGGAGCTAACAGCGTGAAACGATAGGGGATGTTGTCAGAGGGCTGAAGTGAAATAAGAGCGTACTCCGTGAGCCCTACTTGGAACTCGATCAATCTACAAACCTTTGTTACACTCGTCTTCCACGGTCTTTTTCTATTTGACCAAGATATTATCGTTTTTATTTACTTTGTTTTTTTTTATTACAGCTGACTCTAATTGGGAGTTTCGGCAGATTTATGGACCCTGCATTTCTTTCCTTCTCTTTGATTCTGCAGAATATTTGATTTATGATATAAAAAAATGTAACTTGTGGAACAATGTTGTAAGCCTTCCAATGATAATTTTCGTGTAAAATGATATCAACTGCAATTTTGTGATCGTAGTAAGTCGTAGTAGTAGAATTTTAGTATACAGGTTGTTATAAGTACGACAAATACGAAACTGCTGGCCCGGGAGAAAGATAATAATTTCCAGTGAGTCAGAAATACGTCAAAGCACATTAAAGAGGAAGTGGGAAGGAGATAGTGGGTGGGAGGTAGTGGGTAGTGATGTATGAGGATACTTAGACCGATCGAGTTAAGGAAACTGCAAAGAGAAGGATGTCAAGAGTCACAGAGCTGAAAGAAAAAAGAAAGGGAAGACAGAGAATGTAGGTGTTGCTACAAGTACGAGCACATCAGACAAGGGGAGTCAGAGGCGATAGATGGAATTGTTACAGAGGACATCAGACGAGAAGATTTTATGGGGCTGACGCGATGTGGTATAAATCTTCTTGCTGTGTTTACGCTTTCTCTCCCTCCATTTCATCCCTTTCTCACTGCTACAGTTCCATACAAGTCCTCCTACTCACACGTACACATGGAACTTTATTTAACTACGTATACGGACTATATTGAAATCTTGCGTAAGCAAAGGTCAATCCCTTTTTAGCCTCCTATTCTGTACAATTACCAGACCCACGACGACGGAGACGACGATGATGCATGCACAGTGAAACCTCACCTATCTTACGTAAGTCAGTGGAGGGCCAAGTCTTAACGTTTTTATTTGTCAGAACCGTGAACGAGATGGAAACTTCGTGGCTATTTTTCCTACCTAATTCGTTCCTCGCATAGCACACGTGTCTCCGTATTATCTAAACTGGGTGAGGTTCCTCTGTATGTGTGCGATATTATGTAGTAACGGTCCACAGGAAGGATAGCCTAGCCATGGAAATGAAACACTGGGCGTATCGTAACTTTTCATGATCAAACTTACATTTTATAACCGGGGTTAGGTGCAGTTTTCGAAATAGCCTCGTAAACGCCCCAGACTTCACTGTATTCACCAGCATCGTACCACAAGTCTCCCGATGGCCCCTCATTTTGTTGGTCACACTTGCTCCTCCGGTCACGGACTTGAAAAACTAAAATTTTTCCTCGAATGTATCAACTTGGGAAAGACTTTTTGGCAAATCTTGATTTCAAGGCTGGTTATCGGTTCATGGCATGATAAAATTACATGATTTGCGAGAAACTGACAAAGACTATGACGTATAAAGAAAAGAACAGAGTTTAAGCGGAACGTATTTCGACTGAAATTGGAGTAATAAACTGGAAGCAGCGTTCGTACATCGTCGAGACGAGAGAGAAAGAGAGGAAAGAAGAGAAAAAGAGAGCGCTGGACTGAGATTAGAAGAGCTTTGCACAGCCATACATTTAGAATTGTATGAAACTTTTATCAGTAAGCTAGTCAGGATATCATAGGTGGGTCTCGTTTACAACAACATACTCGTCACAAATTTACTGTCATGAACTACCATGCTTTATTACGTCATCGCCATTGAGAATTTTTATTTTCCGGTTGTTTCTTAAGGATTTCGGGCATTCTTCTATTTTACAATATTATCGTCGGAAGATCGCACATCATTTGTGACTCAAAGTTTTCGTTGTGTCTACCAAAATGTCGGTGGGGGCTTGTGCAGACTTCATTTTGAATCATATTTGACATCAACACGAGTTATTTTTAGTCGCAAAATGTCATCATTCGTTAGGGTCAGTTTGGACACTATTTGCTACATTCTGCATTGTCTAGATTCATATGAAAACGGTTGGTTAATACTGAATATATATTTTCAAAGAGCCTGGGCTTTTGGCCGACGGCCAATAACCCGGAATTGTTTCGTCATGAAAGAACGACGAACTCAACGTAAAGCAACGCATTATCGTTCTTTACAGAGGGCGTATATTTACGAATTAATAAAATATCAAGTTTGATACAATCTCTTCTGAAAAGGATCACGCGTCGGTGTCGTTCTGGATTTGATTTTTCCTCGTTCCCTGAAGAATTCAGACTGTCGAGTCAAACCTTCAGTTCCACGTGTGTATAACCAGTAAAAAAAAGTTTTGAAAAAAGTTAGCTCATGCTTCGTAATAAAAATGTATGTGCTTTACTCAGTTTCAAAATTTTTTTTCACCCTTTCCCCCTTATCCTTCCCGTTCCAGCCAAAGTCTTTCTCTCTCAGTTTGGGCTTCCATAACTGTATTCCCAACGGCAAGTACCCTTCTTGTCTACGAGCAAAAGAGCCAGCACGAGCGAACAAGCAATATGAATGTTGTAGCTTAACATCTACTTTCTCAATTCCTTCTAACGCGAGCGTTCGGTAAAATATCCCGAGAAAGTCGGCCGCCTCATGGAAAAAGGACGAAGGAAAAATACACAAGAATAAGAAAAATAAGCGGGTAAGGTAAAAGCATAAAATATCGCCACAGAGAATATGAAACTTTGAAATTAAGGTGGGGACATACGTGTTGGTGAAACGTGTAAATACATTAGACTGTAGAATTCACAACGTATTAATTATTCATATATCTTTACGAGCAGCTATAAGTAAGAATGTAAAAAAAATTTAATAACTACCAAGTGGTGATCCAATATCTGCTAATAGCACAGTAATAAAAAAAAATGTTTTCTTGTTGCCCCGGTAATTAATACGAGCAAAAATATTACAATAATAAAATCATATTGAATACCTCTCACAACCATTTTTGTATAATTTTGTATAATTAAATATGAGAATGAGAGTCGATGTATAATTCAAGAGAATAAGTGGGAGTAAAAAAAAAGGATAAAAACTATGAAAATATTCAACATCTATTGCTCACCGACTGTATAATCAAGATGGGAACACAACAGTATAATATCAAAGACCGGTTCTCTAGCGATTTCTCAAAGAACGAGACGGAAGAAGAGAAAAATAAGGATAAAAAAGGAGTCAATTCTCCGAAGGCTAAAGATTCTAAAAATTTTATTTCACCATCAAAGAAATTCGTATGGATTGCTCGACCGTGAAATTCATGAGCACTCTATATAATTTAGTGGAAATCAGGATTACTCGAAGCCATATAAAACTGTTTAGTATTAATGACAATTAAATACTGGTTAGTGATAGTATTTTTGTCCTTCGTACTATTTCCAATAGTTGAATATCATTCTTAATATCTGTTAAATCAAAGCGAATCTTCAAAGCTTTTCTATTGTCCTCTCATTGCATTTTACGATGAGAATCCTGCTGTATTCTTTATTAGTGTCCTTGCCATCGCTCTCTGATCGCAGGAATCGTGTCTCACCGGGATACTCGTGATACTAGAACCTCTCACAGTGAGAAACGAAATTATAATTTACAGCAGCGTAATAATCTAATTAAGATGCTACAACGGCATTGCAAGGAGCAGGATTGGGCTCGAAGGAGAAGGCGAGAAGGACGATGCGGATGGCTTTTTCTTGGATGCGCAGAAAAGGAGACGAGCGCGAGAGACTGAGGGAAGAAGGCAACGGGAAAATGAAAAGGGTGGCGACAAGGGTAGCTCGTAGAAAGCTTAAGAGAAACCAGTGGAATTTCACGAATGCAGCCGTAATAGCGAGGAAGATGGAACAACGTGGTTGTGTGAATAGAAAGGTACACGTCAGTGTATATTACTCGTAGTTCTTTATGTGCCTCTGCAAGTAATTTAGATTATCGGGACACCGAATAGAGAGACGGTATTACAGGTATTAAACCACGTGTCTGTTTTGTAAAGAGTCCAGTTGCTTCTATTGCGGTATTTTTTGCGCGCTTAATCAACGGATAACAGGAGGGAAGATTGTAATCCATGAATTGTTTGTGATACACTCGTCCTTCGTATGAAAACTTTTATTGCGGTGTCTCCTTGTCAAAATAGTTTCCATCTACTCCGGCTGCTTCTCCCTCTCTATGAAAAGTAAAGTGAAGCTACGGTAGTTCTGTAAGTGGTAAAAAGTTTCCCCAGACGTTTTCTTCGTGTGCTGCCATCTGTTGTCTGAATCGAAAGGCGAAAGAGAAGACGAGAAGAAAAAAAAATCGCATCAGACGATAAAATGTTATTCTGTAAGCTCGGCTATCGTGTAGTCTACGCTAGCTGAGATATACATATATGATATATCCGAAAGTATTTTCGGATTGATGTTAACATCGCATTTTTTACAGTTTATATGAAATATAATCTATGCGAAAATAGATTCGGATAGATCTCAGCTAATCTATCCGGAAGTATTTTAGGATAGATTATATATTGAATACACTGTAAAAAATGCGAGGTTAAAATTAACAATAGGTCCATTAATTCGGTGTAAAAGAGCGGTGTAAGAAAGTCGGCGTTATCGATTAACACGAAAACTGCGTACACCGAAAAAACAACATTCTGCACGACCTTCCAGCGTAGCAAGATCAGGTAAGGAGATCTTTCGGTGTGTATTTGACACCGATAAGTGCATATTTGAAAATGTTATAGGTTGTTTTAAGTACGTTCTATCGGGCAAACCACGACTTGACACCGAATTGTGTCAATTTCTAAAGAAGCGACACCATCGATGGTGAACACGATCCATCACACCATTTGGAGTTAATATTCATTTACATTACACAGAATTACTGGTACACCACATGGCCGGAGTACTTTTAACAACGAAATGGTAGTAATTTTAACTCTGGTTTTTTTTTCACCACTCACACCGTTGCACGTAACACCTCAGATTTTTTACAGTGTCCTTACCAATAAAAAGTTAATGATAGATTTGTGAAATAAAAGTTTAGGGGATAAATAAAATATGAATAAGAAGAAGAGATGGGGGGGGGCACCGGAGTACGGGAGAACCTCGTCGCAGTGGGGAGAAGATCGATCCATTGATCGAGAATGAGGGACAGGAGAAGGACATTTACTTCTTTTTTTCTTTCCTGCACGAATTCACTTCCCCTTTTTACTGCCATCATTTCGCGATCTCTTGTCTCTCCGTACGTGCGTAAGAATAAAGGAACAGACGCTCATGTACGTCGCGGTAAGCAATAGGTAGAGAGCAAGATGGAAAAGAGAAAGGCTGAGGCTGAAGGAGGACTTTATACTCCAAGTTTCACTCTCGAGTTCTTCGACTGCGTTACAGAAGAATGCAGTTTTAACTCGCACGGTGCACACACGGTTCTCCTGCACAGTTCGTACATAGTACTTCTGCGATGAAGAAAAGGAGGAGGAGGCAGAGAAATAGCAGAGAAGAACATATACGAGAAGGGAACCTTAAGAGACGTCGGGATCTATGATACCGATGCTTATTCAATGCCCGTCGAATGAATAATGGGCTGCTAGTGAAATACGTCGGGACATAAATATTGTATCTGGAGCGCTATATATTATCCCTCCCACTCCTTCGACTCTTCATCGTGCTCTTTCCCATTCGCTACCTTTGCCGCTGTTTTTCTCTCTTACTTCCTATCTATATCTAAATCATGCGATCCCCTATAGACTGCATTATTCTACGTCCGTGTCTCAGTCCCTTAACTTATTCAACTAATCCTCCATCTCTTTTTTTCCTCTATACGTTTTGCCACAACTACTTTTGCAACTTCATTGACAACTATAGCTTTGTTCATGCTATCTGGTTTAGATCGTTGCCTTTGGAGATTGCCGGTTGTAACAATGCGTTTTGTTTGTTTACTTACACTGTTCGGTTATGTTTTGCGTTCTTCCTTTCCAAACTGATTAATTAAATTGTCGGGCCATGATCATTGTAACCCTCTTCAAAATTCTGAAGATATCATTGCTGGTTGAAAATTTGTCGAGGTCACGGCCTTAACCTGACCACCGCAATCTAAGCAGAAAGCTTCGAGATATTTGTATTGAAAAATACGAAAGGGAAGAAAATATATTATGACAAAGTCGATAGAAGGGAGAGATCGAGCGAGTAATCCCATTTGTTTCGCAACCCTTCTCGTTTGCTCTATACCTTCATCTCTTTTTGTCCGCTTCTTTCTCCTTATGCCCTTACCTCTTTCCTACGCGTACTTGCAAAACTTCTACGTAGGAATTATTAAACTTCCAACCAAGTCGCTTAACAAAGTTTCACACACAGACAGGTACAGGGACGAAGAAAAGCTATAGAGAGGAACAAAGGGAAGAGAGGATGTAAAGGGGGAAAAAGAGAGAGAGAGAGAGAGAGAAAATACGAGAAGGAATAAGCAGCAGAGAAGTGAAGAAGGGGAAGTTACTTTCGTAAAGAAATAAAAGTTGATGGAGTTTTCAACCTCTCTCTCTCTCTCTTTTCCTTCCAACCGTCTATACTCACCGAGCAACTTTTACGAAAGTTATTATATCTTCATTTACTATTGGGTGTTATGTAAAATTTTACTGACGTTGCTATCTTTTTTTTTGTAATGCGCACGGTACGAGAAAAAAATTAAAGTTAAAGAATTATTGTCCAGTTAGTATATTCGATATAAAAGATTAAATTTAAAAGCTTGGCATTAAGAGGATATGATTTCCCAGAATTGACGTTACTAATGTGACCGTATAAGTGCATTCATGTGGTATAAGTACACTTAAATGATACACACCGTCGATGGTTAGTATTTTAAAACGCACAATTGGATTCCTCCAAGTTGCAGGTGCAATGCACTGCATAATATATTAAGCTTGCTTTATAATGCTGCAAGAATGTATCCGTGAGAGTGCACGCATTGTACAATGACTCATCTCGTACCTTGCGTTGTATATAATACATATAGGGTAACTCCGAGAGAGATGGATACTTTTTTAAGCCAGATTATATGGACGGAAAAATTAAAGTAGTAGCGATAACCTTTTCCAGCATATACCGTGTTGCGAATTAATTGCAGAAACCAAATCGAAATAGTATTCCCAACTATTTTCGATTGGTTAACGAAAAATAGTATCAAAGACCAACGACTTGATTACTGCAAACCAATCACAGTCCTGTCGCCACCACGAGCTGTCAGGCAGTACGACTAACCTCGGCGATCGTTGCGACAAGCATTTGGATAGTATCGGCAATCTGCGAGTTGGTTCCCATTACCAATCGCTTTCCTTCTATAACCAACCGGTTTGTACGTGCTACGAGTAAACCTTTTCACGAAGGCAAATGACGCCATTGTTTCAAGTGACAGGTGTTTTGTGGACGGACGAGATCTTGCAAGAAATAAAAGTGAAATGCATTGAATATATGTTAAATATACAGTCAAATATTGCGAATAGATGTCCTTCGTCTATCGAAGCATCGCGCAAAGTACGTGCCTGTCCTCGTAACTGTAAATAAATCAAAATATCGGTATTAACCTGGTGTATTTTTCGTATTACACTGAGCCGATGGATTTCACCTACCAATTGGTAAGTTGAGATCGCCATCTTGGTTGTTTACCGTTCCTACCGATATTTTACCAACGACATTATAGTTTCTTGAACCAACCGAGTAGTTGGCGCTACGCAGACTATTCCGATTGGTTGTCGGAACCAATGTGTCAGTTTCCCCAACTACTTTTTTTCTTTTCGTGTATTTGGTCGTTAAAAATGCCCCCAATGCCGATATTAATTGACTCTTATGCCATGTTCATCAATATCCTATGGATAACTAATGCAAAATATGAATATAAACAAATAAATAATGTGTTCAGATTCAAAACAACGTGCAATGTATGCTTTAGCATCTTAAAAAAAAAAAAAAAAGATTCTTATGACTTTCAAAAACAAAGTGGCCATCTCTCTCAAAGTTACCATATACGCGTGCAGTACAAAGTCCTCTCAAGTCTGACGAGTACTTACAACTCAGACTCGTCAGTACCGGCGGACTGGATTCACGCTCATAAATCAACGCGCTGCACGCGATTTATCTTAATTCTATCGTAGAGAATCGGCCCTTCTACAGTACCATATATTCATGTCTGTGCGTGTTAATAAAAATGCAGTTTGCTTTCATACACGTAATACTATACAGTGCATACACAACATTCACTTACCTAATTACCTCGTGTTCAAAATAGATTTTTTATCAAGACGTACTCGGTTGGTCGGTTTCCTTCGCGCGGCTGTGGAATGAGCGAGTGGCTTTATATCGTGCGTCATTGTACTATTTTTTGTGTAAAATTAAGGTAGTAAGATATCAAGGTAAGCTACGTGGATTAATTGCAAGTGTTTGGATGCTGCTATCCGTGAAAATTGCGTGATTCGTGTGAGATAATCGAGTGTGATTGACAGGAACGTGTTAGTTATAAATTAGATTTAAGCTATTGACATGGATTGTATGAGAGTATTGTACGCTATCGTACGACGCATTTAGGGGGCATCGCCCTAGAATACGGATTAACGTTGCTCCCTCTCCCACCCCGCCCTTTAAAGTCTATTAGTATTCCAGTGAAAGGGTCAGCACCGTGGGATAATATATACACGCAACTTTAGCGACAAAAGTAATTTCAAATGCATACTGATGTTTACGAACTAATTATAAAACTCGGGCACTAAATAAACATTAGGAAACCCCCGCGCGAGCACGACATAGTGATTCGTTATGACACTTTACCATATGCATATACCGTTCGGGGGCAATGTACTCGCAACGGCACATTTATAACTCCGACCTACCAAAAAAAATATTTGTACCGTGATTAGATTATCAGAAAACATATCTACCGCATTATAATTTTACTATGATACAACACTATTAGATTATAATTCTGTGAATAGATAACTCTACGGAGCTGCTGATGATCGAGAGTCTTGTTATAAAAAAATCGGAGAACTGTATCATATGACAGGATTATAATCTGATAATGTAATATAATAGAGTTGTAATGTAGCGGACATTTTTTCTGGAATAAAATAGTGGTAGAGTTGGTTTTCGGTAGAGAAATTAATGGTAGAGTTATAAATGTGCCCTCGCAATCGATGTAAAATAAATGAAAGCTGCTGATGATCGAGAGTCTTGTTATGAAAAAATCGGAGAACTGTATCATTATGGCAGGATTATAATCTGATAATATAATATAATAGAGTTGTAATGTAGGGGATATTTTTTCCGGAATAAAATAGTGGTAGAGTTGGTTTTCGGTAGAGAAATTAATGGTAGAGTTATAAATGTGCCCTTGCAATCAACGTGAAATAAATAAAAGAAGAAGTGTTTTAAAGTGGATGGGTCTTGAGACAAAGTTAATAATTACAGTGTGATCTTTATCATAATTCATCCCTTTCCACTTCTGTGCGAAGCTTGTGATAAATCGTGAATGCTAAAATTAAAAGATTGACGAAAAAAAAATAATAAAGAAGAATAAAAAAAACAGTTAACAAAAAAACGGGGGACACGAGAGACTTTGAAGTTTTTCGGAGCAAGCTAACCTTTAATATCTGTCACGAGTAAAATTGGCCAAAGTCTCGCAATATTTTATTCGTCGAATCTACATTGTGTGCAATTAGTTTACGTTCTTATAATGTGTAGGAGTTACAACGAAGTAGCGGAAGTTAGGTTTCGGAAAGAGGTATAAGAACGACGTAAAACGCAGGCACTGCCTCGTAAATCAGAGCTTTAGCGATATCGCCAGGTGTATGGGCATATACCTATGTGTAGGTTATGAGGCAAGTTCGGTAAGTGCCTCGCCTATTCTTTCCTTTCTCGCTTCTCCTCCTTCCTGATAACACGATCCTAGCAGGCGAGAGAATGGAGCTAGACAAGAATTGCTCCAACAGACATAACTCTATTCCTTTCTTCTCGCGTGCTTTCATCTACCCTTTAACGTAATTAATGACATTAAGTTGGACGTTTCTTCATCGTAATAACTACGATGATACATTCCATTGCCATTGACACAGTTGAATGTGAGATGCATTCCATTATCATTGATTGAATTGACCGTGAGATGCATTCCATTGTCATTGACTGTATTGTACCTTACGGCTGGTAATTTTTTTCGAATATCGAAACCCTTCTGCAATTTGTGTCGCAGGTTCTCGTTTGACGCGTTGTGCATCGTCTTATGATACTATAATCAAGGTACACACGGAGAACAGTCCGTTGGCGTTTCTCTCCAACGACAAATACTCTTACTGGGTATGCACGCGGCTGTACGCGTTCACATTTTCTCCCTCTTTCCTCTTCTCCCGTACTTTCTGATTACTCGCGCTGATGGAAGTAATTGACGTTAATGCTCTTCCCTCCGCCTCTTCCGACCCCTCCTCTTGTCGTGCATCTCTTCTTCTTTGCTCGATCCTTTTTCCTCCCGTTCGGCTCTTCTTGCATAGCCATCGAGCAAACGCGAAGTATGTTCTCCGATCAAACGCCGTGCAGTACGGCATACAATTTAGCTTCGAGCTGTTGTGAAAGTGTATTACACTATCGGTGTACACTGTGGAAACACTTACCTCTCGCTATTAAACTTTCCTCGATTATTATAGTATTTTTCAGCGGCTCCAATCAAGTCAAAGCGGAACGGATAAAAACTGATCGATTCTTCCTCCCAAGACTCACCTGCAACACAAGAATGAGAAGTTGAGAAAAATTTCAATTAATGAATTATGAAAATAATAAGATCGCGTATACCGAGAGCTCATACTTTTCTACTAACTGCATATTGGTTTAGCAATGAATATTTCTTTTTCTTGTCTCTCATTAAAATTTGTTACAAAAAAAAAAAAAAAAAATCAGATTATAATCCTACCACGCGACAACTCTTCGGTTTTCTAGCATCAGCCGCACCGCACAGTTGTCTCGTGGCTAGAATTGCAATGTTGCAGTGTTGTAATGTAGTTTATTCTTTTATTTCTTTTTTGGTAGAAAAATGAATACAAGAGCGATAACTGTGTCATAGTTTTTCAAAAAGATATAAATAACTTTCATTCGAATACAGTTTTATGAGATTAATGTCAATTATCCTTGGTTCAGATGATCAGTCGATAGTCTACGTAGTCCGGCAAATAGTAGAGAATTTTTTGTCTTTTTTTTTAAGTTCATGGACGCGAGGTGTCTCATGTGAGGAAACAGGCAGAACACTTGGGAGTTTCTCGTTTGTTGCCGAGCTTTGACATGCAATATGCGAAAGGAATGCCAGGTCTCTTCGTGGTGCGTAAAGTTGACTCTCATCTGCTTGGGCCACTATTCCTACCGCTTCTGCTTCTGCTTTTGCTTTTGCTGCACCCGGCCTTGAATAATGTAACGAGTCTCATGCGAAATTCATGTCCAATTTAGACGCTCGGTTAATTTACGATCGGTACAAAAGTTAAGAGTTCCATCAGCGAAAGCTGCAGCACAGAGGTAAGATAGTTGAGCGGAGCTTTGCAAGTTTTCAAGCGATTCCTTTTCATTCTTCGTCTCATGCCTGTCATGACTCCCTGTCATTCTCTCGTTTCTCCTCGTCGATTGTATCGTTTATTCCCGCTTCCTTGTCATTGTGCTGACGAAAAACGTTCGAATTTAATGCGAGATCGTTACGTCGGGATCAAGCGGCAGAAAGCACACGCTTTGAAATTGGCAGATACGATTTTATTAAGAAACTGCGGTGAGGTGTCTTGGCCAAGTGTGATGACTTTGCTGTTTATTTTTATAACTGCAGGATGATTCAAGGAGATATTAATCGAATGACTAATTTGGGTTATGCAGTAGAACGTGAATACATTATTGGACACAAGAGAGGATTATTTCTACGATAATTTCTCAATAATTTCCATTTCTATTTTTTATTCATATTATTATACAGATATATACAGTTGAATCCCTCATAATTTACGAGCTCGGGACGAACCCCTACCACGCTGACAGTCGAGCACGGGCGGCAAGCGATGCTCGACTTTGCACTGCGAGAGGTTATACCTAGCGCAACAGCAGTAAACGTTTGGCATGCGCGCGACGATACTGTAAATAGCTGAGTGGGGATAAGCATAATTGTTAAGAGATTCGTTCTATAACCGAAGGGAGGTCTATAAGATATTGGACTATAAGTTAACAGAGGCTCCACTGTACAGAAATCATTTGTAGGATTTGTATAAGATTTATCCGCGAGAAAAATATATTTCTTTATCAATAATAACAGTAATTCTATCTTGCTTGAGAACACGGAAAGATATTATTGATTGTTTCAACCAAGAACATTGTTAAATACGCTCCAGAGGATTCATTTGGTTGGATTAACAAATTAATCGGTGGTGCCAACAATAAGTTGGCTGCAAATCAATCAATTTGTTGACGCAACCAGTTAATTGGTTAACACCAAAACTAATTTGTTGGCTCAATCAGATTAATCGCTTGGACCGTATTTAACCCGCGTTTGGTTGATTGTAGCAACGAATTCTTTTTTTACTGTAGCAGTTAATATCGATGATTAAGAAACAAAAGGGCATGCGTTAACTTTTATGGGTCTTTGCATCTTTTTGATCCTTAGCCATTGATACAGAGCGCCTGCTTAAACGATGGATAACCTTAGATAAAAAATTCAAAGAATTGTCTGTTACCATAATATTTTCGAAAAGCAATTTTTAAGAATCGCTAAAGATATTTTCGAATTATTATTATGTTTCATCATCGTTGTACGAGAGAAGCAGGACGAGCGAGTGGGTTCGTGGCGTGAATAAATGAATGTTGAAAAAAATGGGAATGGGTAACAGGGCAAAGGATGCAATAGTGTGAGAGAAAGAGAGGAGAATAGGCAAATAGGAGGAATAAGAAAAGGATCGATTCTTACGTGGTTTATAGCTCACATAAAATTCTACTACCGTCGAAACAAAAATGGTCGCGCGGATGCGGTTTGTGTCACCGTCTCTCCCTCTCTTGTTCACCCCATTTCAAGATATTTCATCTCGAAGAAAAAAAAAAAAAAAACACTTCTATACAAAGTGAAACAAAAGGAAGAAGAGAATCGGTCGAGTTTGCGCTTTCCCTTCTGGTTCGATCGCGTCGCAGACCTTCCATTTATTTCGCATCCCGTCGTTTGTGAGATCGGAGGATCTTCGATTTGCTTTGTCCCTTCGATTTCAAGCATCCCTCGCGCTGGTCACTCCGCGCACAGCTTTTTATCGCTCTTTCATGGCAGTTAGACTCATTTCGTTCGTTCCCTCTTGTTTTTCTTTCGATTAACATAAACATGAGCGGCGAAGGATGAACAACCAGGTAGTCCCGCATGGGTAATTCTTCGATTTTATCGAAGCTTTTGTCTCTTGTTCTTTGATATCGTTCGCTCTAAAAACACTTTTTTCCCATATGGTTACACATGTAATCGGTTCGCGTCATTGGCTTTTTTTTATTTGCTGAAAAATATTGCTTGTACGCGGCTTTTTACATTTTTTGAAACGACCAATCATTAACGAATATGATACACTGTTAAAAATCCAGGGCGTTAAAGGCCATTGGTGTAGACCTTTAACCAGTGTCGATCCATTTAGTATTCATTTTAACAATTTTCACAGCGTTTAATACACACAAGCGATTGTGTTATGTTCATATTTATATTCGGAATGGGTATCATGCGAATGGAAAGCCAATAAATTATCAGTAATCAATACGGAATTATGCCACGAATATAATCCAAAAATGTCTTTGAATTTCATTCAATCAAAATGCGTTGAAAGTCAGTACGGACTCGTATGATCACCGCGCGAAAGTTAATTGTAACACCGCATTTTTAACAATGTAAAAATAGCGTTATGTACTTCGTTAAGTCACCGCGTAGTCAGCAGACCGAAAAAAGCGACATTTCTCATCTGACATACTTATCCATTAATCAATTAATTAATAGCCTCTGGAACACAATATAGAATACGATGCTTTTGATTTTCAAGCTCTAATCGCTTTCTCTATCTCATTATTTGTTGTTCTTCAATTTTTATTTAATTTGTACATATAAAACATCTGGATTCACTTCTGGCTTGAATAACGAGCATTATATTCGCCTCAGTGTACCACACTTGAGTCAACGATGTTATTTCTCAACGAAAACCAGTGAGGAAGGTAGAGTGAGCCAATTAAATTGGCTATAAGAAAGTGAATAAGAGGGATAGAAGCAAAGATGGAAATCGATAGTGCTCACCGTTACTGACTTCTAATTAGTGTCATCGGTTAAAAGTATAGAATCCACAGGAGGATGATTTATCGACGTGAACCTAGTAATTACTCTCCTTCGATGAGCCTGCGCGCACAGTTATATTCAGCATATCTGTATAAATGTTTATTTTATATAATATATATTCCTAATCAATATATTTAATATATTGTGTATCATGAAGATATGTACACGTTCTTAAGATATTTATTAATTTGTTGAGTCAGTGACTGTCGATTATTCTAGGAGCACGATCTATCTCGGCCTCCAATGTTGCGGAACTGACGCAGGAGAGCGATTCATCTAGAAAGTACATTAGAACCGGTTTACAGTGTTCTGAATAAAGAAGGAAACAATGCTAATGCAATCCTGGGGCTCGTAGGACATGAGATGCTATAAATAAAGTATATAAAGCGAGTGTCGTGTTCGATGACGCAATAGCTCCGAGAAACACCAACGAGAAATTGGCAAAGGGACGCCATTTATATCACGTTGAGTCGTTATTCGTCGTTGCTGAATTCACGTTGCTCGACAGGTTTTTATAAATTGACTAGAAATGTTAAATATAAATGACTTAGGGCTTTACTGAACGAGATGACAATTATGCTATGGATTCTGTGAAGTAAAATTACACGTGAGTGTAACGACACGTGTGTTAATAGTAAAAATAGTTCCCTACGATCGACTGTTCGTAACATTATTCTGTTTATATTAAAAAATTCACAGATCTAAATACAACAAAATTGTAGAAAATATTCCAATTTTTTAAATAAAATATAATATTGAAAAAAAGAAACCAACTTTTGAATTCGTGTATAATTTATTGTATTCGGATCTGAAGATATTTTTTAAATGATCAAAACAATCGATAGGTTTTGAAGAATAAATAAATAAATAAATAAATAAAACACGCTGTTTTAGTTAAATCGGTGGAACCCGAACCGTTCCTCCCTTAATAGTCATTTTAGACACTCTTCCTCTCAGCATTTACTCCGTACTCTCGGTGGTCCGAATTTAAGTACAAGTTTTACCAGTTTGCTAACTCGAAATTAGCTCCAGGGAAAAGTTTTGAGTAGCTTGATTAAAATATAAATTACGACTGTGAATCCCCTTCCTGTATTCTTATGATGGTTCGAGTCGCTGTCGTTGCAGCAAACGCCCAGCTCCGAGCTGACAAAGGACGCGGAAGAAAATTATGTAAACGGAAGAACAAAAGAGAATTAAAGAAATTGACGATGACGCAACTCTTTGCGCTCTCACTCTTATCTATTTGTATTTACGCGTTGGTTTACTGTATGAGAAAATGGCAAATTATAAATAGAATTTATGTAAATAAATATATCATCGACATGGATATATAAAAATAAAAAATATAAATCAACAATGAAATAATTAAAAATCTGAACATAAATCGAGGAAAATTTATCACTAGTTTTGCTCAAGAGTTTTAATAAATTTTTAGCTTTACGTGGTGTAACCACCGAATTTGGTTAATTGCATATAAAAAACCGTCGGAATATCGAGAATTAAAAAAGAAAAATTAACACTAGACACCGTGAAGTAAGAACGACGATGACCAACGACAACACGAGGGTCCTAGACCCAGACCACGCGAGTCAAAAGTTTTATGGGCGAAAGGCACGCAAACGAGTGAGAACGAGGTAGACTTTACAGAGAAAGAGAGCACGCGAGTAGGGTGCTTCGAAATCGATTGAAACCGGTTCGTGAAACGATAATCGATTATGTAATCACGGCGAACAGGAGAAATTGAATTCGGCAATCGCACCAAGTACTCACCACTGACAGCTTGTGTATTCCAATATGGTATATATCCTATATATATATATATATATATATTTATTTATTTATTTATTTATTTATGACATGCTTTTGATATAGTTAAGTAAAGTATAGTAATATCACGGAGCTAAAGTCAAAATGACGTATCTTATATGCTTATACACAGCGGATACGCCCTTATGATATAAGTCAGACGATATCGTAAATGCATAAAGTACATAAACTAGTTTGTGGTCTACGATTTCGATTAGCCGAGCCGACGAGACATGAAATGTGAATGGAGCATGCGTATTGTACAATGCGGTTTGTACGATTGGACTTTGAGATCGCATCGTTGTAGAAAATTGAGAGATCTACACGAGGTACAGCGAATCTGAGTAATTAATTGGCTGAACCTATTTCTACAGGACGCAATTTACCAAAGTTTAAACTCACCATGGCAATCTCATAATTGCAAAACTCTCCGTAGCACCTCTCTCTGTCTCTCTGTCACTGTCTCTCTCTCTCTCTCTCTCTCTCTCTCTCTCTCTCTCTCTCTCTCTCTCTCTCTCTCTCTCTCTCTCTCTCTCTCTCTCTCTCTCTCTCTCTCTCTCTCTCTCTCTCACTCTCTCTCTCCCCCTTTCTCTCTCTCTCTCTATGGCCCGATTCAACGAATAGACAATTTACCAAAAGTGGCTACTCACGATAGGCCATCTCACCAGTGATTACAAACGAGACTTTCCGTGCAAACTGACGATTCAATGCAATTGAACGCAGAATACGCATGCTGTATACGGAGAAAGATCCTTAGTATCCTGAGAAGTAATAATAGTTGAATAAATGAACATATTTGTTGGATCAATCAACTTATTCGCTGACTCAAACAATCTAGTGATTCCTCCATCTATTATTATTTTTTTGGCGCCCAATTTGGTTCTCACAACCTATTATTTATTCCGTGTATGCTACGAATGTTGTCGGTGATTCGACGCGGAGAGTCGAATATATCTAGTGAGTTTACTCAATGATCAGTTGATGCGAAAAGCCTCGTTCGTAGACACTGATGAGTCGAGCTTTGGAGAGTCCATGGTCAGTTACCTCTTTGAAGAGTGGCCCCAATCGTCAGTCAGCGCGAAAAGCATCATTCGTAATCGCTGGTGAGTTAGTCCTTTGATGAATTGTCCATCTAATGAAGTGGGTCAAAGGGCATTTCGTCTTGGAGAGTAATTCCACGGAAAGTTTCGCAATAATGAGATTGCACAAGTGAATTTACCGGTAAAATTTCATCCTGTAGAAACGAGGTCCTGCTAATTAATTTGGCCAGCGCATGGAATTCTTGAAATTGGTAAGCGTGGCATTTAAAATCATGTGTAAACGAGAATCTATTTATGGCAATCAATAAATCTCGCCGAGCTATCTATAAAATTTGAATTATCATCAATTTCGAGATCGCATGTCAAATAGAATTTCTAAAGTTAAATAAATTATTGCATTAGAGCGTTATTTGTAATTATCCACATAGTTTGGTTTAACTTTAAATTGACATTATTATCTATTCGACAATTTTACGATTAATGCATCCTTGAACAAATCTTTGGCGGAGATCTACTTGTCGATGCAATATTTTTTGTCCTAGTTCCGTGATCTATGATCTGTGCAGATCGATCGCTCGTGCACTCCTTCTTCTAACTGTGAATACCTATAGCGTAAATGTATTCAGAATACATATGAAAAGAGAAATAGGAAGCGAGGACGCGATACTCTCGATGCAGTCTCTCTCCCTCTCTCTCTCTCTCTCTCTCTTTCTCTCTCTCTCTCTGTCCTTCTTCCTTTCACTGCAGCATCGTAATGTGTGCCTGGATCGTTAACCCCGGGCAGAAATCGATGGATCGCCACAGCAGGAACAGCCGGAGCATCGGTAGTAGCAGCACACAGCGGTATATAAGGAACAGGAGCAGCTTTCTTCACCGTCCAATTAAATCCTCCGACCACAAGGATCGTTACGGTATCCTTTTGTAGCATTTACATAAATAACAATTTTCTCTCTCCCCTCAACGACCAGCCGATGTTCCCGGCACCGACTAATGTTTCTATTCCTTCTTCTCGCGTTCGCGCGCGGTTCAGTAATATAACATGAATACGAGAGGCAAACAAGAACCGCTATCACGAGTTCGGACTCCCCGTATCTGCCTTTGGTTCTTTTACGTCTTAAAACACCATGAAAACAATTACGCATATCATTGGTGAAGACCAAGTGAAGTTTTATTCATCGAGGAAATGATAAACAATTCCATAAATAAACTTGTATCCTCGATAATCCTTTTCTCTGCGTATTTGTCATCGTATTTATCATCTCAAGAGGATATTAAATATATTCACAGTGTTTATCTTTCGCATTGTCGTAAGCGCTGTTAATTTATGTCTCTTGCACAACAAACATGTTTGACATCGTTCTGAGTTGCAACAGAGTATCAATGAATTAATTTTCGCTATGATAGGATACAAAAAAGTTTCATTTAACGAGAGAATAGAAACAATTTCATAAATCAGCTTGTCGCCTCAATAAACCCTTTTCTCTACATCAAATTCAATCTACCAAGTTGTATCAGAGTTAGCTCAATTTCCAATGCAATAGCTTGAATACAAATAAGCAATATGTAATAAACAAGCCTGTGAAGTAGAAACTTGAACATTGCTTCCTCGTTATTTTTCATCTTGATATGAGAAAGTGTGTTGATCGATTCCTATAAAATGTTCATTTCTTGATCGATTATTGCAAAACTCTATACGAATTATTATTTAATATTCATCCATTTGTGTGGAAAATTTGCTTTTGATTTCTCAATAATTGTAAAAGCTGGAGTGTCAACAAGAAAATTCATCTCCACCCACACAGAGAGAAAGAGAGATTTCTAAACCATTTTTCTATACGTTTTACATTGTTTAAAGTAATTTTGTATGAAAATTTAGAGAAAAAAATGCGACAACAATGCTTCTTCTATGAGGAAGGAAAAGCTGAAAAAAGTATTCAAACTATCCTGAAAAAGCTTCTTCTAAGACGAAGCAAAATAAATGATCGTCGAGTAAAAGAACGGGGGCGGAGGGAGGGAAGGAAGGCGATAGCGCCATGTTAGCATAAACCCTTTAATATCATATAGCCTCCTCCTATTATACTCAAACTTCCGGTCCCTCAATCTCCGAAGTAGTTTCTTAAGCCTATCAAACAAGATTTAATTAAACTTTGCTCGCACTTAATTGAAATTATTTGGCAAAGAAGCAGGACGTTTAATTGGCTGTGCCAGTGATGCTGATGCCGCTGGCTGAGATGAAATGAGATTCGACGAGGAGCCATGGAAACGAAAAGTGTTGGCAACAAATTATCAACATGATTCCACGATAAAGCGTTACCGTCGAACTCACCATCACCGAAGGCAATGACAATGACCCGTAATATCATTCAAAGAGCTTCACGATCAACGAATCTACGTTAAGCCTCGTTAAGCTTCTATGGATACCAAGTGCTTGTTTATTGGCGAGGATTGAACGAAAAATTTAATCGATTCCACGCCTCTGCTGGGTCGAGAGCACAGCCATGCGGAATAGAAAGTGATTACGTATCTACCTTAAATGCAGTATGGTTCATTGTCGTCGTAGTCGTCGTCGTCGTCTTCAGCCTCGTTCGACGAGAGGACAAGAGAAGAGCAACCACGGAATAATAGTCGAAGTGTACAGACGTGAAATAAAGAGAGAAATAGCGAGGACACGAGTATCAGAGTCGTGGAATAGTGGAAAAGAAGAGGAGAAAGAGAGCTCAGGAGAAAATAATAGCTCTCCTATGAATGTGAATGACGTTCGGGTATGTCTGGCTAGCATAACCGAATGAATGACTCGTCGATTGTCCAAATAGTTGCAGTGCTGCAAATAGATATGCAGCTATGCAATTTTAATCAGATTTAAGCACTGTGTGTATAACTTTCTAAATCTCTGATTGCTAACATGGTTTATATATAGATCAGAGATGGCAATATCTAGTCATTCCGAAGTACACACTTTTAGTATATTTATTTAACGTATTATTTAACACTAATTATTGTATAAAAATAATAATCTATGTTGTACAGAATGTATTTCTTTCTTTGTCATGAATTTTGTATCCCTCGTAGAGAGGAAACTCGAATGAGAATCGATCGAATGATTTAAATATAATTATTAAAAATTTTCGAAAAATATCAAACAATTACTGACTCTTGTGAATTTCAAACCAGAATGCTGAAATTCTTCTTTTATATTTGTCACGGTTCATCTGTCAGAGAGAAGCCGAGAACAATGCTTTCTCTGAGAGAAATTCAAAGTTGATCAACATACTTCGTCAAAGATGGATAATAATAACAAAGCAACTTTACATCTTTTTTTCTCAATACATTTAATGCTAAATTATATAAAAATATTATTAAACAAAAATTAGCTAAAGCTATATACGACGTAAGTAACTTTTATAAGTTAATTAATGATAAATAAATAAATAAATAAATAATTAAACAAACCAAAAGTACGTATTTCAATTAGTATATCTACCAAGGTGCCTCTGATATATGAACATTTCTGCGCCAAGTGGTATATCGAACGAAAGATTTATAATTAAACATACAGCGTATTCTCTGAGTGGTCCTTGACGTTCAACAGTTCAACAGTTCTACACAGATTTACCTCTCGCTTGCGTCTCTCCTCTCAAACTTGCCGCCCACAACCGGTCTAGTTCCCATCCGCGAGTCTCACTGGGACAGATATGACCGTTCAGAGTTCGCACACTATGTCAAATAAAATTGAGATAAATTGCAGAATTTCAAGAGATCCAATCGAGTCTCTATAGGAAAACGGTTGATCCACATATACTTTATGTAGAAGTAGTAAGAAAAATTTGAAAGGTCGATGGAAAACGTACGTAACGGTAAGCAATCTATGCGAATTACACGCTAATTTACAACGAAAATTACGTTAATTAACTGTACATCTGTGGTATACATAAACGTGTACGGAGCTGGAAGCCTCGGTCATTTATAACTTCGTTTATAAACACGCAATACTACATGAATATCAGCTGTGGGTAGTACACCACGAACTGTTTATCGCGTCATTGCATAACTCGTGTCTCCTTTTACCTGCCTATAATAGCGTTTACCTCCATTTTTTACTTGATTCAACCACAATATTATTAAATTTATCGAATTAGTTACGTGGAATTCATTAATGTCCGTCTGCATGATTGATGTATAATCAATTACATATTTACGAGAACTATGTACTTTACCACTGCGATCGGATAGTGGCAACAAAATAATGTTATAGTGGCGAAATCGGAAGGGCGTAAAGTCATTGAGTAATTTTGTTGATCTCGTTATTGCCGCTTCGAATGGAACATTATTCAAAGGTTTAATTAGACTGTAAGCCCCATTGGTGGTGTATAATTATCATTATACAGGCAGTTCAAGAGAATTAACGGACACCGTGGCTGGTATCGACGTGAGACTCGATTCTGCTGCTGCGAACAGATACATGATATTACGTTATGTATACATACGACAGACGTACACCATAGTCACTTATGGAAATGGGGTCGCCGAGTCGGTATCATCAGGGATGTGGCCAATAATCGGATAAATAAATGAATAATTTTATCTGTTAATTAATTACTAAAAGTTATTCTGCTCGAAAAGTATATTAAGCATGAATTTTTAATCAAATATTGATTACCGCTCGTTGGTACATCTTGTGTCAAATCGATTGGTAACCGACAGGTCTGAGTCCAAGTTAGTAATCTTGAGATTTACCGTTCAATTGAAAGCGATAAATACACGGGGTCGTGAATAACTTGATATAAAAAGATTAAGAGCAAGAAAGAGAAAGAAACCTTATTCGTTGTTCAACAGAGAAAATAAATAGATAAATAAATAAAAATAGCGGCGAACGGGACCTCCCTTCTGGCAAACAATGAGTACCAATGTCCGGCGGGTCGTTAGGCACTTCTCTCGTCCAACCCTGCGATCAGTTCGATACTTAATTGGCTCACGGACGGACTCATTTCGCTAACGAGCTGATTCTCTCTAGTGTATAAACGGTCTTTTACGTTTTTCTCTCTCTCTCTCTCTCTCTCTCTCTCTCTCTCTCTCTATCGGTCGAGCTCTTGTCAGGCTCACTCGGTTCGTAGACAGAAATCCGCGGAACCAACGAAGAAAAAAAAACGTCGCAGCCTGTTGTCCATTAATGAAAGCAGAGCATTATGTACGAGTGCAATCTAATTGGTACACCTTATTACGTTTTTGACTGTTCAACGGTTTCTAACGTACAAACAGTTATCAAGAGAAACAGTATAAATTCAGAGACAATATCCGAAATGTATTTCATGTCTTAAATATTAAATAATCGATTATTAAACGAGATACGCCCAAATGACATTGCTAACTCTGCGGAGTTCCGTCTCACAATAAATTATTTTATCATCGGTTGGCAATGCTTAAAAAAATGTATGTGATACTCCATTTGAGTACAGATACTGCCCGGAAAAAAGTTGTTAGTTACGACAATCAATTACAGTCAAGGAGGAAAAAAATTCTTGATCGATTTAAGTAAGTAACTGGTTGTTCTAATCAATCGATTATTCCAGCCAGTCAATCGGGTAGCTGGCCTATCCATCAACCAGTTGTTTGGTACAACCAAGTACACTTACATGAGCATATTTAACCACATAATTGGTTGCCGCAATTACAACCATTGTTAAGGATATCCATATCAAAAGGAATATCTGTTTGATTACCTTGAAACTCTGCTAATCAGTAAAAAAAAAAGGACACCGATTTTTTTTTGCAATTAAAAAACGAATTTCACCTGCTAGTTTTTTTTAGCAATGTGGATCGAAATTTACGTAGTTTTGCGTAAAAACGTGCTGAAAGCGGCTGACAACAATAGAATATAGCGATTTTCTATTCGTTGCAAATAAAAAATTAACACAACGAAAAGGATACTTTATGACAGACTATGCCCAAATTTGATGATGATTCACGGTCTAACTTTTGATGTTAATAAAATAAACCAAAGACTTTTAGCGTCTGTCTTGTTTTAGTTCACACACACACACGCACACGCACACGCACGCACGCAGGCACACACACACACACACAACACGCGCGCGCATAGGAGCCCTCTCTCGTACCTCTTCGGTTCCTACCGCTCATTTCTGGTAAAGATATCCTTAATCGTCCCATCCCAAGTTTCTTATGATCCAACTCTTCGATTCGTTACAGAATTTACACTTCTCTAGTATAATGTATCATATCCAATATAGCTTTATATGTTGAGAACCTCTGTACCAACGACATTTCTATCTCTCTCAGTGGACTGTACGCCGTACATACTGTATGCGCAGACATAATCATAGAGGGAGCGAATAAGCTAGTGGGGTTCAATTTGTATATGATAAATATGCAAGAGCTGTTTTATGAAACTTGATATTCTTTTGCCTTGGTGGACCCATAGCGTAGTATGTTTTCGCTCTCCCTCCTTCCTGCTTTCTCGTTGTACGATCGCATAAATGCTGTATACCACGTGCCCCTCGCGGCCCTAAACGAATTGCAATATTTCTAACATCTTATAAGCGCATTCACATAGTGATTTTGAAATTGGAAACGCCAGGAAACGTAGTAATGGTAAGGTATATGCAGTTGAGAATAATTCTAGTCCAAAGATCTCGACTACAATTGTTCTTGATATTATTCTCACGATAAATCGAATGAAATTAAATCTTCGCTGGCACGATTATACCCTCATGAACCACTCAGAATGAGTGCTTTTTTTGCAAATTCCTATAATATACGAGGTGTGTTAAAAAAATAACGAGAATTTTGTAATTTTACGTGCTGTGTTAGTCCGATTCGCCCGATTTTTTTTTATTGTTACGCTGGTAAACTTATCTGGAAAGTTATTGTACTGTGTTAACTATATTAGATATTTAGTATTTTGTCAGCTATCAAAAAGGTCACATGTGTTTTGGTAGGACCGACGATTTTGAAAATGGATCAAAGAATTGGTATTAAATTTGGTTATAAGAATGAAATAAAGTGCAGCAAAGTTCTAGAAATGTTAAATATTGCTTTTGGTGAGTCTGCTATGAGCGACAGGTGCAAAAGTCATCGTAAAATTAACCTTAAGATGAATCTCGATATGTTACTTGAGATCGAACTTAAGAATTAACGTAAGATTGAACTTAAGATAAATCGGTATTTTTATACAGTGAATATAGCGTGTTTATCTCTGAATAATATGACTTTTTCATAAAGTTATTACGATAATCCTTCACCGATGCAAAGGTAAAATATTAATTGAAAAAAATGGGATGACTGGTCTAGCCCGTTATAGATGCAATGACGCTAACTAAACGCAGGAAATTATTTTCTAATTTTCTATCTCAAGTTTGATTACAAGTTTAATCTGAAGATTAATCTTAAGTTCCATCTCAAGTTAGACCCTCCTGAGGTCGATCTTTGATCTTAAGATGAAACTTACGACTGAAAATTTAGCCCTTGATTTAATTAAATTACTGATGTGCATTCATTTATTGTTTATTTTGAACTCCATACGACATTTCCTTCAAACCCCTTTGGTGGCAGACTTGCATTTAAGCTTATAGCGTATCGTAGTTCTATGGCATCAATACTGCCCAAGACGTTAATACTGAAAAAAAAAACGTTAAAAAGAACCTAAGTTCTTTTTAACGTTTCTAGAAATAAAGATAAAAGAACGATAAATGCGCGGTTAGTGTCCAAGTCCGATGGTTGTCCGACTTAAGCATCAATTGGTGTAACTATTACTCGAATAGGAGACCGCTTAGCCGTACGTCGACTTGCGCATTAAATCCCTGAGCGGAATGTGAATTTTTCGATGATTAGGTCTCCCTGTATAATCAAGTTTACTCGTAGAAATATCCATGATGTGTTGAAAGGACCGTTTGTATCGGCCAGGTTTTTGGCAGTTTCTCCATCTCCTTGCGCAAATGTGATACGGTAGAGGATGTAAATCGGTTCCGAATTCTAGATAAGAAATAAGATGAAAAAGGGGGATTCGTAAAAACTTGATTGATGCGCTAACCGACTTAGCCGCCATGAGTGCGAGAAAAATAGCGACATTGTCAATCGTGGTAGTGTGAGAGCGAACGACGGAAACGTGTATCACATCGTCTTAAGAAGGCATACGCTAGCGTAATAACAATGTTTCAAAAAGTTACGTATAGGGTAATCGCAATCCGTGACTTTCTCATCACTCAATATCCATTGCAATTTTGCAAGCTCATCACGCGCACCTAACTAATCCACCCACGCACACGAACACACGCACGAGCACTCACATACATACACACGCACGCACAAAATCAAGTAATAAAACTTCCAGGTGACTTTAAGGTACCGTAGTACGTAAAAATTAGTACTCTGAGATTGTGAAGAGGACGATTGAACTATCAGCTCCGCAACGTTAGTAGCAAAGCCAAAACACTTTTTATTTATTTCTTTTTGGCTTCTCATTCTGTCGCTTACCGTTCATACTTTTGCTGACGTCCCTACCAAGCTCAGCAGTTACCATTATTGGTGCTGTTGCTCGATACTATCTCCCTCGGTTTCCGTTCGTAGGATGAAAATACGTACCTCCAGGATGAACGATCGAATAAAAAAAAAATTTTTTTTTAACATCCTGATCATTCCTATCGTGAATTTGCGGAGCAGTGGAAACAGGAAACAATTCGTAACAGCAAAAGCTACATTGGAATTTCCGAAAAGAAAATATATCGGTATCGATACGCACCTATCCTTACGGAAAATCATTAATGGTTTCACGAAAGTGTCAATGAACACTTACCAGTAACTATCGAGGGCTATTAGTGTATCATCACTTTTCATTAGTATTTTCGCGACTCCATTACCATTTTTTCGTAATATTACCGTGTGACAAAACGAGTTATACCACGATAATCTAGTTCTCGCTTTTTAATTTCTATATACTTTGCGTCTTTTCAAGTCGGTGTTATACAAATTATTTATTGTCTACGGAACAGTGAGCAGAACGGCTTCGTGTCGACATGAAAAAAGAACCATACGATAAGAAATTATTGTAATCATTGTAATTACAGGTGAAGCTGCTTTTAGTATTACTGTGTATTTTATCAGTATTACGAGAGGTATATTATTAGTTGGAATCAGTAAAGATTAATAGATAAATGTGCGCGCGAGAGAGATATCCGTTTGCTAACATTGTTCAAGTTGCTTTGACATTGACGACGACGATGACGTCGTTGTATACCTCGACACGAGTACTGTTACTCCGTGGGGGTGATTCAGCCGAACGGTGATGAAGAGAGCTAGACTCAGGAATCGTATAATATGAGAGAAGGAGAAGCGTTTAGTAGTAAATCGAGCGTCTAGCGAGCGACGCGTACAGATACATTGAGAATGACAATACTTACATAGAAGCAGTGCACACTGCAAATAAACTACAGATAAGCGTGTGATACTAGGGAACTGTACGCCAGGGAACAGATTCTTAAACAGAAACAATGACTAATTGTTCCCTCGGCGCGTTTCCCACATCTTCTCTCTCATCTCTGTTCCACTCTTCTTTCTTTTCGACTGCTCCCTCTTTCTCTTTCTCTCTCTCTCTCTCTCTCTCTCTCTCTCTCTCTCTCTCTCTCTCTCTCTCTCTATCTATCTATCTATCTCTCTATCTATCTATCTATCTTTCTCTGCTGTTCTTTCTTATTATTTCATTCCTGGTAAGCCTCCGATAGCCTGGCCACTCGAGGAAACAATTGTGCACCGAGGCAAACAGGCTGTAATTACTTTCCTCCATTCTCATCCTGCTTCTGGTTGAGCAGGTGCGCGTATATTATATATCTACATATGTAGCTCATCTCGCAATACTTACGAAACCTGAATTGTTTCCCAGCATTTTCCAAGATTTTGTGTAAACATTGCTCTACACGAGAGGAAGGGGTTATGTGAGACATCATACTCTTGATGAAGAATTACTGTGTCAGTGCGAATCTCGTGTACCGATATCGCCATCTCTTGATAAATACGAGAATTGAAATAACGCTTCCTTTATCAAATTATGAATATTATTTTCTTTTTACACTTTTTAAAAATTTATTTTGGGTAAACAATTTTTTAACACCAAAGTTATTTTCACTTTATTAAATTGAAAAACAAATCGAATTCTTTCAAAAGATTCAAAGTGGGAAAAAAAGAAAGTTCATGTTTTAAAACGTTTCGAAAGCTTTCGATCATTTAAAATTCTTCCGAACGTTAGTAATTAAATAAAGATTTTTGGAAATAATTTATAATAGAAGATTCTATGTAAAAACTTTTTTTTTCAACTAAGTATTTCGATTTTTTCGGCAAAAAATTTTATCTTCAATCTCACCATTAGCCAATCAAGGAACGAATAAAAATTCTAGCAAGTATACTTTCAAAATATTCATTATTTTTTAGATCGTATAGTTTACTTGGTGTTATCATCAGTTTATCGCAACCTCTTGTATATCTATCAACAATATATCATTCTGCATAAATTCACCAGTAAAAAATAATACCACGAATAAATTTCAATTCTCAAAAGAGTGATGATCAAGATAAATTATCGGAGGGATTTAGTTTAAACGCATCTCTCACATGAGAAAACTCTTGGCAAAAAATGGAGAGAAAAAAAACGGTGGTACATACATCTTGAAGGATTTTCGCAATGTCGCAAGATGAATCTCCGAGTTCCAAGAGGATTTCGTACTGCCTTAGTCCTTTATATTTTTTATGGGGATGTATAACATCAGGAAGCGTCGTACGCACATGGAGAGAACACGAAGAAAAATAGTTAGTTGAGACAAGCAGTTACGCGGTGCATCTGCAAATTTACTTGGTTCTACCATCCAACTAGTTAGTTAACCCAATGATTGGTTGGAGGGTCTAATCGGATGACTATAACAACCAGTTTGTTACTTAAGGAGATTTGGTAATAAGAATCATGATAGTTTTGTTGTTTTTTTTCGTGTGCAGTGTACAATGTCGTGCAGAAATTTCTTTCAAAACATAATTGAGGCCCACCGAGAGTAGGGGTCACATAAATGATAAGTTTTTCAGTAAAAATATAGTTTAAACATAGATTTAAAAAAATGTTAAATACCAAGATGTCGCATTAAACAAAATTGTTATTGTATTTCATATCAAGCAATTTCATTAACTTTTGCATTATTGGGAAATCACACAAGTCGCCATGACATCTGGTGGATAATTTTTAACTACTCCAACTCAGTAGTATAACCTATAATTATTTGTAAAATATATGCTGCGCTATTTAAGCAATTGTTTACATCCTAAAAAGACTTTCCCTTACAAAAATATTTATTAATACTGTAATATTGGTCATTTTTTAGGATTGTAAACTTTCGACCAACTGGATTGAACCAGCCATTTTTTCCTTATGTTGATTCCCAATAGCAATATAGTTAAATTTAGATGAGCTTTCACCTCATTGGAATGTAAGCGGCTACAACTCGGCCATCTCCGGGACGTGAAGGAGTTTCTAGTTAATTAATTCTGATTTTTTTGTTGACGTTTCGGTCACGTAATGCATAAATGAGTTTATTCAACATAAAGAAAATGCTCAACACAGAATGAAAGAAGCCAACGTTTACCAACCAGAAACGGTTGCAACAAACACTGTGAGGAGACTTCTCATAAAAACTCCTCTGATGATTGACGTTAGAACAATCACTCGCATCAATCATGGAAAGAATAATCAGAAACGGTGTTTCAAATAAGACGCAACATCGAGTGCGAGTGAGACGAAACTTCATTGTGCAACATTTTGAGGTTAACCACAGGATGACATAAAAATTCTGAAGATAGTCCGCGTTAAGTAACCGTAACGTCAACAAAAAAAGAGAATTATTTAACCTGAAACTCCTTCACATCCCGGAGGTGGCCGAGTGGTAGCCGCTTACAATCTACGAAATCTGTATTCACATATGGCAGTTTACATCATTCAACATTTACTTCTTCAAGATTCTTTACGAATGAAGATAATCTTATCTACCAACAACATACCAAAAAATGCAAGTTTTTGCATTGGATTTTGAGTAATCACCGAACCTCCTTAAACCCAAATCAAAAATATTCTTGCGGCATATTTAACCATGTAACGTTAGTTACCATGTAATTGGTAACCAACTAATCTTTTCCCTGCCCTGTCAATTCAAGTGTTACAAAGTGTGCGTAGTTCCGTATCCTTTCTATCGTCACTTTTCACACATTTACCAGTGTATTATTATCTCGTACCGTTCTCACGTGAAAGTAAAAAAAACAACTATAAACGTGGAAAAAGTAATTATAATAGAAAGAGTAAAACTACAGACTTCGTAACACACTTGAGTTTACAGTGTAATAGAAGAAGAAGAAGAAGAAGAAGTAGAAGAAGAAGAGCTCAAGGAAGCGCCAGGCTTTCGGGGAAGTGGTTTCAGTCGCGACTCGTGAAACCCCATGGAAGCAAGGTGCTTCGTGTCGAGGCTATTACAACAAAAAGGGGAACCGCAAGGCCCTCCTGATGCAAACTGAGTGTACCATACTTGTCCCCACTCCTCGTGCATCCCCTTCTGAACCCCACCCGACTCATCTCGTACCACCTATCTCTATCTTTCTCTTTCAACCCACCTTGATTTACGAGCATAATTTATAATATTTTCGCTACTATTGTATGGTAATACGAAAGGCAAAAAATATGTTAATGGTTGCCATAAAGGAGATATACAGGGTACAGTATACTTCATTCCGTAACATATACCCGGTGGCCTCATAAAACACGGGTTATGTACAATTCCCCGGTTTTATTCTGCTGTCTCCGACCTTCGCTATTTTTTTCATTTCCGGCTATCAAATTTCATATCGCGGTTTGATCAAATTTACACAGCTCGAAATAAAAGTAAAATTCGAAGTTGTTATTCTATCGAGGATTTTAGTATAGATCAGGGAGCCCGGAGTGTTTGTAATAGAAAAAGAAAGATGGCGGAAGGTAACTAGGATACCCTTTTGTTGTCACAAGGGAACTGCACCAGGGTCTCGTACGGAAGAAGGGTCTAGGGTCTAGGCCCAGGGCCGAGACCGAGTAACAAGGGTTGAAACCTAGGGAGGAGGGGGGGGGAGATTCAGTTCACATATCGAGGGTAGACGCTCGGTGGATGGAAAACATTAGGCCAGTCGCTGCGTAATGCATTTATGTAGAAGCCTAAAAGGAATTACGCGACAGATGCTGTTCGTAACGTACACACACTGTTGTTATACGTGAGTGAACCGAGTGGCAATCCCCTATGGCATTGGGTCAAATGAATTGGGGCTTTATAGTTCAATTACCAATTAATATCTCGAAGAAACCCGATTGAAAGCAGTGTTTATCAAACGTCATATGTTTTCTAACAATACCAAAGATATGTTTATTAATACAGCGTGTACACTGGGGCAGTTCGAAAAAGTCGATTGTTTTTTTTTTTAATTCTGTTGCTCATTGAGATATTTTTAAAGAAAAGTAGCTCTCCCCATTTTAATATAAATGAAGCGAGAGTAAATATTTTTTGTAAAAGAGTACAAGAGATTCAAGATGAGCAAAGTAATTAAAAATGAAGCCCCTTTGTGAATTACCCTAGAGACCAATTTGCATAAATGTATCAGAGAATATATTAGAATGAGAACAAAAGCGGATACGTCTAATAACGGCTTTGTCTTTTTTTTTTTTTTTAATCATTGCCATTAATTAAACCTGTCAGTCCGATAGGCTCCGGATAGTGGATTGGAAAAACGAGGGAGAATCTATTTCTCGTTCCTCCCATCCCGGCCATCTTCAGCTGTATATTTATTTTGGCTTATCCTTATCAAAGGAATAAGCTCACCGCAGCGCAAGAGAAATTCACCGGAATACGGACAGTCACCGTTGAGAACCCCTGCCCATTAAAGGCCGAGCGGTGCGACGAAACTTTGGCGATAAATTACGCCCCGTGAATGCGCGACGAAAAAAAAAAAAAAAAAAGAACAAACGAACGAACGTGGGGTTGGGAACAGTAGGGAAGAAAAAGGGGCGAGGGGTATGATCCGAACAGGTCAGAAGAGTGCGAGGGTGTGAGAGGAGATGGCGAAGCGGAGGAGCAGCGGGGTGGAACGCGAGAAATATCGCGATTGATATATGCCGAATAAGATTCAATGTTTGTGATCTCGTTCGGTTGTCTTTACTTCACTTTCTTTCTTGTATACGATAACTTCGTTTGGCGAGATTGATGTACTTCAGAGAATCATATTGTTGCTTTACCTTCATTTCTTCAATAAAATATAGCGATATTCTATAAAATAGGTTATTTATGTATTTCCTTACCTTTTCCTTATGCGAAGCTTATTAGCGGCACAACAATTGTAGATATCAAAGTTATCAGGCTGCGATGGAATAATCTAAAATGATAGACCACCTCGTTAACATGGCAACCTCTTTTGGAATTAGTTTATCTGTGGATACTACATACATGGAATATCTAATTACATAATTACTTTCCCTCGGAATTATTTATTTAGCTCGTTAGTTCAGTGAGTTATACGATCATGCAAGCTGACCGGTAGCCGCGAGACAACTTGGTGTTTTAATTCCAAGATGGATTCGTGCATAGTGTGTGTACATTCAATTCAGCGAGGTTTACCGGATAGTGTTCAATCACTGTCACGTCGTCGTCCACGTGATGAGTAGTCATTGCAGTTCTTGTTGTTAGATTGCCGGACATTCGCTGTTATTCGACCGTGATTCATAGCTGACACAATCGCAATTTAAGCGACACCTTGCTTACCGTCTGACATTCCCGATGCATTTGTTTTGCATTTACTACTACGGTACATATTCATCATTGATTATCTGATCGATTCTCAGTAAAATCTTAAAAAATATTATAACCACATCAACAGCAAAAATTGTTGATCTTAGTTATCCATTAGTGTCCTATGGACAGTTGAATGTTCATAGGATATAGAGATGTTCATAAGACATTTGGACGTTCACAGAACATTTAAATATGCTTTCTGGCCATTCTAAAATAAATCCGAGAGCACTCGTATTAATTCAATTTTAATTCGCTCCAGAGATTGCTCATCGTTAATCCCGTTCGCCATCAGTAGGGTAGTAGGATAATAGATATCAAGGGTACTCTTATAAATCTCGCGTAATCGTTTATCCTATGTACTTGTGCAAACTCGAGTACATTGTTAGGCTCTGCACAGGTTGGGGTGCCTCGCTCCTTAATCCACGCATCGTGGTTTGCTCATTGTTCATGCACACGCGTTCACATTATTTGCCTTTGCATATAACACAAACATACTCGATCGCGCGTGATTATCAAGCAACGTGCCTACAGCCACATCGATGGGTGCACTTTCTGGTTCTCTATCGATCTCTCTGATTCCCTTTTCATTTATTTCAGTCACGATTCGAAGGCTCTGTTTTATAATTGAAATGTTTTTCCCGATTTCTGTGCGTCCAATTCTGTTTCGAGAGCATCCCAGTTACATAGATTCGGGGCTCATTCTCAGCGACCCATCATAATTGAATCTGTTTGATATTGAATCCGACTCATCAGCTCAGACTGACAATAATTTCAATATCCATCATCCTTCTGCCATCAGGCTTTTCCCTTCGTTTCATCCATATCCCATCACCTTTCATACATATATATATATATATATATATACGTATGTAACATATATAGTCGCTATCCACTTGTCAGGAGGGTGAGAACATTGCAAAAGCTTTCCCATAACTTCAACAATTCCAATAGTCGTTAATCTGTCGGAAACTTTCGGAAAACTTACAGCCACCGTTATTGCAGGTGGATGGGTGTGCACGGGTATCCCACGTCGGTGGGAGAAGAGAGCTTTTCAGTGTGGGCTTGTTGCAAGTGGGGGTTGAATAAGGGAAGGATGAGGAATGAGGAAAGAAGAGGGGGAAATGCGGGCTTGGCAGAGCGAGGTAAGTTAAATAAACTTGTTTAGTTCCGCGGAAAGTTCTACGCGAGCGGCCATTGTGTTCGACTGCAGAAGCGCCCCACCAATGTATTACTGTTAGCGTTGGTATATGGTTCATGGTGCTGGTATTCGTACTGCTATTGCCGTTGAGTTACCCGAAAGTTTAGAATACGAACGAACGAGCTCACTTCCCCATTACCCTTTATTCGCTTGTTTTGCAGTTCCACCTCTCTCGCTCTCGCTATATCTCGCTTTTCTTTCTTCTTTCTGTACCATCTCCGGTACTCTTATAATATCGTTTCACAATCATTTTGTCTTTTGTTTACGATATATTCACAAACTATAATATAGAAGCTTATCAGTTACATATATTCTATTTATTCTAGTGCACTTTATGGTTGATTGCACACGAGTTGCATTGATTACCAGGTGTACAAGTATGAAATGCGGATTTTTTTTTCTAAAAAAACATATTAAATTCGGAAGAATGATAAAAAGTGTTTTATTCAAAGTATGCTCCATCGCTTGTTATACATTTTTGCCATCTTTTGGGCAATTTGTGAAAATCACGCCCGTAAAAATCTTCCCCTTTTGCCGCGAACCATTCATCGAGCCATTTTTTCACATCTTTGTACGAACCAAAGCGCTGCTCAGCAAGTGCGTGACCCATCGATGCAAACAAGTGGTAATCGGAAGGAGCCAGGTCTGGTGAGTAAGCCGCATGGGGTAGAACTTCCCAGCTGAGTGCTTTTAACGTGTCGCGAACCGGTTTTGCCGTATGTGATGGAGCATTGTCATGAAGAAAATATATATAACTTTGTGTTGCCGCTTTCGGTATTCTGGCGTTTTTTCAAGAAGCGAACGGTTCAAATCGGTCAATTGTTGTTGGTGACGTTTAGTATTAACCGTTTTCCCAGGTTTTAACAGCTCATAATAGACCACGCCCCTCTGGTACCACCAACACAGAGCATCGTCTTTCTGCCAAAGCGATTCGGTCTTGCGATCGATGTGGATGGTGCGCCTGGGTCTACCCTTGATTTTTTACGCTTGGGATTCTCAAAATAAATCCACTTTTCATCCCCTGTAACTATACGATGCAAAAACGACTTCCTTTTGTACCGAGCGAGCAAAATGTCACATGTGTTTTTGCGCTTTTCCATTTGCCTGTCGTTTAACTCATGTGGTACCCATCTACCGGTCTTCTGAATCTTTCCCATCTCTCGTAGCTGATTGAAAACAGCTTGTTGACTAACGAGTTGCTCGGCGAGTTGTTTTTATGTTTGCGAATCATCTTCGTCCAATAATGCTTGCAATTCCACATCTTCGTATTTTTTGGCGGCTTTCCACGTTCCTTGTATGCAACATCGAAGTCACCACGTCTGAAACGCCGAAACCATCGTTCACACGTATCTTGCGATGGAGGATATTCGCCATAAGCTTCTCGAAGTAATCGGTATGATTCAGCAGCAGTTTTCTTCAAATGGAAAACAAAAAATAAATGCTGTCCGCGAATGTTCTTTGTTCGGTATAAATTTCGACATATTGAACACAACAACACAACACTATGCACACACTTTTCCAATTTATCACTCGTGCGCGTCTGACACTTGTTGATTACACAACAAAATGGCGCAGTGTCAAATCTTTATTGCACAAACTGCATTCGTGCGCCATCTGTTGTCTGAAATTCGCATTTCATACTTGTACACCTGGTAGATAGAAAATTAAATCACATTTCGATAGATGATCCTGCACGATACTCGTCGTCTGCCAGATTTAAGGGTGAGGTTTAGGATAATCGGATTCCATTGATCAACGAGCAGAGTATCATTCGAGAAACACGCCTGATCTGAGATAGAGACTCCTTAAGAGGTTTATCTGTCATTGATTATCCGTCAGTAGGATCTTCCGTAACGATTAGAATAATTAATAGTCTCATTGCGACCAATGACTAGTGCAAGCTCAGAAGAATCCACTTCGAAAGTACAACCTGCTCTATTTTTTTTACGTAAACTTCGATGAAAATAAAAGTCACGAAGCGAAAAAATGTTGAATCTCATTCATTTATCATTATTGTTGGACGTTGACAATTTGCAGAATATGTAGAACTTCTGTGACTGCAACTGCTGTAGTACGTAGAGTAATAAAACGAAAGCTCCGAGCAGCGGAGCATTCATCGTGGGCCACGACAAAGCCAAAATATATTTTGCTGAGCAGCGTTTTTAATTATACCATGTAAATATCGCTGGGTCCGGTGGGTTCGTATGTTTTCTCCCTCGTATTTTTTTACTTTCACTTCTTTCGTATTTCTTTTCATATAATAATTTGCAAAAAAAGGGAGAGAGCCTGAGATAACCGTGCAATTGTTTCGTAGCTACAGATTGTATTTCATAGGATTTATCTGATCCCGAAATTATATTTATCAACTTTTCAATGCATACTGAAACGTAGCTAAACTGATTTCAGCCATATTATCTCCTGATTTATTGTGTAATATTGAATAAGGGAGAAAGTGGGATCCTCCTGAATAATTATACGAGTTTTAAAGATTTGCAAAAAGAGGATCGCCCGTTCGTATAATAATAATAATAATAATTATTATTATTATTATTATTAAACTTTAGAACTTGTGTCCCTTAAGAACTAAAAATATTATACAAAAATGTATACGAAGCAAGAAAATATAAATGAATAAATCTGCACAAATGCAGAAAAAACTCAGCTAAAAGTGTGGTGCGAATTCCGATTTTGTAATACTAGCTCCCAGACTGCGTAGATAATATAAATTCCAAAAGATTTTATCCGACGAATTGTAAGAAGAAAGAAGCATCCGTTGAAATCACGAAGAAATAATAACAGGAACGAATTTCTTTTGCGAGAATGTACGAACACGAAGAAGAAAGACGAAACGTGAAATAGAGAAAAGTAGAAAGATATGATAGTGGTAGTGGAGGTGACAAGGGAATGGAGAGGAAGAGAGATAACGAAGGAAAATGGGAGAGTTAAAACTGAAATGGAATGACTAACGTGTTTTCAGAATTGAGTTCTTTGAAACGTCCACAGTCGCGATTTTACTTCTCTATGAAGACTGATTCTGCGCTTTCTTGGTTTTCTTTATGTATATACGCATCCAGGTCGCGCCCATACCAGCTAAAGGAATTTTCGTCTTGGTATGTACCAACATTTCACTGCTGTATAACAAGACTCGTCTTCACCTCCTCTCCCACCAACGTGCATAGTTGCTTCTTCCAATCTATGCCTTTGCCACTTTGCACTTAGAGAATTTCATCCCCTTCAACATCCCCCTATTCTCACCCTTTGCTCGTGATTCTGCTACTTTGGGTACCATACACAAATAACCTTGGAAAAGTGAATTGAATATGAAATTAACAAGTTTAAGGTAGTCATCTTACTTACGACGTGATAGTCATGTTAAGATTAGATACAAATGTCGTATAAAACACAAAATAATTATCGCCTCTCGTCGTTTTATACATCATTGTACTAATTAACTTTTATGTATCAACGTACAATGAACAAAGCGTCAAATTTATTTATAGAAATGAAACAAGTCTTGTTGGTGACTCGAGTTATTCTGATTCGGCTGATCCATCGATAAATCAAAAGATTTTTGCCAGATACTATTCTATCATATGTCGAAATATTTCATTCAAAATATTGTATGAGTCAAATTTTTTACGATTGCATCGGAATCCTTATAATCTGACCTCCTAGTAGCATTTTTATTTTCAATGCTTTCTAATCGAAGTATACATGAAATTCCGTAATACAATGTTAACTCAGTGATTGTCTTGTACGACGCAGTGCCAGCGTGACTATTTTTGAGTTGAAATAATGAAATAATGGCGCAATAAAGAATATATCTCAGATTTAACAATTTATCTAATACCTGATGTATTATCTAATACACGTGAACACACGTCATTTCTATTTATAAAAATAATTTTATAATTAATAACTCGCCTGCCTCTATTTTCCATGTTTTCTTTTCAAACGAAATATACTTTTATATTTTTAAAACAATCTATTTATTAAAAAAAGCGAATAAACAAGGAAGAATGTTAATTTTTCTCATGTTTCAATCTTGTGGCCATACGTACATTTAACGAATTTATATACTGTTGGATGTAAACATTGGATATTGTCACGTTTTTCCGTAGTTATATAGAAAGAATAAACCAATAACGTTAATAATTGCACTGTATAACTTTGGAAAATAATATAAAATACGAAGAAAAGCTAACAACTGGTGCATTTCACCTACGTTGATCCTTACAATAAATTGTCTAAAGTCGTTTTACATGAAAACTTACGACTATATATTATCCCTAATAGGTTTTTTTTAATACGAAAGCTTTTAATTATAAACGAATAATCTAATCGAGCACATGACATGTTATCTCGATAATCAATAGACAGAAAATTAAGTACGGCCGAGCAAGTTTGAGCCTAGATACTCAATATTAAGAATAAGCAATTGTATGAATCCCAAAGTTAATAACGCCCTCGTAGTTCTACTGGCCCCGCGGTCATATTCCGACTCCCACGCACTCTTTTTCTCTCCTCTCCCTCTGTTCAATTCTACTCTCGATTTAATTACAAGCGCTTACTACAGACGATATTCTTCAACCCTGTACATTCTCTCTTGAGCTACGCAAGTTCTCTTTGGAGCATTTGCTATTCCGTTCATACATTTATTCTTCAGCGTGCACGCGCGCTACTCGATCCACGGCGGATTCTATGATTTATTGTGTCGAAAGGTGAACAATTATGCAACCGCGATGGCGTGCATTGGAATCAAAATTCCATAAGCCGGAGCCCCGTCACGGTACTCAGGCGGTATAACTGCAATTCTCTTTGAGTTAAGAGCGAATATAAGTGAATTGAAGGCATCGAAAAAACACCTCTTTTCTTCATGCAAAGATAGAAAAACTCGTTGGAATTTCATTCAACAAATTTTTGCTACTGCCACCATTGCTACCAGTGGTTATAGAATATTTTTATAACCTTTTATTTAGACAATTTCACATACGCCTTTTGTTTACAGATTTTTTCCCCGTTTCATACAAAATGGCATATACCACAAAGCCACGATATAGCCTGGACGACTTCGTTGTCTACGATCATTAATTAATTCCCGCAGTCTCTTGATTCCTAATTGGTGTCGTAAATATCTCAATTTGTACACAGAAGACATTCCTTTATTCGTAAATTGCATATGCAGAGGTTTCGTATCTCACTCTATTCAGTCGCAGCTATTGAAATTCAACGATAATTGCTTCACCGGTATCGATTTCTCGCGAGGTCACGGTATACGGCGCTTCTTTCTTTGTCATTAGTATCAATTAATTTTTTGTCAACCTTGCTAATTATTTCAATAATAATAATAATAATAATAATAATAATAATAATAATAATAATAATAATACCAATAGCGCAGTTGATTATTTCTCGCTCGAGGGAGAGTAGCGTCATACTTACATCATACACGTCGAGTGCAATTGAAATATTTATAGAGAATGATGAAGAGGGCAAAATATATTTTTTTTCTACCCAGGAATGGTCACGATGGGTAAGTTTTACATCGTATAGCCCAAAGATCGAGGCTCTGGAGATCTTTCTTAAGGCCACGGGAATTCATCTGCCTTTTATTCAACGTTTCCGAAATATATATAAACGGCACAACGGAAACGATCAGCGACTAGCAGCATTGACGTGAGAGCACGTTCAAACTGCCTAGAGGGTGTAAAACTCACTCTGCGTGACAGTTTATGGCACAAATTTCGTTATCGATAAATTACACGAGGCACGCTTGTCAAGCTCTGAAAAATTCTTTCATCAAAACAGGTCATAAAATCTTTAACTGTCATACGCTATATATAAAATAATTTTACACAATTTCCTTTTATTTTTCGTATGCCAAGTTTCAGTTCGATAACTATAAATTTACGAAAGCCAGAGAGCGGACCTCTTTTTTTCGAATAATTTTGACAACCACACTGACGGGGGTTGCGACCCGACTGGTGTGCAAAATTTCAGGATGATCGAGTAACCCGTTCTCGAGATATATCCATAACAATTTTTGCAAGCTCATTACACACACACACACACGCGCGCGCGTCCAAGAGCCCCCGGATATTTTTTCTAAATATGATTTCTCGATATTTTGAGACTTTTTAAGTAGATCAAAATCTCGAGAAAATTTTTTTTCACGAAAACATAGCTTCCTCTAAGGGGAAGGAAGAAATGTGAAGAATCCACTTCGTAGATTTAGTGTGAAACTGTAATTACTAACAGACTTACGATACTACTCTGACGTTTACACTATATAACGATGTTTAGCATAATTTTAAATCAAATGAACCATTATTCTGTACACTAGTAACAGCCCTTTTAGTACCAACAATATAAAGTAACCAGTTTACTGCAATAGTTTACCACTTTGAAAGTTCGAACTTGGACAGACGTTGAAATTGATATATTGGCAATAACCGTTATTGTATTTGTTTGTCGAATGTGGTACAACACAAAATTTCTCTACTCGTAATGCAGTTCTCTTGTATTAATTTGGCGAGTGGAAGCCAGATAGAAGGAAGCACCAGAACCCCACATAATAATTACGTATAAAGGCGGCCCGACAACACTGATTGTGAGAGCTGCCGTCATTGAGAGTGATCAAGGAACATTGTGCACAGAGCAGGCATTTGATATCGTTTATTTGAAGTGGTCAACATCAGAGCCTAATTACACGAAGCCTAGAAACTATCAATCATTTGCTCCTACATGCAAACGGGATACGCGAACCGTATACCATACTCATCGAGTCCTCGTATTAACGCTAGGTTCACCATGGTTTACATCTCTGCGCGTGTGTTCGTATACAGGAGATATGTCACAGGTTTGCCTGATGGTGCAACCCTCTCTCATTGCTCCCATGCAATACATGGCATCTATTCATTATCTGTCGTTAAGCTTGCACTTGCGAAACGCTTATTAGCGCGAGTACAGTTCATAGCAAACGTTGATGAACGGAATACACCGGCGACTTCAAACGACTACCACTGTAGTATAGTGACGGGTTCGACCCACTATCGAGTTATATTTATGTTGACTTACCGGAATTGATAGTGTAATAGTAAATGTAGTTAAATACCTGAAGTAAGATGTCTAGCAATCTTCCTCGCGTTTAAATAAATGCTATTCTCTCATTGATGTCATTAAGCTGAAGTGACGCAGGCGAATAAAAAGATTAGTCGCGATTATCAACTGTCACCTGTGCCAACCAATAAATTATCAATATTTTAGTAAGCCTAATCGATGATTAACGGAAATCTCTATCCCTATTTTATCGATCGCTATTGACATTCCCGTCAAATACAAACTAGGTTTCGTTATAAGGAAAAAACTTGTAGCAGTAAGAATTAAAAATTATTTTAATAACCTTTTGGCCAGAAGTTGGTGTTATTCATTCATTGAATGACGTTCATTTATCATTATATATTTTATAGCTATTAGCATCGGATGATACGTCATTAAACTCGACTGTCAAGTTAATTTTCAAGAGTGTTCGTCAGAAGCATACATAGTGCGTCACGTTTGTGTCAAATTACAATCCTTCATTGTAATATATTCAAAGTATTTGCTATAGTACGAGGATATAACTGTACTATCCTATTTCTATATATGATATATCTATATATAAATTATATTTGCTAATCTACTGGCAGGGGTGTATTATAAAGTGCAGGAGGGATGATAATTTCAACGTGACCTCCCTTCTCTCGGTGCTTCGAGATCGAGATGAGAGAATTTAATTCGAACGGAAGCTCGTTGGAATATAATTGATGTAGCCTGACGAGAACCGGAGAGATGACGTATTATTCGTAGCTGCCTATATCGCAATACACTGTGCTGGAACGAATGAAGCCATGGTAAGTATATCCAGGCTGCAGCTGTGCTCAGAAGGATTGTCCAATTATTTGTCCGATTCACGATTCTCGATTCGTCGAGTTAATGAAATTTTAGAGCAAATGGATATTCCATCGTGGGACAATCGAGTACTCCGTCTCTCAACAATAGCATATCGGATATTCTCGAAAATATAGAAACCGTAGACTCTAATATCGATTATTGAAACGAAAAGACTGCGTAGAAACAAGGCGGGTCAGTTGGTTGGAGGAAATATCGTTACGTTCGTAATGGTCGATAGTCAATTGAGTCCATGATACTGAGAAGGGGCTCTTAAATCCAGTTATTATTCAAATTAATTTATAAATAATAATAATAATAATAATAATACTGACGTGAAATCGATGCGGAGTGAACTAAAAAGTACCGAGGAACGGATCAAGGTGTTCGTGATCTTAACGATAACTCGATTATCCGATACCCTCAACTATGTTAGTCCTGAGTTGTGTATATAATCATTTATTCATACGTGTCGACATAATTTATTTAAATTTGTCGTTCAGCCATGAATTGGACTTGGTTTATATGAACTCCTAGCCTCTTATCCTTCCTCTCCTTCTCCCTGCCACCTTCTCTCTCTCTCTCTCTCTCTCTCTCTCTCTTGATTTTTCTCTAGAATGCGTAGAAAATCTATTTCTGTAGAACAATTTAAGCTTAGGCATGACTTACGGTTAAATGAACGAATTCACGATGAAATGTAAATGCTCAGTTGATACGTAGCAAAGAAAATCTCATTTGCTCGTAAATAAGCTGAGAGAAAGTTTTGGTATTTACGATCGATGACTGGTCGTCTTGTCCAAGTCAAACAGGACAGCGTTGTCATTCGAGAGAGACTCCGTCAGATATGTTGAGACTCAACAGCACACTGCCTTGTCCTCTATTACATTTTTTTCCTTTTTACTGCTTATGTACATTAGCGACGTTCATCAAGAAAGTGTACGAGACACCAAGGAGAAAAAAATTAAAGATAAAATTTATGAGAAGGAGATTACGAGTTCTGAAATTACGATGCTTGAACGCTATGCATTATACGAGCAGGCTTCTCCTTCTAAATCCTGACAAATTTCTCGGGTGTGAAAGTTTCTCTTAATATCATTCAGTTCATCGAAGATTTAAATGGAAATGAACCGGCTTTCCTTATTATTTAAATCAATGTGCACTTGCACTGTAAGTGTAGAAGAAAATCCACTCGATAAACGTATTCAAAATGAAATTTTAAACAGTGGCGAACGTTATCGTTACATCCTAACTGCTGTGGCGTTATCATCTTAATTTTGTGATAACAGAAATGCACGAATAAATAATAATATACATGCTGGAAGGAATGATAATAATTTCAGTAAGAGAAATAACAAATTTTAGTGATTATATTCGACTGGAAACATACTTCTTCTCTGCGAGATATTATTCGTACAAGCTCTGTCGACAAAACTTAGTAATTGTAAAGTTTTATTAACCATAATCGTATCAAATAATAAGGCAATTTAACAGAAGCAGCAAAAATTGAGCCCAAGATATTTTAAGGGCTCTGGGTAATCGTGCCGGCTATCTTAAATCACGACGACCGAAATGAAAAACCACTTACGTTGTAGTCCTAGTTCCGGAAGATTTCTTTTTTAATGTTATTATATTACGTTTATATATAATAATTGTTTATTAGTGAGCTTAAGTATATCGACTATGTCGCTGTGGCGCATGACACTTGGAATAATCGTTAAATGAATTAATATAAACCGTTATCGAGCGTTAGTGTATTGCCGGTCAAATCGTATCTGATCAAAACAGTCTGCTAGGTTGTTTATTGTTATCTTTACTTCACCAACAGATTATACATTCCCAAAATTAGAAATATCAATCCACCGACCAGATTGACGTGCTCTTTATCAAATTCTATTTTTAACTTTCTTTTGCGCCTGATAATTAATTCGTAAGTCAAAACTCGTACATTTCCTTGCTTATGACGTCACAATTTATGATTCTGCAGTGGTATCCAGGGCACTTAAGGATGTGGGAACATCCATAGGGCACCTCGTGCTAGTCGATACATTATCTCAAATTGAAAATGATAAACAAAAGCGCTGACAACGATCCTGGCGGTGCCTTAACTGGTCAATTTTACAAAAGTAGGTTGACGTTAATTCAATAATTTGTGAAGAAATAGCCTGTCATCATTTTCACGGTATCTTTGGAATTTGTCATATTTAACTCATGTACTCGATTATTCTTCTCGACGACATCTAATTTCGTATGAACTTTTGACTTAAAATGTCAGTTCTATCATGTGGGCGTAGTGTAAAATTCTAGAAACTCTCCGTGTAAAATTTGTCGACTTTGACAATTTATATCTCGCTCGGATAATCGATAAAAGATCTTAAAATTTTAGTCACAGACTAATACGTAATATATTAAATTTTCAAAATTAAATTTAATACCATGCCTGACGTTCATTTCTCCTTAAATATCCAAGAGGATTTGTCAAAGAAATAGTAGAAATATTTATCAGCAAGATATACGTCGAACATGGTGCATAATTTAAGCTAAAAATATTTTCCTGTTAAATATTATTCGTACAAGCTCTGTCGTAAAATCTATTAATTCACCTGAAGAAACATAAATTTTCTCCAACGTGCTTTAGATAACCGAGAGGATGATCCAATGATATGGCAGAATTCCAAAGCATCAAGTTTTATCGATAAACGCTGTAGGTAAAACGCATCTGCCGAGAGATTCAAGAATACGAGAGCCTGGTACGACACTGGTCGTTCACGCCTATCCCCTTAAAGCGTTATCGTATGCGCGTACATGTATCAGACAGGGAGTGAGATATATGTTTTATTTCTGGTCTTCTTACTTCAACACTTGGCGACAAAGTCTCGGAGGAGCTAAGAACATCAGCTGCTGAAGCAACAGCTCACCACCATCTTTTGTAACCAGGGTGCCCTCTTCTCTGTGGCTACCGGTGCTTCACTCAGCAATACAGTTACCGGAGTGGCAGTGGTGATGTTCGTGTGGAGCGACCTTGGCAGTCAGGAATCCGGTTAAACAACATGGATCGACACTATTCACTGGCGTAAAGCGTTAGGCCTTTATTTCGACGAGGGACTAGTCCATCTCTCGTGTGACCCTTGCCTCTCTCTCTCTCTCTCTCTCTCTCTCTCTCTCTCTCTCTCTCTCTCTCTCTCTCTCTCTCTCTCTATCTCTCTCTATCTATTTATCTCATATGACACTGAGGAAGATGATCGCAAGATTGTACGAGATGTAGATAAGCAATGAATTATTAACACTTATCAGTGAGAGCTTTGTCTTACTTTATAACAAAAAAGACAAAGAATAAATTCTCGGTTTACATATTTACCTTTTTTAAGTAACATTATGTTTGTTTAATATTTTTAATTAATTAATATTTGAAAGACATTTGTTAAGTCTTGTGATTTATTTAATTTCAAATATATTTATTGTATTTAGTGACTTTTTCAAAGAGGTAATAAAGCGCGAAGGAGAATAACGACGTACGCAGAGGTAGCCAGGTGGGGTTCTTAAATTCTTCGGATAGCCAGACAAGAATGGGGAGACGAAAGGGAGAAAAAAGAAAGAGCGACCGGACGTTCGAATAATAACTCGCTGAGGCCAGTGATTCTCCGTTGGAGTCTGAAACGCTTCGTGTGTTTTAGAAAGCTTTTCAACTTTACGTTTTTTTTTTTTAAATTAAATAAATACGCATTATTCAAAAACAATATGCATTTTTGGGTGTACATAATCACACTTAGTAATAAAAATCACAGTTTGGCAATAATGACTGAAATAAAGTAGCAAAATTTTATGGATCTCACGAAATTATTCGAAATTATTGAATGTTCTATGGATATTCACATGTATCATATCTACAAAAAACGTATCAGCAATGTTGACACTTATGTACCTTAGATTACTTAGATTTCATATCCCTACGTTTATACATAGTATGTGGGATGTAGGTAAATAAACAATATAGATATTAATTACTCATTTCAGGAAGTATCTTTCATAACAAATCGTTATGCAGTAATATTTCTAATATTATTTTATTGAAATTAAAAAAAAAAAAAAGGAATCCTCCACAAATACGATTTTTTTGTAACGTTTAGTTATATTGGCGCGATTGGAGCTTAAGACTTGTACGACTTACCTATCTATCTATCTATATATAGATATATATACCTAACGACGAGCACGGACGTACAGAATATATTTTTCATATTGTAAATTAAAAATGGAGATGCAAAGAATATCTCATGCTATATGGGATGTAGCATCGTTTTCCAGAACTTCGGGAATCTATTTTTTTTGTTCTCATAGTTAAATTGTGCGCTAAAGCTAGATACTGAACTGACGTAAAGTGGTCTCGTCAGAGTTTCGTATGAATCGATAAAGCACTTTTATCATTGTAGAACACTGTATGAACGGTACAATCACTTAACGGCGAAGAGCTTGTTGTGCTATCGATTGTTGCGGTTAGTTTTTCATTCGTTGCAAAGCCTCTTTACATCTTGGGAAACTCTATAGCCCCTAATACTTCGTTAAGTTTAATCTAGATTGTTGATTCAAGTCGTATGATTACATAAAGAAGCTTAATGTCTCGCAATTTTATGCATTTCGCTACCCGTGAGCGGTGTGAACGTAACTTTATGGTGTGTTTTAAATAAAGTATTTAGATATGGAAGATAAAGAGCTTTCCTAAATCTCGAGAACTCGATCGCTTCTCGTTCGGCATTACATATAATTTAGATTGTAATATTTAAGTCACAACATTCACTAAACAATTTTTACATATTACGATTTTCTGTTGTTTTTATTACTCGTGAGAATTGTGGTGGTACCTTTATGTTGTGTCATAAATGGAGCATAAGAAATTCTATAGATTCCAGTTTTGCGTTAAGTTTAATTTAGATTATAGTTTCAAATCGAAAGAATCATCAAAGTAGCTCAATGACTGGCAATTTTATGCGTTTCGCTACTCAAGAGCGTTGTGAACATACCTTCATGTTGGGTTTTAAATAATATATTGAGAAATGGAAGGATAAAGAGCTTTCCCAAATCTCAAGAACTCTATCGCTCCTCGTTCCGCATTACATTTAATGTAGGTTGTAAATTGAAATCACAAGATTCACTAAACAACTTTTGCATAGTACGATTTTCTGTTGTTATTATTACTCGTGAGCATTGTGGTGGTACCTTTATATTATGTTATAAATGGAGCATAAGAAATTCTATAGATTCACGTTTCGTTAATCGTGAGCGTTGTGAACGTACCTAAATATTATGTTATAAATGGCCTATATATATATATATGAAAAATGAATAAACGTAAAGAAAGATAATAAATGTTAAACCAATATCCAGCAAGTGAATTTTTATACACGCATGCTACGTCGTAGTCTACATTTTTCTTTCGATCATTCATTTACACTAGCCTCACGAGCCGAGGACACACTCTCGCGCACGAATACACGAAAATATGTGTGCGAGGCAAAGTCTCGAACAGCTGGTGCGTGAGCACACCTGAGCTTAAGGCCATTCAACCCAACAGAGAGACTCGAGCGCAGGTGAGCGCGCGTGGGCGTCGATTCTCTGCACGTTGATCTACCATTGCGTCAAGACATCACGTCTTGGATCATCCACGAACCTCGGGATTGATATCACTCAATTTCCCATCACTGTCATAGTGCGAAACTTCAATTTACATAAATTATATATATACATACATACATACATAAGGTATATATATATACACGTACAGTGGTACCTCGGTTTAGTCTTAAACAGTGTTCAATTTACTTTATACAACCTCATCAATGTATACGTGTATGCCAATAACAATAGGATTTTTTTCATGGGAACGGATTAATCATGTTCCTTTTATTTCTTATGGGAAAAATTCGTTTGGTATAAGTCCAAGGATCTCAATGGATTAAGGACGTATGCCGAGGTACAACAGTATATTGTTTCTTCATAAAAGAAACTTTATTTACGTAAGAAATTTTATTCCAAGATTTTAGTGTGAAACGCACTTAAAATTGTTCAAAGTGTCGAGAAAAGAGGTTTAGAAAATAGTTTCAGATTTGTGCTTGTGCGCAAGTGCGCGCGCTTGTGTGTGCGTCTGTGTGTTAAGCCTCGATAAGATGTGATAATACAACTTTACCAGGAGACAACTGTACGCTGCTGAAGGTAAACCGTCTGATGGTAAAAAGATGGAATTTTCTCACGTGGTAGGGTAATAATAAGATTCTTAACATGGGTAATATGGTAGAATTGTAATGTGGTAGAGATATTTTTCAAAATTAAATCGTGATAATGTTATTTTTCGGTAAAAAATTAAGTTTGTTATAAATGTGCCAAGTACGCGGCTGCATAATTAATGAAAATTGATTTTTTATGCCTTTTACTTAGTAAACATGCCTCCAACATGATCTTTAAAAAAAAGTGTTATTTCTTTATACTAAGCGCACTTCAAGTCGAAAATTTTTATTTGGTTGCTATGTGCGAGATAATATTATCATAAATTTGGAATCAATTGTTTTAAGATTTTCAAATTCTCGCATAACTTACAGACTGAAAACATGTTGAGATAAAAATTTGAATAAAATTAAGAATGCTTCTTTCAGTGAAAGTAAGAATATTGATATAAACATAACATATAACATTGATATAAATATAACGTCTATGTTCTGTCAGCAGGATAAACATTTTTTGCGAAACACAAATCACAGTGCGCGATACGTGATCGCGATTTTAAGCGCGGGAATGAAAGGACTGGTTAAAATTCCAATTGAAGTTAGTTCTGTTTTGAGTTGTATAGGTTGTCGCAAAATCTTTAATATTCGTCGTATCGTGTTTTATTTCTAGAAACTACCTGTTAATTTAAATAAATACGGGGACACAATTTTGCATGCAACATGACAATTCGAAGAAGCACAAATTTCACACTCAACGATTGCTAATAAAACGAGAGAAAGAGGCTTTGGCGAGAACGTGTAGAAAAAAAAACTCATCACTCACCCCCGCACAGCTTTGTCTCGTTCTCGAGCTTTTTTTTCAGTGACGAGGTAAAGGAGGAAAATAAGGACACAAAGAAGTGTCTTTCCATAATTGGCCGACCACGGAGAAACGATTCAGCGTGGACGAGCCGATAAAGGAGAGCGCTGAACCGGGATCGTAAATCCCGGACAAAAGGTATACTGTAAAGGCCGCTGCTGCTGCTGCTGATGTTACTGTTCTTCTCACTCTTCGCGTCGCTACATGTTTTACTGTCTCAGTTCTTCGCTTAGTTTGTCGGTATTGGTATCACCAACGCTCGATTTACGTCGCGCCCTAAAAGGACGCCGGAACTCTGCCGGGACTCACCCTGCCTTTACATCCCAAATGCTCTAATGGGGTTTGTATCGTCGACCGCGATCGTGCGACCCTTATCGCACCTTTGCTCCCTTTTCTTATTTTCGTTTCCTCCCGCGAATCTTTGACAATCACTGTTTTTTTTTTGTTTTTTGGTTTATTTGTAAACGAAGATAGAATACCCGAGACGAAGCACCACAATTTCAAAAACATTTTCTATACCAAGGAAAATCTTACCTCTGTCAGAGATGCCGACTAATCGTACTCGAACAATGTTCCAGAGATTTTCAAAAGATAAACTTTATCACTCACCCGTAACAAAAAAAAACAGGTAAATTATTACGAATATTATTGGGACAGTAACAAAAAAAAAACAGGTAAATTATTACGAATATTATTGGGACAGATTTTTACTTCAAAATTTAATATTTGGGGTATTCCCCATGACTCGGAGGGGCTTTTAGCAAAACGTAATTTTAGGATCCGTTTAATTTCGAAATGAGAGAACCAAAAAATTTAAAAAAAGCTTCCTAAATTACGTTTTAAAGAACCTTAACATTAAATATTTATTTTTTAGTCTCCGTTTAGAAATAAAAAAAAACATAAAGTGTTCGAAATCATGTAAGATACCCCATTTACAAATATAATAAGTACGTAATACGTCATAATATAAAAAAACTTTAAGGTAGATGACAAGGAGAGGTACAACGAAGCGACAATATTATGTCACGTGAAGAATTATACTAAGAGGATTATGTATGGCATGCACGCACCCTCGCTAGGGGCGGAGGTGGGGGCCGCCTTCTGGCACCTACACACATTCAGCTAAGTTACCACACCGACATCTATACCGCTGCCCAGGCGTTTGGTATTCGAGTTCGCACCTCGACGATCTCGTTCTCGCAAAGTCCGAAGGAACGAAAGAGGAAGGGAGATAGAGAGATTGTCTTCCGGGTTGAAGACGATGCGGTTCACCATCGTTCTCCACTTTAAACATTTTTCTCATTTCTCCTTCGTGCCTTAAGCTCATATCAGTTGACCCTCTTTAAGAATAGAGTCACGTGGGTAGAGATAAAAGTCACGAACAGTATGTTTCCAGTTTTTTTTTAAATCCATGGTGTACGATTATGATTTTAAGTCAAAAGTTTATTTAGGTTTTTCAATAGTAGCGTTAATTCGATATTTGCCTTTAAAAAAAAAATATGTACGAGTCCATTACTTTTCAATATACTTGACATATGTAAATCATTGTTAAAAGTTTTTTTTGGATCTTTACAATTACATTTATTTGATAGTTACGATCCAAAGCGAAATCGGTAATTTCTTTTAACGCATAGAGACTCGCATTCTTTACTTTCTTGCTGTTTCTCGACTTATATTTTTTATTTTAACACCAAAGCAACGTAACAACCATCCCAGTGTACACAATATATTGAGTAAGCTCTCTATCATCTTCTACGGCACGTATGGAAAATTAGCGATAGCAAAGGTTTCAGAAAAATGTTCGTGACAAAGCAAGATTGGAGGCAAAAGTAGAAGGTGGAGTAGGTTACGGTATATTTATTGGGAGATACTACAGTACGCAGCAACAAGTAGGTAGGAGAAAGTAGTCGGAACAAGCCCCATGCACACGTGCCTTTGCCACGTTTCTCTGTCTATCTCTCACCGTGTTGCTCTCACCCTCTGCACATATATATATATATATATGTATTACTAACATCCGTGCAAGGTATTACGTTTAACATAACACGCGCGGCTTTGTTCGTACATGTGTAGTATCGCATATGCACACGTGTTGGTGCAGCCCCGCCTGCTGCTTCTCTTGCCACGTAATGCCATACGAGTGTAGATGTTGTGCACTCGTGTTTGTGAACGTCGACAGAAGAGCGTGTTTGCTCTGTCGGTTTTATCGGCCTTGTTATACGTTGCGTGCAAAGCGCTACAAACACGCAATGTGGTTGCTTAGCGCTTGCACTCGCTACATCAGTAAACGGTTTCACGGGAGGAAGTGCGAATTGCAAAGTGAACGTGTGAAAGGGCTCGCAAGATTGAGGTAGAATCAAACACAATTCTTTTTTCTTGTTAAATTATATAGCAGTTACTTTGTAATACAGCTTTATGAATATATGTTATTATCCTAGCACCGATTAAAATATGCAAAGTAGCGTGCCAATCAAAATACGCAGTAATTATTAGGTTGGAGTGATCGAACATTTTTTATATTTTTGTTTTTTATAGAAGCTGTACAAAGTTACAAGTATCAATTAGAGATATTAAAAATTGTAGAAACGGACATATCTCTGTCATATCAAATGTAACATTTAATATACTGTTTAATTACTTTTATTTCCTTTGCTTATCTTTACACAAAATCGGTGCCATAATAACGATACCCTCGTATCAACTTTGCAAAAAAAATAGCATTTTAACAAAAATTAGTAAATATTGAACATAAAATCGGTAAATGTAGAATTGAAGAATTATCGCAGGGTATCATTACTTTGAGAAACGTCCCGTAAGATAATATGTGCTGCCTTTACTCAATAGTGATTATACATATATATGTATAATACAGAGCTGTGTGTAGCGACTTTAATGAGAAATTTGAACCGAGCAAGAAGAAGAAAAAAAAAAAAAAAAAAAAAGAAGAAGCAAACGTGGGCAATATTGCGTGCCATCATCCAGCTGTCCACGGCGGTGGTCTATCTCAAGGGGCGAATAAGATAGCAAAGGAGAAGCAAAACTATACAGTACCTGTTATAGTCGTGTAGTATAGTCCTCCCATGGGAGGTTCTGTGTATTTTCAGTAGACGGGTAGCAGGTTAGCTCTTAAAGGCGAAGCAAAACCTCAACACTGACATACATTAGCTGTATCTATCTCACTCTACCGTCAAGCGTCATTTAATTCTACTTCTCTCACACTCGTATACATGTTTCGCCTCGCATTAACGCATTGTGCTACAAATTTCGGTCGATTTCATTCGCTCCACCGCAACCGTCAACGGGTCTATCTCACTCGCTTTCCTTGCGGCTATATCGGAGTGGGATACCACCATAAGGTGATGTCGTACACCACCACAAGGCGATGTGATATACCACTTTTGGGAGATATGCAATTTTTAGCAGCTATGTAACCGAAGATGCTAGAACTAAAGAATGTTCAATAACTTTTAAAAAAAATGGAGTTCAGATTTTACTACCGACAGAGTCTGTTTTACATCACCTTAAGAATATCTCGCAGTATCTCACAGATTGAAGCGATTCCTTGTTATATCAGTTCAATAAAATATGTTAAAATCATATTAGATATTTAATTATGTCTCCGGTTAAAGATATTCTTACTTCAAACAATTTTTATACAATGTTGTTCAACTTTATGTGATTTTCAGTCAAAAGCAAAATGGCATTAAATGCGTAAAAACATTTCGGCATTTAAATGCGTCAAACCTCGATCAGTAAGCCGGTAACATTTTGTTTAATGCTAATTGACTTGAGAATTTACAACCAACAGTCTCAGAAATTGCTGCGTGGAAATCCAGAGTTTAGCGTTGTTTTACAAATATCATCAGCATGAGGAAAAAACAATTATTATTCAATAGAAAAAGTATTTCCTCTACCAACGCATAGAACCTCACTGAGCATTGCGTCGTTATGAATTAATAAATTCACCTACAAAACTAAATTCATAGCCAATGTGTGGTTTACTGTCTCAACGTGCAACGATCCTTTCTTTTTTTTTTCCTTTCTTTCAAAAACATAACAGATTGTCCCTTCGTTCCCGTCCATCGCTTTCAAGCTTTTCGTCTCGCATGAATAAAATGCAATCGGCATATGTATTATCACAGGTGTTTCGACATCTGGCGTGCACAGGCATACAAAGAACTACACAGGAGCATAACCTATATACTGTATTGTATACACATCGTACATGTGTACACGAAGAGACATAAGATACCCATAAGAAGAATATTAAATTAGATCTTTCTTTGAGACTCTCGTAACCGTAAATTCAACAAAGATGCGTCGCTCAGTTATACAAATAGCCAGTTAGTCTAAGAAATATTTTTTCTTAATTCTCCACTTTAATCCTCAATACAATTTATTATGGTATTGAAAAAAAAAAAATTTTGTCACTAAAAAATATTTATTTTTTAGATAATTCAGCTCCCTTTATAAGACAATAATTCCTATTTAAATTGATAAAATACTATTCTCACTGCATAGAAACTATCAATGATTGGTCTGTTGTTAACAATTGTACCGATAACTATATTACATTGTATTGTATTGTATTGTATTGTATTGTATTGTATTGTACCGATAAAGAACTAGAATCGTAGTCTTCACAGAATTGGATATAAGAAAAAAAGTTAAGTACACCATTCCCGAATCGATCGTAATAGTAAATTAAAGAAGAACCTTTTAACTAACTCAAAATTGTCAGTTAGAAAATAATCTCTAGTTGGGAACAAGATATCATGTTCAATCTACAGTACATCAACCAGGGAGTATTGTAGGGTTTAGGGTGTAGACGCGCCAGACGTGATATTATATTAAATTTAAAAATGTTAAATGTTCTAGTCGGGTTGCTATAACGACAGATTGAAAAACGCGAGTCTGTCAAATTTCAAGATCCTTTATTGAAAATCCGAGCGAGATATTAATCGACAAAGTTAACAAATTTTACCCATTTGAAGAAACTAAAACTTGCGTACTTGTAATGAAAATTTTCCACGAGTACACGAATAAAATATCAGATTCCACAAATATCGTGAAAAACGTAGATAAAAGTTTGTTCGACTATAAATTGTTGAGTTAAAGCCGGTGAACTTCCACGAAACTCATCAGCAAAGCGGTATAATAGGATAACCTATTCTGTTTTCTTTTATTAATAAATTTCCCTTTATTAATGCCGTGAATATTGAAAAACGCGAGTCTGTCAAATTTCAAGATCCTTTATTGAAAATCCGAGCGAGATATTAATCGACAAAGTTAACAAATTTTACCCATTTGAAGAAACTAAAACTTGCGTACTTGTAATGAAAATTTTCCACGAGTACACGAATAAAATATCAGATTCCACAAATATCGTGAAAAACGTAGATAAAAGTTTGTTCGACTATAAATTGTTGAGTTAAAGCCGGTGAACTTCCACGAAACTCACCAGCAAAGCGGTATAATAGGATAACCTATTCTGTTTTCTTTTATTAATAAATTTCCCTTTATTAATGCCGTGAATAGCGCAGAGCTATCGGAGTCTGATTTCATAGTTATGACGCTCTACGATCGAGAGGCTGACGCGATCGATATACGCGACAATATTCGTATACTGACATAATTAATATGTAAATAGAGGTTAGGTACTTTACAAAAATGTAGGTTGAACACTTACGAAAACGCTAAGTTGCCGGCAGTTATCTGTTCTCTGTATATCGACAAGTTAATTAAGCAATTCAGAATGGGAATTTGCCCATGATGGTATTTATTTATTTCTAAATTTAGAAATTGCAATAAAATATTGAAGCATATATGAGTGCTGCCATCGCGTTCGTTTAGAATTTTCAATTTCAGATAGCGCGTTGACTAGCGTCGACGCTCCCACATCATTAACTATATTACAATCATTTGCTTCTTAATCAGACGATAACTTCAGTTAGTCATGTACTTTGTGTTGATAAAATACTATTCGCTATATAGTAAATGCCAATCACCGTCATACTGTGGACTTACCGATTACCCTACTTGCTCGTACCAGGTCATGAAGCCGATTACCGATGCCAGTGCGCGATAGATGAATAGAAGTTTATTACGGAGCAACGACGCTGATATCGAGCCGAGAGGCTAGGCTCGTGTAATGAATTTCAATAAGTCGCTGGACCAAGCGTTTCTCAATCTTATCGGCATACAGGAGGAAGACTGGCATTCTCTGAATTATAAATTCATCTGGTACAAGTCAAAATAGGTTTAAAAACCTTTTCTCTTTTTTCTTTCTTTTTCGTGTAAAACATTTCACGAAATATCTAATGTAAGTAAAATAGAAAAAATCAGGAAACTCGTGTCTTGGTACATCATCTCAAACTGCGCAATGAGCCGAAAGGATTACAATTTACATCTGACAGACATAGTTGAAGCTCCTGTGTCACAGTCACTGCACAGGGGCCACTGCGACCAATCCTGGTTGACTACAGCAGACTGGCTACGATGCCCAACGATTTGCATAAACATATATCAGAGCTCGACCCTGGACAACGTCGTTGCCCCGTGAGACCCCTCAGCTAGATAATGAGTCATAATTACGAGTAGAACGGACGTTTATCTTACTCTCACCCTGCTCTCGATGCCTTGCGCCTCTTCGTCTGTCTGGTGAGCCGAGAAGCCGCCAGACCAGACTGCACTATTGCACGAAACTAGCTACTAGCTGCCATGAATATGCCATAATGCTGGATATTAGTCGGCTAGTAACATTATCGCAGCTTTGAGAACTCGCGTGACGTGCCCTCCTCGCAAGACGTCTATGCGCCGATACGGATTTCAACTGTTTTTCTCGTTTCTCCTGATATCCAAAATTCCTCCGACTCTCCTATAATTGCTGACCGGTGAATAAACTCGTCGCTATCAATACTGTATTTCGATTTTTTATCATTTATCTGCCCGTATGCGATCCAAAGCGTCATAAAAAGGGGATTTTCATAAATTATGGCCGTCCGAAGCCGCAACGTTCTTTTTCATTTTTCATTTATTTCTCGTAATAAAAATATTCTAAATACCAAACTCATCATATTTATTATATTTTTTTAATTAATGCATTTTATTTTTCTAATAAATTTTACTCAATTTTACAAAAAAATTTTTTATTTAGATATATCGATGCCAAGTTGTTGAAAAGCTTGATTAAGTATTTGCGAATCAATGTTGAACTCTATATATGATGGTGGAAAGCATGAAAGCATCTCGAATAACTCGTCTGACTAGCTTTTGCGAAAGTTTAGTTGCTCTACTGAGATATCTGAGACTCGAAAGGGGAATGGTAATTAAGAAAGATGGAAAAATATTTGTAGATCTGAAGAAGACTGGCCTCCGATATTTCCGGATGATAAATATAAGGAAAATTCTCGTACCGAAGCTTCAAAGTATTTTATGGCTACAGTGTGGGGGAAGAAGGAGGGGGAGGGTAAAACATGGCAAAGAAACGAATATCGGGAGGAGAACAAATTCTATCGAACGTATCGTCAGTAACAACGTTCCGTAAGTAATTAGAGAAATCTTTGTAATTTATTCCTCGATGACAGACTATAAATCTACCGTGCAAAGGGAAACTCCGTTTCAAGCGTCTGTTCGAGACAGCTGAAGGCAAAGTAAATGGCATAAATGGTATATATACTCGGTGTAATATAGGAACAAACATGGATTGCGTTATATTTACGCTAGTGAGAAGAGGGAAGGTTGTAATCATCTCCCTCTCTCTACCTCCTAGCGTGCATCTTTTTTTCATCATTGATTACCGTCCGATCTAAATTCACTGTAAAGAGCTACATATGACTGTTTCTTTTTTCTTATACATATTTCATAAGATACATTAAATATTGTAATAAAATAAGATTGCAATTCTTCATGAAAGTTCAACGGATGACATTATTTTAATAATTTTTTATTTTGATCAAATAAATGAAAATGTCATTATAAAATTTATATAAATTATATTTTCATGTATATAAAGTTTAGATTTATTCAATAAAACTCACAGGACTGTGGATAATTAATTGATCCTGAAATTCAGACCGCAGAGCAACGTGCTCCGATTGTACAGGGTCATTGCACGCACCGTTTGTTAATAATCTTTAGAATTGTATGGGAATGCGTACGCGTGCGGTAATCCCATATCTATTGCTATAAACTTTCCAAGGACAGAGATAGAGTTAATAGAAACTTTTCAGGCGTGGCAGAGAGTACACACGATAGTTTCACGAGAAGGAGGTCGCGAGTGATAAAAATAAAAGTACTTCCGGAAGGGTGTCACGGTACGTCCAGCATAACAGGTGAGCAATGACAAACCAGTTCACGTACGGCTTAAACGGATAAACACCTGTACTGTACGCACAACTGCGTAATAGAACTGGAACTTGATTGCTTTCATTATACGGAAACCTACGCTAACAAAGAATTATTGAACTGGATCCAACTGAATTTACTTTATGCCAACTGAATTAAGTTAGTCCAAAGTAAATTTAATTGAGCTAATTAAATATAGTTGGCTCGATCTCACGTGAGATTTTATATGGGAAAACTTACGGTGAACTTGAGGCAGTCATATCATACAGTTAAACCAAGCTATATTTAGTTAGCTCAACTAAATATACGTAGAGCCAATTGAATGTAACTTGGTTCAACTGCATGATCCGGTTGGTTCAAGTTCACCGTGAATTTCGTCATATCCTGCCGCACGCACGGAGGATAATAGTAAGTTGCCAGTACCATTTTTTTGCACCAAGAAACTAATAATAGTTAGGACGACCCAAAAGTTTGATTAAGTCAACGACTAAGTTGGTTAGCCCAACACGTACATTAATTCACTCAACTAATGTTGGTTATCTGGCAACAAAATTAATTCGTAAACTTACAATTTTTCTTTTTACGTGAGGTTGAGTTAACTCTATTCAGTAATCTCAATTAAATTTCTTTATGGCCAACCGAATTAACTTGGCTATAGGTAAATAGCTTTTTCTCAGTGTACTAAACTTTTATCGAGTACTTTCTTTCAAGTAAACGACTAAGCACCCAGACTTTTTATTTATTAAGTAAATTTACCGATTCGAGCCACTCTTTAATTTATCCAAGTTTTAAAACTTTGAGGTTTGGGAAATAACTATTAAATCACTTTGATCTTATATGATCTTACTCGTAATAAGATATAATTTCATATTCCCACAATTGTAATGCTAAAGTTTCTCTTAGAGAAGACTAAGCAAGGGATTAAGTCCAATGTCGTTTCACGAGCTGTAGCTACTGGTGCTTTTTCCTAATTTCTATAATTTAGAGCTCAAAAACTGATCATTTATCAAAAGTACTAAGAAATTTAATTTATATACTAACCGAATAACTTTGTGAAAAATTACTAATGCTATAAAATAATAAAAATGGTAGGAAAAAAGTACAATGGCGCACATCATCCATCCTATTATCTATAAGGGAGAAACTATAACAATAGTTTCATTAAGTATTACATAATCTAGCATTTTATATAGATATACCGTCTATGTCTGATCAGTAAGATGAATATTTTTGCGAAACACAACTCAGGGTGCGAGATAGGTCATCGCTATTCTAAGTGCGGGAAGGAGTGCGGATCTAATTGAAATTCCGTATTTGCGAATCACTATAAATATCGGATCTAATTGCTTGAACCAATTAAATTAAAATTGATTGAGCAACCACATTCGACAATTCTTTAACAAAGGAGTTGTGAAAAAAACTCTGCCACGACTCGGGTTTGAACCGGGAACATTCAGAATTGAAGCCTGGTGCATTAGCAATTACGTCACCGTGGTACCAGAATTAATTTCACAGTTCTCTATTATTTTATAAACAATTTTTATTAACCACAGTAATTCTAGGCAAGCGACAGTGTACGTTTAACATTTTATGTAGATATAGCGTCTATATCCGGTCAGTCGGATGAATATTTTTCCGAAAGACAACTCAGGGTGTGAGATACGTGATCGCGATTCTAAGCGCGGGAATTAGAGGCTTAATTTAAATTCCGCATTTGCGAATCACTATACATATCGGATCTAATTGCTTAAACCGATTGAATAAAGATTTATTAAGCAATCAGATTCGACAATTCTTTAACAAAGAAACTGTGGAAAAAACATAATTTACATAATTTATTATAGAATTTACGAACACGTATCAAAGGTAATGTGCAACAGGAGAGTAGATCAGATTACAATGTATGTTGAATGAGTACAAAATGTTGATACCACCGTTGCTACGAAGAGCACTTTACAGGATATACGTAGCGGTTTATTACAGTATTCTACATATACCTGTATAGCGGATACAGAGGGCGGAATGCAGTAACTCGTGCAACTTGCGAAACCCGTGCACCGGGAGCCAAGCGCTCTCCTAATCCCCAGTGCACCTGACACACACCACCACTTATCGATGTGTATTACACGTGTAATCGAACATTAAGGCCTTGAATACGTCATGCGATCCACGTTTTAACTGCAAGAACCCCTTACGTGCAGTTAACAGGCCCAGAGTCATGAGTCATATATCGCATTAGTTGGTGTTGCTTCTATCTTCCATCCTACCATCTTATTTTCTTTTTTTTTATTTACCTTTCTCTTCATATACGGTTTCAAAAATGATTTTATATACAGACAAAAGAGTTAGAAAAAATGTACTTTGTTGGTTACCGTTAAACCTTTGAAGCTATTGGAAAATTGGCCCTAGCCCGAGAATTTACATTCCAATGGGTAGAGCGATGTCATTTTTGTTTCCAACAATGCTAGAGCGTTGACGACATGGCTAAGGGTCGGTGATGCCGTTATCCTCGTTACGTGTTTCGAGGTGTCAGGTGGGAGGTGTGAGATGTCCAACGATGGGGCTTTTCCGAATAACAGCGGTTTAGCACGAGCGGTCATCAGGGATCAACAAGTGGCTCATGATTTTGTCAGTTGCTGGAACGATATAGCCACGGGCAATCCCGGTGCGGACGCGCGGTACACCGCTAAAACGTCCCCAATCCCTGTAGCGTTGCGTGTAGGAAGAGAAAGAGAGACAGAGAACGAAACGTTTCACCGTGCGGTTCATCGTCCCATCAGCAACAGCAACAGCAACAGCAATAGCAGCAGCAGCAGCAACAGCAGCGGATATAGATAGTGGACGGACAGCTGCACGTTAAACCCCACCAACGGATGACAACGAACGGGTTTTTCGTTACTCGTATTCCAACAATTGTTTTCAGCTTTCAGGGTTTTTTTTGCTATTTATATTTGCTCATTGCATTGTAAATAGAGAAATTAAATTATCCCAGTGAACCCATCAAGTGCATACTAAGATTCTTTTAATTATTGCCGAACATTGTTGTCGTTTTTATTAGGGATTCGTGGTCGTTGAATGATGGATTATTTGACTTTTATATAAACGTCACATAAAGGATGAAACAATTGCAATATTACTGAGGAGGATATTTTTATTCCGTAATTAAGAAAAAAAAAATGTAAAGTTGAACTTTGCAAATTGCTGCATCATTATTTTGCGCTGTTCACAAAGCCATCGGTCATAAGGAAGTATGTTGATCAGTCTCGGCTTCTCCCAGCAGAGGAAGCTTTGTGAACAGTGTAAAATAATGAGGAAGCAATTTCCAACGTTCTACTTTGCATCTTGTTTTCACTAGCTGCGCTCAATAACTTGAAATTTGCAAGAGTAAGAGTATATTTCTATATTTAATAAAGTATCGCAGTCTGCAAAGTTTCTCCAAGAGAAAAAATTGCAAAAGTGTAGGAGTTTCTATTGCTTTATTTGCGTGTCCAATTATAGTTTGATTGATCAATTGATTCTCAATCCACGAGCCTTTCACTTTTGCAAATTGAAAAAAAAATATTGACATCAATTATTCAATCTAGTTTAACATTCGAATCTCTTTATACATTTGATCTATTATGTACTTGTCAAAGATTGTCGATCTTTGTCGGAATATTTTTAAAAGTTGGCCCAATGACAAATTGAAAAATTAAAAATAACCTAAAATTTAAAACACCTTACAAATTTCTATGTAACTTTGTACCGAATATCCCTGAGTATTATTTCGTTTGTGTAGAAACTTTTGTTCTTGCGAGAACTATAAATAAAAAAAGTCTCGATACCCGACATGAACGCCAAAGCTAAGCATGATCAGTCGAGATGTTCTTGAGATACAGCTGTTAAATTTTTTGGAGGTTAAGGCGCGCGCACACTCGCACGGACACGGAGTTCGCACGCGCGGTAACCATTTAAATAAATGTGATTGTGATTGCAAATGTAAAAAGAAAATTTGTTTAATGGAAAACAAAAGTTCCTCTGTGAGGAATGATATGGCATGGTCGTTTTTTACGGACGATGGATTCCAGTTTATGACGTAATTTTGCATGACTTCCTCTTATCCTATTCACTGTGATTTGTAGCGCATACAGATGAGACAGATATAACTGAAACGGACGTGAGTAGATAGGCGTAGAACAGGTTGCAGGTTACGACGCGGGGCAGATTTGGAATGATGTTGGAAAATATTTACGAAAATACAAGTGAGCGGTGAGTATTGGTTTCAGTGGTAGTTCGGGTCGTCATCGAGCAACAAGTGTCATGATTCGATTTCAATTAGCTTCGAACGATGAAAATAGCGAATGCTCTGCCCGAGGTCGAGACTAACTGGCATTTAGAAGTGAAATAACAACGAATATGATGGTTCAATCGTTGATAAAACGAAGCGATTTGTTAGTTGACGTAGTAAATTATGGGTAATTTCTTCACACTATTTTAATAGGATGGATAGGTCATTACCATTACGAGACCATCGGATTCGATGTCAGAGAATAAATGATCGACTCAATTACATTCCATACTATAGAGTAAGTAGCTTGTGAGCTTGATACCAAGAATCATGAACTAATGATATTAATAATAATATCTCTCTATGTTATAAACATGTCTCGCCTCTGCCGCCACTGCGGTATGCTCACATAGACGATAATGGCGGAAACTAAGGATGATCAGCGGACAAACTAACGACGACCGGGGTAAATGATCGACGAGCAAAGTACGCAGAAGGGCGGAGCGAGACCTCCCCCCCCCTTGTCTGATATAACAATACAGATACTTGACAAGTTAGCTTTAGATTTCAATAGATTTTCATATAAGTACGATCTATTTACTCGGCGACGCACGTTACCGTAGTCAGCCATCATCAGGGTATCGAGGGTACCGTTACTAGAATCAGAGGAAACGTTGTTAAAAGTTATCTAAGAATTTTAATTGCTCTTTCACTTCTGAGTGAAGGATTTCTAGAAAGGATTGAAGATAAATCATCGTTTCAATAGATAGCTTAGTTAGGCAGGCGGGCTTACCAATGGAGAATTTATCCAAAAACAAAATAAGAGAAAACCCTAGCCGAGTTAAGGGGACGGATAATTTTATTTATTCGCTGACGAAACTGCAGCGATATTGCACGGCTTAACTGCAATGAATTTTCTGCTTTACAGAGTAATCCAGCTGAGGAGACATACATTTTATCCGCACATAATTACGTTTTTAATTAAAAAACTATTAATCAGGGATTTTTATCAGGCGGCGTTCAATTTGAATGCTTGACGAACAGAACCAGTGAGAAATCCGTATAATTGCGAAATTTTTGTGAATCGACGGTGTGCGGATCGAAGAGAATTTCTTCGTAGTGTAGAGATACATACACCGACCAGTGCAGTTGTCGCTGAGCGAATAGTTCCAGCACTCGTCCCACCGCAGTACACGTTGATTGAAAACGCGATGCAGACCGGTTACAATTTCAACGAAACGGAAATTGTAATTGTAAGCGCATCAACCGACCTGTCAATATTCACACAACGAAATTCAACGCTAGACCTCCTCGTTGGATCTCTGTGTTGTCCAAAGTTGCGAGACAAATTCGTTTGAAGAAATATCGAATATGGAAAAATAACAATCAAATGTTATGTTAATAAGTAAATGGATTATATGACAGTTAAGTATCTCAATTTGTGTCCCAGACGATATCAATATCCCACAGACATCTTGTGAATTTCCTATGTACATCCAAATGTCCATAGAATACCAGATGAATATCCTATGGACAACATCTGATATTTTTGTTATTTTATTATACGCGGTCATATGTTTCTTAAGAGTGATAAATCTAAGCGACAATGATTTGACCAAATTTTTGATGGAAAATTTTTGGCAGTTCGCAACCCGGTTAGAGTCAGCGCCACCTAAGATCCCTGTGTTATCGATCTCAGAAAGATCTTTAACAATCGAATCATTAATTATTTTTGTCAACTCTGATTGCCTCACTCATTCATTAAGAATTAATGAGGCAACCAGAACTGACGATTTTTTACTTTTTTAAAGAAATCGTGAAAAAATATTGCCACAGCCCGGGTTCGAACCGGGAACTCCAGAATTCTAGCCTGGTACGTTACCAATTACGCCACCGCGGCTCTAGCAACATCAATTCACGATCTCTATTTTAATGTCAATTAATGCACCTTTGTTATTTTATTATACGCGGTTATATGTTTCTTAAGAGTGATAAATCTAAGCGACAATGATTTGACCAAATTTTTGATGGAAAATTTTTGGCAGTTCGCAACCCGGTTAGAGTCAGCGCCACCTAAAAAAAATAAAAAAAAAAATCGTCAGTTCTGGTTGCCTCATTAATTCTTAATGAATGAGTGAGGCAATCAGAGTTGACAAAAATAATTAATGATTCGATTGTTAAAGATCTTTCTGAGATCGATAACACAGGGATCTTAGGTGGCGCTGACTCTAACCGGGTTGCGAACTGCCAAAAATTTTCCATCAAAAATTTGGTCAAATCATTGTCGCTTAGATTTATCACTCTTAACATCTGATATTGGCGTATGAAATCCTTGTCGTTTGTCCGACAGCGCAATATCGATGGCATATACCACTTCGGTAATACCCAAAATGAATGTCCCGATGTGTACGTCCATGGGTCCATACGATAACAGATGGATACGATCATTCTTAAGCTTCGTTTTCTGACCAATGTTTTTAGATCGAATTTTTCACTACAGATGGATAGCCTATGAACAACATATTCCGCTATCAGGAGTAGTCTGTGTCTATTTATGTTTGGTGCGATATCCTTATCGCTTGTCCGGTTCCGCGATATCAGAATATAATACCCAACTTGGTGGTGTCACTTCATTATTGTATTCAACTGTCAAATTTGCGGTCATACCATTCGTACAACCCTTGTTTATTGTTGAAAATAAAGTGTTGACGTATGATTCCGCTAAACAAGGCGTCGATGGTATACCTATGCATAGAAAAGTCTATTGCATTCACGTGGATGTGAGTCATGTGAAAGCAAGCAAGTCGCTATTGACACTGCGGTCACGCGAAGAAGATCAATCTATCGCACGTCGATCCATCCTACGTTCAATGCAAAACTTAGAATATATCGGAAATAAAATACCATAATAACGTATTGTAGAGGAGAAGTGGAGTCAGATATTAATAGACATCGATTGTAGTTATCAATCGTTCGATTCGAGTAGTCAATTAGGTGCGATATTTATAGTTTTACAATAAAACTGTTCGTTACTTCGTTTACTTTTTCTCTCTTTTACTCTTTTGACATTAGTCATACTTTAATAACAATTTTAATAATAACAAAAATCGTGATTATATTCTCGACAGGAATGAACATCCTTTTTCTCTTAGCTTACGTGATCGCTCGTTCCCAATTGGAAACCTGTGCCACTCTCTTTTAATGAAAAAGCTGTTCACCTTAATACAAGTATGTACAGCATATCGATTGGGGTCGGTAGACGGTTCGGATGTTGACGCGTATTTCTAATGAAGATGATTCTAGTTGTTCTAGTAGTTGTGATACTTGATCTTGCTAAACAAGACGTAGATGGTATACCTACACAGGAGAGTCTACTGAACTTACGCGGATATGAGTAATGTGCATGGGAGCGTGCAAATCCCTGTTGACACAGCGATCACGCCAAGATCAATCGATTTCACGACGATGATTCGTATGGGCAGTGTCAAAGCCCACGTTCGAGGATTGCAAAAATTACAATTGCAATTTCCGTGTATATATGTAGCAACGCATTCTATGTATCGACAGCCGTAAAGAAATTTCAACAAACTGTCAAGCCCGTTGATTAAAATATGTATTTTCCAGTCTGCATCCATCTCTGGCAGATTTTTAAAGACTCATCGGTATCGTCGGTTTAAAAATAACAAGTAAACAAGGATGATAGAAAGATGAAATTCCTATTCTGAGATCTTTATTTATTCTCAGTATCGTTCCCGTCTATCCTGCTGAGGTGAAAACGCAGGGCTACACGGGAAAGAGAAGGGCAAACGAGCGGGAGCGGGCATTGCAGAGAAATACAAAAAAAATCATGAATTAGCATCGTTAGTGGATAACTAGTACCAATTAGTGTTGCCAATACGCGTGTTTTTCTTGCCCTCCGCGAGAAAGGCCTTGTTATTTATGCCGCGAGCTCTGCCGGCGTAATTCACCTCTCTCCGACTCCCTCTATAGTTCTTCCCCTTCTTCTACTTCCCTATCCATGATGCAGTGGCAATAAATGATTACTGCACGAAGAGTTAATGAGCCTGTCGTGCTCGAAACCCTCGTCGTCAACGAACGGCCTTGAGATTTGTCTCCGCAAATCATCGTGGATATACTCTGTCGTAATGATTCGAGAATTTTTTGTCTCCTACGGGATGTAATACATCCGATCGTCGTAGCAATGTATGAAGAAATGAAAAATAAAGGAAACAAAAAGCTTTGTTGCAAGTTGTTAGACAGGTTGGTAGTCGATTTGAAAACTCGCGCCTCGAGCCATTTCAGAGTCGTTTTCCATAAATAGACCAGAGAGAGAATATGGGGGTTCAGAAAGTTGGGTAGAGAAAATGGATATATTGTATGGCGTGGGCCGTGAGGCTGTGAGTACGTGCGAGGTGAAAGGGGCGGAGGGTCGATCTGTAGGAGAACGGCTTTATTTTACTCTGCATTTACATCAAAATCGATAACCGATGCAAAAGAGACGCCGCGTGCGAGTGTCGTTTGTTACCTTGTGTTCGTTAACCCACTTGCCCCGAGCTATGAAACTAAAGGGAGATTGATCGCTACCAAAAACGTGTGCTTTTATGTCCGATCGGAAGTAAACAACTTTAATACATAAGCGTTCTTTATTAATGGAACTTTTTATCTATTTGTGTTATCATTTTTCTCAGATGATATATTGTCTTTTGACGTCTCTGTGATAAAATAACTTAATGGAGCACATGTACGCAAGTGTCGCTGCCCTTTTGGTGAAAACCGGCACCTCGGGGTCACCAGTTGATTTCATTCGTGGCAGAGCTGTCTTCTTCGGTACACACTTTGATTTTAGTATGCCTGCCGCGATCTTTTGCTGTGTGCGTATTCGTTTTACCCAAACAGAAACAGCTGATGCCTCTCTCACACCCTCGGTGACCGCACAAGCGCTAGTGTCGCGTTGTACGCCTTAAACGTACCGTACCAGTCAACGTTTGAGAATACATTTCTCAAAATTACGATACAATACGATTTAAAAAAAAAAACAGAATTATCGACACAAAGAATGAGATTTAAAAAAGAAGCGGCGAATTAATGAAAGAAGAGAAGAACGGAGTATCAACTGCAAACAAAGAAAAGCCGAAAGCATCTACCGCTTAACTTTCCGAAAGGGAGAAAAAGTGTAGACGAATTTATGGCACGAATTCGATTTCCGCATCTGGATTTCTGCCAAGACGTCTTGTCCCTCTAAGCGTTTCATTTTCATCCGAAATTACGAGATGGCTTTGGTGGAACAAGCGCACACGTGCAATGTGCTTATAGAACCCTCTGTATCCACCATGTTACTGATGTCCCATGTTAACCTAACAGAGATTGGAACAGAATCATCCAGCTTGTCCTAGGATTACTTCCATTCGATTGATTCTATTAATCAGGACATTTTGGGACGTTGTACTGTATGGCCGTGTGCCTATATCTCTAATTAAAGGAATAAATATGTAATATGCATGTAAAATATATTTTTTCATTCATTTTGCGTATACATTATTGTAATATTAATGTAAAAAATTACTATTCGATTTATATTTTCCTGACAATAGTATCGAGAGACATGACAAAGTGTTCCAGGCGAATTTCCAATATTCTATGAGTAGGTAAAAGGGCCACGTAAAACGAGGTGTAACGTATCTTTATATAGTTACATGTTGCTATAACCATTCGGCACTCGGGCAAATCCTTGGGTAAAATGGTCGCGTAAAGCTCGTAATAGAAACTCGTAAGAAGTGAACTGCGCCTAATAAAATCGTTTGCAGTCATTCTCACTCTTGTCTGAAAGAAGGAAAAGAAAGAAAGGTGCAAGTGCTAAGGCCAGATGAGAAACGAGAGAGGGAAACGGAGAACCAAGTTATATTGAGCCATTAAAGCTTTTCTTCCTCCTAAATTTCTCTTCTTAAGGTATTGTCCTTCTTACATTTTTTTGGTTTAGTTCATACCTTTGCATTATTTTCTCCAATATAAAATCTCACAACTATCTTTCATCTTCTTGCAAAGATTTTTTGTGACATATTACCGGCCGTATATTAAATTTCTTAAAACTCCGCTGTACATGTAATATACTTTCGTTTAATTCTATTCGATAATGGAGAAAGTTGTGGAGGATCGGTAAGAAATATAGCTAGACAGGTACACGATAGACACAGACAGCTCGTCCCCCTGCACTCTTGCTCGGTAAATCTCCTCCTCCCGCACTTTGGCTGCCTCGAAGCATGTCATTATTAAACGAATCGTTCCACTTTCTAACCGTAGTGCTATGTAAGAGCAATCTAGTAAGCAGACGAGTGAAATGCAGAGCTACGACGAGAGAGAAACATATATTAACAGAAAGACAAGGCTTGCCAGAACTGTAAATTCGACTTGACATCGGTGTAGCATGTCAAGAGAAGAACTGATATACTGTCTTAAATATATTTTTAAAAATTGATGTACTTGTATGGGACATTTTGGCATAACAGCATAAACCGTGTATATTAATTTTAATAAAAAAACTATAAAGAAATATTCAAGTACTTGTACATTAAATACAATGTTTATAAACGTCATTCAAAGTATACTGTACATAAATTTGACATCACACTCGAATATTAAATGTAATATACTAGTTTATGCATAAAAACTTTCTAACAATTCAATTAATTTTCATAAATAAATATTCAGCGGCAATAAAGACGATGAATAATCTATTGAAATTATATTCCAATCCATAAATGCGACCGAGGATATAAACCAGAGGTTCCGAGAACAATATATTGTAATACTGCCGCTTGTAAACCTGGCAGTTCATATGATATTGAATAATAAGTAGGGAAAAATTAAATTGTAATGATACGACTGTTATTATCAACAATAAAACACAAATAACATTGTAATGAACTCATGTTAAAACAAATTGTAATATTACTTTAGGCATAAATCGATGCGTTGTGTACGTTCAATGCAGAAATTAGAATATATCAGGAAAAAAATCCGACAAAATCGTATCGCATGGAAACAAGGATGCAAAGTAGTACCTTGCACGTTGCTTCCTCATTACTTTCCACCTTTGACAAGGTCGCCACTATAAGAAAGTATGTTGATCGATTTTGGCTTCCGCATAGAGAAAACTTTGTTAAAGATGGAAAATAATTAAAAAAGATAAAGTAAAAAACTTAATTTGCACATTTAATAAAATTTAAACCCCTTTATCGATTCTCACCAAATGCAAAACTAAGTATCCTTGATCCCTAGTCAATTTGTGTGCCAAAATTGCAGTTGAAAATTTACCAAAGTTATAGGAGAAATAGATTTTTTTCGAAAAATTACAAACAACCATAAAATACGTCACACGTTAGAGATTTTGGCGAAAATGGCAGCAAACCGGGGAGGGTGACGACCCGACTGCAAATTTACAGGAAGATCAATGAATCTCTTCTCGAGATATAGCTGTTTCAATTTTCTATCCTCTTCACATATACATACACACGCGCATATCCTCTATGAGAAAAGAAAATTGGAGTCAGATATTGATAGATACTTATAGTTATTAATCGTTCCATTGAAATAGTCAATTAGATGCGATATTTATAGTTTGACAATAAAACTATTCGTTACATAACTCTTACTCTTTCGACATTAGTAGTGATATTGTAATAACAAACGATTGCAATTCTATTTTCGTTAGAAATAAAAAAGCTGTTCACCTTAATACAAATATGTATCGATTGGGGTCGATGAACATTGCGGATGTTGATGTGCATTTCTAATGAAGATGATTCTAGTTGTTGGGTGAACAACTCGCTTGCTCGATCTCAAAGTAGCAGTGGCAACAGCAACACCACTGGAGAGTCATTGTAATTCCGTTATGAAGCTGCGTGATGAGAAAATCTGCACCGAGACGTTCGTTGGTTCTCTTGCTCACTCGCTCGCTCGCTCATTACTGTACTCACTGCGCAGTAGTATGCCCTCGGAATTTCTCATCCGGCAGTAACATTGACGAATGCTCCCATAAATAACAGGAGCGTGGAAACTAATTGGAGTTTCTTGTTAAACAGTGTGCTACGGGGGCGCTCGGAACGACGACGACGACAACGACAACGACGACGAAGCTGCGACCCACGCGCATCGTTTGCGACGTTATAACGCGTGCGGGGCCGTACGCTTGATATAACCTATAGCTCCCTACTATAGCAACTATAATAACAGTTTGGAAGAACTTCTACGTTAACCTTTCGCCTGAATCGCGAAGAATTACACGGAGTTGCTTGTTACTATTATATTTTTAGTCTCCCGAATATTCGTTTCTGTCTTAATTGGTTTTGTTAATTTGAGTTTCTCTTTACTTTCGACATTTTATTATTTGTAAAGAAAAGGGACCGCGAAATCGTGATAAGTATTATAAATACATAACTGCAGGAATCAGGGAGGACCAAAGACGTGCATTTTGGTCAAATGTGATTTTTTTTTAAATCGCGATAACTTTGCTTTTCAATGAAATTACATAATTACGAGAAATTATTAAATTTTTTACATATCTTTACAGTAAAACAATCTATTTTTGTAAATGTTTTGCATACCCTTTCGTCATTTTTTTCTTTCTTAAGAATTTTTCTCACGGCTACCAAAAATAAAGAAATCGGGTTGGCGCCCTAACGGAATTCTCTGAATCTACTCACAGCGTTTCAAAATAATTACACGAACAAAATAATTAGCGTAAGTAGGCGGCCTTTGATGAATACAGGAAAGATAAGTTTCGGCTACAAATCGGTCAACTTCCAGATGTTCAGGAATAGTAGGAGAATCAAATATAATTCTCGATAATTATACCTTTAACGTTTCGGTCGTAAGATGCGGACCCTCTTCAGAATTGAAATTTTATTTCACCCCTGTGAATAGCCTGTAATTAGCGTTTTCCTTTTTCCAGAACAACCCCAACCAGTCATGAACAACTCCATCAACATGATACTTATGGCAATTGTTTGCCGGCAACTGTCAAATTCATATCATGTTAGTTAGATTCTCCTGTTATGATGTACTCGATGTATTATTGGTCCCAGATTGGGAGACAATCTTAAAAAAAAAAACGACATTTTTTTATTTCCAGGGATCCAAAATGGCGGAATATTTTCTTCGTTTTTACCTACTTATGAAGATCCTATCGGACAGAAAATTTCCTGTTGCTTACCAATCATAAAACATTTTTGTCGAAAGGTCAAAAATTTCACGAATAAATTTATAAAACGTAAGAACGTAAAGTATTTTAACAAAAAAAAACCTATAATTTCTACTAAATCTACGACTAAAAAAGCTTATTGCAGTCCTGCAACTTCACGTTCCTCAACAGCCAATCAAACTATTGAAACACTTTAAACTTTCGATACAATCTATCCACTGATTTTTTAGAAACGGTCTCGTTGATGGAATGGAATAAACGTCCCGGTAAAGTCATATAGTTATATGTTTCTATAGTGAACAGTACACACCAGTAAAAGAAAAGTTACATCGCTACCTCGCACGCTGGCCTCCCACAAATTGATTGCCCGTGACTGTGAGCGATCGGCAGAATATATGTAGTTGATATACCGGAGATATCGGTAGTCTCTGCCCCCCCCCTCCGCCCTCATCCCTCAACACAGGCATTTCATGAGGGACCAGGAGAGAGGAAAAGGCATAGAGTGAAACGTAGGTAGGTTGGCAGGTAGGTGTTTGCAAGCATTGAAGCTACATACACGTACCAAGTGTGTGTACTAGTAGTAAAGTACACAGGTACACAGGGATTCAAGTTAGAGAGCATGAGCGCTGGATAACATTATTTATTACCGCATCCGTTATCTTTCTGGCCTGCTGCGCGTTGATTTATCCATCAGTCACGGTTCTTCGATCAATTCTAGTCCAGCTAAAGAGGGAGAGAGCGAGAGAGAGAGAGAAAGAGAGAGAGAGAGACAAAGAAGGAGAGGTTGAGATAGAGGGAATCCTTTTCGTTCCCTTTATTTCTCTCTTATATATCTACAAAACAAAAGCAATTCCCATCTCATCCGCAATAATTTATGTCAACCGCCAAGAGAAAGATATGAGATCTTTCACTGACTGTATTAGACCGACAGACGTTCATATACAGTGTTGATCCAGCTATATTGCAACGTCTCGTACAATTTTCATTTCGCTCCTGCGTTTGTAAGAAAGAGGTACAGTAAAATTCGATTTACTTCCCTAGCCTCCCTCAACCCCGTACAGCACTCTCCGCGCATCTCGTCTATCGCAGTATTACTTCCCGACTGTTTCGCTCCCTTTCCACGGCAACTCGCTTCTCGTCGGAGAACAAATTTATTTTCATTTGAAATCCAGCTTTAATTTCTTCGTTTCAATACTATTGCAGTATATACCTATATTCTTTATGGTCTTTCAATCTACGTTTATTCATCCTTTTATGGATAGCCACCTACCCGGGGACAGGGGATGTGGGAGGAATGAGGGAGGTATAGCGATGGACTGAGGAAAGAGGGAAACCTGGCTTGCTTTTCATTTTGTTTCAACCCGAGAGGGATGAAATAAAAAGCTCGAGGGAGATGAAAAAAAAAGAAGTAAAGGAAAGGGGCAAATGGAACGAGGGGAAGTAGAAATAAACGGGGAGAAAAAAGAGTGCTATGGCAGATAGAGTAAACGGGGTTAGGTGCTGATAGAACTCGAAAAAAAGCGATGGGAAGGAAAGAAAAAAGAAAAATTATAATGGTAGCACTGAGGTGAAAAGGAATACAGAAAAACTGTGCTACAGTGAGGGTTGGTCGAAGGAGGTCGGTTCGAAAAAGAATGCAGGCGTGGTAGAAATTCTATATCTGTAGTATTCTACTTGTTAGAAGTCTATTTACCGTATTCACGGTATACTCTATGCTATAAGCTACCGATTTTCCCATATTATAAAAATACGTTGAGCATTGTCTTATTGCTGTTTACGCTCTCGCACTCGAAAGAGTACAGTTCGCATATATAATATATATTACGTTTGTGATAAGGTATGAAAAGAAAAAATGCTAGTTGCCTCAATTATCGTCTTTCAGAGCTGCAACGCGGTCATTCCGACGATTGACAGTTCGACCATTTGTTCATTTGTCCGTGTAAGCCAGTTTGTAGTTGTTTCACGTTTGAATTACGCAAGAACGTGCGAACGCCGGATTCTGGTTGACGCCGCAGTGGAGACTGGAAACTGTGTACACAACACATTTAGACAGAGCATCAAGCCACCGAGAGAAGAGGGTGAGAGGGAAAGAGAAGAGGGATGTGTCCTCCCTTGTCCCCGTACACACACATATATGTATATACAGAGGCACAACAGTGAGACGCATACAACTGAGCTGAAAATCAATAGTCTTTCCTTCGAAGCGGTTAAAGCAGCGACGGGTGGTTGCATTGTTCCGCTCAAAACACATCGCACACGGCCGAGCGCAATTTCGCGTTGCATTTCACTCCACCAGCCCGCAGAGCCGCCTGCCAATGATAACGCCAAGCCCCTGTGTACGGGTTTGTATACGAGCTCACACAGAACCCGACGAGTTAACCGACCCTTAAGCAGTGTGAACGGCCCGTTCAATTAATTTATTAACCGGTGAAAAGAAGCTCCGGGATAATTATAAAAATATAATAAATCAATAGAATATTCTGAGCTAAAATCACACCAGGAATATCATTATTCAAAAAGTGGGAAACAAAAGTCTGCCATTTTGTACTTGATACAGATGGGTAATATTGTAATAAAAATGTAATTATTTATCGGAAACGACGTCATTATTAATCATTTCTTAAATGAAGAAAAGTCATTTTATAAAATGATTAATGATGCTGTGGCCGTGAGTAAAAATGATAAATATCTGTACATTTTTATTCGTGTACCGCTCATCCCTGATACTCGGTGTGTGTACACGTATTTTTCTCACTTTTCAACTACTTTAAGGGGCTTTTAAGTCCAGATCAAGTTTCCAAAGTATTGTCGGCTTTTGAAATATCAGGAAAAAATGCGAGGTATGTACTTCTCATAATGTCTGCGCCATTATCCAATTGTTGTTCAAGTCAAATGTGGGAAAGGGGCCGAGCTCCGCCCTTCTATTAATTTCTAAAAAATTTTAGATCGAAATTTCGACTGTGGCATTAAAGTGTGCACACTGAGAGTTAATTATATACGGTGTATAAAGAAACTAATGGAAAAATGAGAAATGGAATTCTCAACCATAATGCTATTTATGATCTAGATAATGTATATGCAGATCCGATTGTGATCTTAGAGATAGAATGACACGAATAAATAAACATTTGTTAAATTCACCGTTGAGCGAATATAACATTATTAAAAATATTCGAATAATGATTCGAGAACGATAAAATTATTAATTTTCACTTAAAAAAAAATATAGATAATTGAATAATTATTCGTAGATATTCAATTTGGAAAGTTTTTTAAAAACACTTTTATTCTAATATAACTCATGACACGATAAATTTTAAGAAATTCTTCTGTGTGTAACACCATCGGGAAAAAGGAACCCTCTTTCTATTCTTCTGTGTCGTTCTCGTAGCGCGCGCGCACGTAGCCCTTATTCGTATTAATCGAAGCGTGATTCTCTCGGCTATTAATAGAGTTCAACGCCACTATCAATCATAAGTAATATAACGGCCCCAGAGCGTTCTTTTTCTTTATCCTCTACCTCCTTATTATTTTTCGTATAGCGCTTGGTACAGGCAATTCCCGGCACGTGATGTGCGGCGAAACGGTTTTCTCTTGCGCTCTGATGATAAACGAGCCTGTATGTTATACGCCCGTGTATAATCGTGTACGTGAACCCCGGAGAACCAGACTGCAGTTCTGAACCGGTTTTGCGAATAATGTCTATAAATGCGTGACTATTAAGGCTAAAAGACGTCTGTACAATAAAGTTGTATCTACATCGAGGGTAAATTCGGATAGGGACGTTTTTTTAATAGAATTAAGACATTATAAGGTTAATTTTCTCAAATTACATTTTTTCATTCAAGATTAAATTCACTATTTTACCGTTCTCGAATAATTATTTATAATTAGTCGAATTGATCAGTATTTCAAATAAATTCTTATTTATTATTCTTTTACATCTAATTCATAAGTTGTGCGTTTTTATGTATCTGTCTCGTCGTGTCTTGTCTTTTTTCGACGACTTATAGCTTTTGAGATACGTTGAGCTGAAAAAAAAAACTAATCCTAAAAGGTTGGATTTTTTAATCTGAAAAATGCAGAGAGTCACTTCGAGTTACACTAAAATTGAACAATCATGATACAGACCTGAGAGAGTCGAAATAAAACTGCTCGAGTTAGCAGAGAATGCCTCTTATATAATAATTTTTACTAGATCCTTCTAACCGTGTACAAGACGCAGGTTGAAAATCGTGTAATTCGCAATTTATTAGATTTCCTTTCAATATATTGGACATTAATAAGAAATAAAAGGCACCGCGCCTTGCGTAGAATCGCAATAGTTAAACGATATGGGGTTGAGTTATTTCAAAAGTTATTTTGGCGCAGCTGGCTCGAGGAGTGTCCTCAATTATCTCAAGTCTGGCTGGCACGGTAACATATAAGTTCGCGTACATTTCACGCCCTCTAGTTACCAACTCAATCCTTCTATATAAGTCTACCAGTGAACGGCACACCGACATCTGATTTAGAATCCAAAGTTTAATTCGGACTCTGCGGCCCCTAGATAGTCCACGCTCCGCGCGAACGCGATCTAAACGGGAACACGCGGTTCTGGCTATGTACCATTCACTTCCGACTCATTAAATTAACACTCGTGGATAAAATATATGACAAATATACTCTCGTAGACGATATATAATGTTTTATAAAATAAACATTTATATATCTATCATTAATTACTTTATAAGAAAAAAAAAAACAACAACTCTACCACGATACAACTCCGGAACACATCTTTACTACATTGCAACTCTACTATATGTTACCACTTTATTATATTACCACATTACGAGATTATATCCTTACCACGGGGAAATTCTTGGTATTTTCACAATCATCAGCGTCGTAAAGTTCTCTCATGATAGAATTGTTTCATAGTAGAGTTATAAATGTGTCGAAAAAAGACTTATCGACCATCAAGAATACAATATAATAATGAAAAAAATTTGTAAAGTAGACCGTGTACAAGTCATTATCAACCACCAAGAATATATAGAAAGGAAGTTACCGGCGTCTTGTTGCTATACAATGGAATTTATAAAAAAATGAATTACCGCAAGTCTATTCTTGTGACTGAAATGCGGTCAAAAACATATTTCTTTTTTTGTCTTTTAAAAATATTTTTAGTATAAAAATTATAATCTCGCTTGTAATTGTAAACAAATGTGAATCAATTTTGTTATATTCTCGGTTTACAATTTAAAGATGATTTTGCATGAGAAATCGATATGTCGCAGCACGTTATAGAGTCACAGGAATGGGTCATTGCACTGAAACATGACACCGATTACTTCCTTTCTTTATGCTGTAATATTTTGCGAGTCGATGCTTCTACACGCGTGGAGCTAGTGCATTAAAAAGCAACGCGTGCATTCTTACTCGTATGTCGTAAAACCAATTTGATGATTTTTTTTCGGAAGGATAATTAAATTAAAAATTTTAAGTCGCTGACTCGCCGATAGACTCTGGCGTCTCTTTACGATGACTCGGTAAATAAATGCAGCATGAGTCACACGCGTTTTATTCTTTCCCTCTCACTGTAATATGTAACACTCTGACTTGCTCCCCAGCGCATTGCTTGTTGAGAAATACATACGAGGTTGCCAAGTAGACGTTTTGGCCTGTCGATAATTTCGTATTAAGATAATTGAGCGATAACTCGCTAAAGTTGAAATAATTGCACTAATAGCTTTTTAGTTCATTGACATCAGCCAAATAAATGTCCAATTATTCGCACACATAGTAAAAAGTAATTTAAATTCTACTTTTCGTTTACTACTTCATAATAACAATATCATTGAGATCACACTTGTTTTTAGAAAGAAAATCGAGTGCTTCGTTTGACGAATTCTCGTGGAATGCCAATTGCTGTATCCAAAATGTTTAACGATACACATTTTGAAAATCATGAAAAAGTCTTGCATTAAAGCATACTTAACCATAACAGAATTTGATTAAGGTGCAAGGATTTATGACTTTTGATAAAGTGTTCAGTGCAAGATTTAAAAAATTAACGTGGACTTTCGTTAGGCATTTAAAAAAGTTATGTTTTGTCATCAAGTATCGGGACGCAACCAGGGTTATTAGAACGCAGAGAGAGAGAGAGAGAGAGAGAGAGAGAGAGAGAGAGAGAGAGAGAGAGAGAGAGAGAGAGAGAGAGAGAGAGAGAGAGAGAGAGTGTGTGTGTGTATGTGAAAGAGATGGAAGAGAACAAACGTTAAAATTTAACTGTAATTTATGCAAAGAGTGTTTGGTAAACAGCATTTTTTTCATTCAATTCATTATCCTGTTCATTAAAGTATTGTCTTATCAGTTGTATAATATTTTTTTATCCCCAAGAAGGTAAATTTTGCGGAAGCTTCGGTTTTTTCTGTAAGCTAAGTCCTTTTACCTATAGGATAAACGCAAAAAAATCATCAACTTTGACCCAAATTATCTTTTAAACGGTACATTCAAGTCCCCTTTTATTAGTCTGAAACGATCCGGAAAATGTACTCTGGCGTAAAAAAGTGAGAAAAAAAATAGGGTGCGGTTGCTAGATGTTAACTGGTATAGTACCTTAATAAAAAATATAATATCTAGTAAGTATATATAAGAGTATTGTTGATATGTTAGTCGTTTTTAATTTCCCTTCGAACTGCAGTATACTCCGCACCTTTCTCTTACTCGTTTGCAATTCAATCAAATTACGCTCTATTGCACAAGCTCTATTGCGGGAGAATAAATCATTCTATGTATTTCGCACTAGTAGAGGGAGAGATAGAATGTCGAGTAAGTATTCCCAAGCCATCGGCGCTTTTCGACGTGCAATTATCTAATTTATTTCTTCGTTTTTTTTTATTTAGGTGTCGAGTTGAGTAAGGAGATTCCTTGGAACCTCTTTCGATAAGTTAGAAGAATTTGTTAATAAAATATTCACCACTAGATCACGTTGTATTTTATGGATTTAAATACCTGCACCCGTGAAAATAAAACATACACGAGAATGTATAATTGATATACGTTATATTTTACGTCGATGAATGTTTTATATCCTCTGTACTTGTGTTGTTATTCTCTCTTGTATACTCTTCTGTGTTTTTATGTTTTTCCATTCCTCTTTCCTCCTTTTCCTAATTTCCGTCATGTGGCCGCAGCCGTCAAAACCTCACTGTCCATCTCACATTCATCTAGGATAGAGTGAAACTGTGGAAAACTTTTGCCAATATATCCGGTTCCTACCTAAGCCGCTGATGGTAATGTAAGTCAACTCGCAGCACCACCACCAGAGATGCTTAGGGCAGCACCTCCTCTCAGTGCTCTAATGCGCCAGCCAGAGTCCAACTAGGAGGGCTCACCTATCACTGATAGGATGTGTTGGGCATGGATTAATTAAAGGTAGAGTCCAAACAATCGGGATTACAGAAAAACACTTGAAACAATTCCTATTGTGTCTGGTCCGCTGTGTGTCAACCTGAGCTTTCTCGACTGAACGACTGATCTTCTTCGTATATCCTTTATATATTCGCAAGGTACATCCGAAAAATATATATCTTAGATATATAGAACTTATATTTAAGATATCTAATTACTCGAAGTTATATAATTAATATATTTTGTGGCAAAAGTATATCCTTGTGGGTATAGCAGGTAAAGTGAAAGAGCGAGTATCAAAATATTGTCGCCGATATAACAGAGAGAAAGATAGGAATATATGATAAATATGTGAAAGAAGCGTGGTTGAGGAACCCGGAGGAAATGGGAGGAGGGTTCGTCGTACCAGTCTCGAATATGAAATAGCAAAGCTCGAGATTATCACCGCGATAGATGGAAGAAAAGCGAACAAAAGCCATTCAACCATTTCTCACTTTTCCTGCAATATTCGAGCTCACAACACCTGGACCACGTATTCATCCAAGTGACTCGATATCATCAATTTCTACCGAATAATTCAAAATCTACTAATTTCTTTGCGTTCGATCAACTCAAACAGAATAAAGAATATTAACAGCTCAGATACCAGAGACTATTTACTGGCAACGAACATCCTTCATTATTTTTGTTTATGTTAACAATTCTGAAAAAAGTGATTAACTGCCATTTGTAACTATCAAAGAAATTATTCATTAAGGGGAGTTTCATTCTGACAGAGCACCATCATTAAGACACGTAATTTTCGAAAAAATTTCGAAATGACGAGACTCACTCCGTGCGCCACATTTACGCAATGACTTCCACTCTTCCGATGTATCTAATAAAATCTGGCTTCAAGAAAAATGTGTTTAAAATGTTGAGGTGAAGCGTCGATATCGACGTCTTCTCTTAGCCCTTTTCTACAATTTTTTCGAAAATGTCTAACACGTGGAAATATAATAAATAGTTTAAATACCGCAACTGACAAATTCTGTCAATGTATATTTACTGCGTTGGTATTTTAGGCGTCGAATGATTCTCGAAAAGTTCAATTGTTCCAGAATAATTAAAAAATAACTAATTCCTAATAAATCCCACAACGGTCACGATTGACCTGTCCGTACACTTGCGGGATGAGAGGAAAATGTGCGTATGACCAAAACAACTATATACGTGCTTCGGCTATAGAGTGCTGGCCCTCTTCGAACTAATCGAACTGAAAAACTAATTCAATCGTTCCATCGACTTAAGCTGCAATGTTTCCACAATAATAAAAGAAAACAATTAATTCCTTTGTTCAATCTTCTCAAATAGAACAAATATTAATTAATATCTCAAAGATCAACCGACCTTGTACGTGTACTGATCGAACATTCTGCAAACGTCGAGATCGCTGCCCAGCATCCCGTACCCAGCATCCATACCGTCAGGACCCACCGCGGCGGACGACGTCCTCGTCAGTAACTTCTTCTCGCCGCCTAGAATGAGGCCGTTGTGTGAGTACAAAGAACTCAAGAAGGCCCACGCACGCTTTCAGCAACACGCACTCTAGTACGTGTTATACATAGCAGGCAATAATTATTTAATATTTAACGCATTATTAATCCGTACCGAATAAACTTATCGCAATAGCACCAACGATTCCGTCGCTCATCGTATTTCCGGATGAATCGTTTCGTAGACGATCTTCCTTCTTCGTATTCGTCCTCCTCCTCCTCCTCCTGGATATTTAGTCACCTTTCGATAATATTTAACCCTCTTTCGCACCAATAACTATCACTCCACTCTTTCAGCACGATTTTATCATAAAACACTCAACAGTTTGTGTTATAATCGTCAGAATTGCAATAAATATTTTTTGTAACTAATTATATGCGACGAATTCGCGTGAAGATTGTACGGTGTCTAGACGAAGGTCAAGCGATTCTAATACGAAAGTATATTCACATTGACCGGTCAAGTAGGTAACTATACTGTCCACTTCAGCGTTTGTTTACGTTTGACACTTGACGGAAGAGGGTGTTTCGAGAAACCCGATGACTGCGAGAGAAGAAATCCACGCGTAACGTAGTCACGAAACGGCGACTGCGACGCTCCTCGTTGAATCCTCTTGACGTAATACAGTAGAACGGTGCGTAACAGCTAGTTCAAGTAGTAATACCACGATTCTCGATTGTACGAGCGAGTATCAACCGCACATGTCCCGGACGATCGATCCGGAAATATTCCAGTGAGAGACTGAGAGCCGTTCTTCTCGATCCTCTTGTATCGCTCCTGCCGACAAACGTTTCTGGAATTTCGTTCTCAACAGTCGGTTGTTTTTTTTTTTTAATTTCCGATTGTCCGTCGTGCGTAAAGTACGGCACAGCGTTTTATCCGCATCAAGTGACTAACGAAAAGTCGCTAATGCGGATGCAGTTTTTAAAAACGAGATTTCTTCGCTTCACAGCGTAAAATCGTAGGTTTGGAAACTTTTGACCGAAATTCAAAAGTTACGTAGACGGATGCTCAAGCAGCAAAATATCTTAAATTGTTTACACAATAATTTAATAAAATAAAGGACAACAAAAGTGTTATGTTTTATATTACGCGAAGGGCACAAAAAGATAAATTGGCAACATGACTGTGACTAATTGCATCCGGTTCTATGGCGCTGCCGTCGTAATATCGAGAAAGCCGTTGCCATAGTGCACTCGATCATCGTCACCTGCCACTCTAAAACACCGCGAACGATATATGTGCTTAACTACGGCACTGCGATAATATCTTTCGATTATATTCAATCACTGTACATAGACAACACGGGATGACGATAGCAGGAATCGAATTCTTACAAACACATCGCGTGTACCGAACAATATCACAAAATAAAAACTAAACTCCGCTGTTCGTTGATCATGAAAATGTATTTATACGTGAAGTGCGGTCAACAAAACAGTCGATTACTGGCACTTTGAATCCCTTAACCACCGGATTATAAGATTGTTGGTTCACTGAATCCGTTGTGGATTATCAATAACGATTTGGCACGTGTACGAGAGTCGAGTAGTGTCGGTACGTGGTGATAGATGTGAGTATATCGCGTCGCGTGCTTGAGAAACAGCAGGGTGGTCCATAGGAAGTCAGTGGAGCAGCAACGGAGGTGTCAAGTGACACGGGTTCACATCCACGGCGACGTTTGCGTCTTGCGAGTACCGGAAGCGGGGGGTACGAACGGGGTCGCGCTGTACGCGGTGGACAACACGAATGTTGTGTTCCCTAGACTTCCCCTCTCTCTCTCTCTCTCCCTCGTTCTTTCTCGTTCGACCCTTCTCTCGCTTCTCTCTTCCACCACGTTCGAATTTTCTCCTTCTCTCGCTCGGTCACTCGTTTCCCAGTTAGGTTGGGTCTGGAGAGTCTGCCTCGAGGACCGTTGCTGTGGCTAGGTTAGTACCGTGGTATCGGTGCGTCGCGTTGCGTCGTGGCGGGTGGCGGGATAGCCGGTCGGCAGGATCGGCGTGTACGATGCGCGCGGTGCGTGCTTCTGCGATACTCCGTCAGCGTGAATGTGCAGTGTGCGCGATATCACGAGCCCACCCCACCATCGCCGTCTGGCAGCCACTACCTGCCCGTTCCGACTCACCCCCGCTTAACCAACCGATGTCTCCTGCGCCGCCACTAGGATTCGCCGACGCCGCATACGACTCCTTCATGCGCAGTAACAACGATAAACGGTGATAGCCCGCGTCGGAATCGAGAGAGACGTTGAGATGGTTGAAATGGTTGAACTTACGAAAGAAAAAAAAAAAAAATGACTACCCGAAGATAACTGCATTGATAAGATCGATGCGTTTCATTATTTGAAAAAATGTCTACTCGTACAAAGCGCTGAAAATTGTTTTTCAAATATTCTTACACACACACACACAAACCAAGATGAGAAATAACTTTGTTTTTTTAAAGATAAGATTAACGACTCAGTTGATAACCTCGGACCTCTCACTTTCACCGTTTCGATTAATCGGAATAAAAAAGGACATAAAAGTGCACTGATTACCGACATTGCTACTCAATGGCTGTTCGTTAAACGGTGCAAGTTATACTCTGCGCCGTCTAGCTTTGTGAATATTTTGTAGCTTTGTAAATTCAGGTCTTATCGTCTTATCGATATAACACTAAGATCTATTCACCATGCACGATATAGATTTAATAATAATTTAATAGATGTAAGCTTCATTGGTAATACAATGAAATTTTTTTTTACGTTATAAGTTGAAATCCATATCCGCGCGATGTTTTTCAAATTTCTATGTGTCGATAATGACTCCTGACAATATTATTTTCTTTACGGAAGGGAATTGCACCTTAATTGGTCTATGAATTATGCCGTCTTATCTCGTTTTTATTATTCTACCACTCGTATATAAGTGAATAATTAAAAAAAAAGATCGAACCATCGAGAGTAATTCATCAAATGCTAATAAAGCTAATTTGTAACGTCTCTATAATAACGTACTACCGGTAAAGCATGCATGCGGCAATGTAGCAAGTACCTTTAATATATATCTATACCCTTGTGTGTTATGTTTTTTTCCGTAAGATTTATTGTTGGCATTTCGCGAAGTCTTGCGCAAAAATTAGTCTCTCTTCGCGGCATAACGCGGTGCTCGTATATCTACCTAGTGGATTTCTTTTCGCGGCCTACCTAAGTGATTCCTGGAATTACATCCTATATCACCGGGCTCGGGAAGGGACGAAGGAAGAACCGACTGTATACCCAGCGAGTATTACTTTACTTTATGACTGCGGACATTTTTATTGCTCAGGCTATTTTAATGGGCTATAAACAAACGGATGCGCGATTACGTCGGATATATCGACCCGGTTGACGGAATAATGACGAGCAGATCTCATAACGTTTTGCCAACTTTATATCCCTTCATGAAATTTTTGTTATTCAAGTACTTGCACTAAAATCTTTGTTACACTTATGACGCACTTGGCGTACGCTGTCCAATTCATTTGATTGAGTTTTACCGAATGAGCTTTGGCAAAAAGAAGAATATGGCAATCGTTTTTATATATTCGAGTTACAAGCGAGATGTCGTTGCTCTTCTTTTGGGAATTTACGATTGACGGTTAATCGCCCGAGAAGAATAACCAGACCGATGGAATATATCCTAAATGACGTACAAATGTAGGAACCATTTTCATATGTTTCTCTCTGCGTACTTCATAGAACAAATCAATTTTTATGTGCGAAAGAAATATCTAAAAAATCAATCATGGAGGCTGCAAAACGTCTGACGCCTAACGATCGCAGCGCCAATTGCAGACGCAATAAGACAAGACTTAATTAAAGGATACAGGGTTCGAGTCGCTGGAACCTTTTAAATGTATGCGATAAACCTATATCGACGAGTTACCTCAAACACGTTTGTGTAATGTACGGAACGCACTGTGGGCAGCTAATAATAACCAGAGCGAACGGTGCATCTGTAAAATAGAATTAAACACAATCCTTTCCGTCGACGAAGGGTCATTCGAATAACCACGTGGTCGGCACGTGGGTTTCATTCATGAAACGTGCTGGAAGCAGCATACTCGACGACTCGAAGCCAGCAACGAGAAGAGCGAGCAGGATAAGCGGCGCAAGCTGTAACGTGACGGCGTTAGCTGATGGTAATCGTAGTGGTATTCGTAGTAAAAGCGGTAGCCATAGCGGGATTCGGTGCAGTAGTCGTAGTAGTAGTGCGAGAGTAAGTATCTCTCGCGGTAGTCCCCAAGCGGCAGTGGTGGTTAGAGGGAGATAGAAAATCGAGCAGCAATATAGAGAGCTAGAGGCTACGTGCGGTAGAGCCGTAGAGCACGAGAGCGTCAGCAGAGTGGTAGCGATAGCAGAGGGTATATGTACATATATAGATATAGAAACGTAGTAGCAGGAGCGTACGAGGTTTTACGCTCTCGGGTGACGATCGTAGTGTTGGTGGTGATGCGGTAGGATGTACCACTAACACCGTTCCGTAGATGTATCTGCGGGGTTTGCTCCGGTCCGTGGTGCGGAGTAGCCAGCACGAAGGTTGGTAGGCAAGTGATACGACGATAGAAGGGGAGATCCGAGTAGAAGGAGACAAAGAGAGTAAGAGAGCGAGAATCGTGCTCGCCACGACGGCACGCTGCCACGTTGCTCCTGCTCTGCCAGTTGCCTGAGTCGAGTTGTAGTGGCGTGTGCTGGCGTTCGGTGGGTTTACGCTACGGGTTTACGCGGTGGGCTTTCGCCCCCGAGCTACGTGGCTAGACGGTAATAAGTTGAAGCGAGAGAGACTTACGGAAATACAGAACGAGCGGATGAACAAGAGAAGAGCGGAAGCGAGCGATCGTGAGGTCAGGCGTGATATCTGAATTCCCTCTCGCTTTCTCGACCTAGAGCGCCAACGGACCGTTGTACGAATCACGGGGGCGTAAGAGAGAGAGAGAGAGAGAGACGACACCACCACGAATCCCTTACTCGTTTCTCGCTTGCTTTTCCGTGCGATTTTCTCTCTCTCTCTCTCTCTCTCTCTCTTGGGCTTACACTGAGACGAGGCGAAACCTCCATACTTACATAGATGTGCTGCTTTTCTTTCACTCCGCCGTGTCCGCCATACTAGCTCTACCTCTTTTGCACTCATGTAGGTTTTGCCTCCCCTTAAGCTTGCATATACTACATTCGCAAGACTCGGTCGCTTTGTACTCGAGAAGTGCCGCGCTACGCGCTCCCGCTCACTCGCTCTTTCGCTTCCTCATTTTCACCCTTTCCGTTTATCGCTTTTTCCTTCTTTCTCGCTGTACGCAGAGCCGACGCCGTTCTCTTGTCTATGCCCTCTCGAGTGAAGGTACCTTTTCAACCTCTTATTACCATCCTAACCGCACTCTCGATCTCTCCTCCTATCTCGATTACTCTCTCTCTCTCTCTCTCTCTCTCTTCTACGTACGCTGTTCCGTACTCGCGCTCTTTCTAACTTTCCATCGCTCGCCCTCTGCTCGGGCTCTCTTAACACGCTACCGACATCCTGCTTGGCTCCGCATCGACGACTCGACACCCCGACAAGAGCTTCCGGCACTCGGCAGCTAGCCCGCCCGGAGACCTTAGGGTTGTGCTCCAGTGCCCCATTCCCTCGTTCAAAGTTCACGACCTGCACAGCTAAATGCCGAGACGATGATACTCGCTCGCTCGTTTACTCTCCCGTGACACTCCGTACTTTGTGCGACGGCGAATGGAGCTAGAGAAAGGGGCTAACCATCGCATCACGACCTTCAACCTTCATTAGAGCGTGCGAGTTAACAAAGTCCTTTGACCCCGTTCCTTCGTCTTCTCTTTTCTCGGTTACTGCTTCCTTATGGAATGTATATTCAGGAACTTGCCAGTGGCAAGCTGGGGTTTAGTATGTATAGCGTGGTATCATTCGTCTTTTGTATATCGATCTATTTCTTGGGCACACCGCAACATAGACTCTGATCTCAAACGTTCAAAGACGACCTCGACCACGACCCGGTTCAACCCGCCATCCTCGTTGTACGATCTCGTGACGTTAAACTCGAGCCGAAGGGTGCTAACCGGAAGCGACGCGCACGTGCTGTCGCCAAATAAAGTATCACGCAGTCTTTTTTATTTGTTCTTTCATTTTACCTTTTTTATGTGGTAGGCCTTCAGTGAAATTCGATTTTAGCACTTAATACTCTACCAAATTGTTCATTAGAGTGCAACAGCATATCTTATTACTCTTGCTTCCATTTTCAGGTCTACGATGTAGAAGAAGCATTCATTGTTGAACAATATAGTATTCGGTCGATGTTAAAACCGAATGCTCGACATTAAAAAAAGAAATTCGTGTACCTAACCTCACATAAAGTTGGATACGGCGAACCAAAGGACGAGTTTGGCTCGGTTACACTTTAAGGTCGACCTCACCTAATCCGTTGGTTCAATTATGTTTCATACTTTTAACGGTCAAACAGAAGCAGCAGAAAACGTTGCATTACAGCGAGTGTTGGTAAATCAAATGAGCCACGAAGTACTGGAAAAGTAAGATTACAACGTACTACAAATTGTGGAAGGAAAGACGAGAGCCAGACCGTCTATAAGACTTGAAACGTGCTCCAACGTTTGCGTTTCCGACCTGCTTTCATGACGAGGTCGCTTCGCTCCGTCGGCAAGTACAAATAGTTTGTCCCAGGAAATATTTTTAACAACAGATCGTAGCGTACGAAAATTATAGTAATATCGTTAATATTATTTTTACAGAGAGGTAACGGAAGGCCAACTGTAGTTCGTTATTTCAATTTCCATCCCTTCCGTGGTCTCGCTTGAAAAGAAGCTTTGATTCGGTAAGTCACGTGGTATAATTTCAAACTATTTCTATACCTGAATACTGTTATAGAATCCTGAAGAGGCTCTTACGCTTTTACAGAAATCTGGGCTCGTCCACCATCAGGTATACAACTCCAAGCAGCATTTTGTTGTACCGTCGAATCAATTGGAAATGAAACAAGAGAAGAGAAAAAGAAGCAGGAGCAGCGGTTCTCGCTCCTAAATTCGAATTAACAAAAGGCAATTTTCTAGTTACACTAAAGTTGGCTTAATGGCATTAATGTTGGAACTCGTAAAAAGCTACGATCTCCCTCAACCTCTTTTTATCCCTTTCTCCTCACTGACGCCTACCTCTCGTTCCAACCCCCTTGCAAACTTCTCTCTTCTAACCGTCTTCCATGTTAAAAAGCAGAATTACTTCGTTCATGTGCTTCAACTTTCGAATAATTTTCATTTATGATTCGATAAATCATTTCGCTTCACCCACATGGACGCGGCATCAAAATTATAGGACTTACTAATTACCATTTTTCATCTAGAATGAAAAAATTGCCACCAGAGCGGCGCTGACTATCCGGTAGGAATAAATAACGTTCATTTTACAAGATTAATAAGGTGTTTACTATATTTCTTTCAGAAATCAATACTTGAATATTTGCGTTATGATCTTTATTTTCAAGGAAGAATAATAAAGATGAAGTACGATAATTTAGGTTAATTTAAGAGACATTTTTTGGCTGTCTCTGTCGCTGCAGTGAAACACCTAGCGGTATCCAAGACGATGTATGTCAGATGAAAAGGGCTAATAATGTATATACATCGATTCAAACGGGCATTTACAGAGATGGTACGCAGAGAAGAGACATAGACGGACGAAACACGGGACGCAAGTTCCGAGTCTCGTGGCGCGCGCGCGCATCTCATGGGAATCAATATCCGCGGGGTCTCTGCTCTTCCTCTCGCTCGCACTCTTTTCCTTTCTCTCTTCCACCCCCTAACGGGAATTTAGTATCCTCCGCGTACGGCCAAGCCAAACCCACGTTCCACCTCTTCTCTCTGCCCCCGCCACGGCGCCACTGCTGCCGTCGCCGCTGATAAACGTGATTTAGAGAAGAAAGACCGCCGGAGACGCGGGGTGGGGCGCAAGGGGTAAGAGAGAGCGAGAGGGCAAAATTCTACCCCTCTAAGCCCAGTCCAGCCGTCTCTCGCCTCTCTTCCCTCACTTCCGTCATTTCACTCTTTCTCACTCTCTTCGACCTCTCCCACAATCCCCTTTAACTCCCTTGCACCCTCTCTTCGCCCACCCTGTTCCAGCACCACCCTATACAACTACAAATATTCAATTTGAACGTCAAGTTAAAACGAAATGGATTTTCTAGTCGGAATTGTATGTTCACTCCAACGAAATGTACGCTGTATTTCAAACCTCATTTTTTTTTCACAATTCTCCTTCTTCTTGACTATAAACGAAGCTGTAAATAATAAATATGCAAAAGCATTTCTATGATTCTATTTTAAACGTGTATCACGATTTACGATAATTAGAATAATTTAAGGTTTTCCTTTTAGTATAAATTCGTTGGGAAGAAAAGCGAGAGATAAATATCGACAATACCAATATAATCGAGATTAAAACGTAAAAGCGCGTAGAGAGAAGGATGCATCGAGGCACTGAGAAAATGAAATATTTGCAATACCCTGGAATGATACCGGTTAAAGAGGAATAGGAGGCAGAGAGATGAGAGTTTTGTGAGCCAAGAGGGGTAAGCACTGAGGTGGGCTATGCTTGGCGAGAGGAACTGAATTCGGAAAAGAATTACAAGCCATTTCAATCACGTTTCCAATTTCATTCGTGCCCCCTCTTGAGCTCGGCCCGACCTACACTCTCTTGCCCTTTGATCCGCGAGGACGCATCAGGAAGGATATCCACAGAAGAATCGGTCGCGTGTAATGCGGATCCTCCGAGAGAGGACGACGATATACAGACAGTTACAGGCAGGAGGGATGGACGATGCTCTCCGTTCAATCATTTGGGCATATTGCGATACATTTTCCATTAGTTATCTTTTATAATTATTGTCCCTTCTTTCTATGTAAATCAGAAAAGTTGCTCGCCTTTCGTGTCTTTGTGGCCTTCTGATTTCAGGTGAAAAATTCTTCTTCGACTTCATCGAACTATATATGATAGCAGAAGGCTTGTCGCTAAAATTTTTCACTAATTATGTATCTGCCAAAATTGTTCATAGAAAACTCATCGAATCGTAGTAAAAAAAAAACTAAAAATCTTAAAAATAGTATTCGTTAGGAGATTTTTTATTTTTTTTGTGAAACACAAAAACATCTTTTAAGCTCACTAAGCGTATGACTGAACACGCTCAACAAATAAGACGAAACGAATGGAATGAAAGTTTCGTTTGAATCGAGTGACTGATTTTTTTTAAAAAGGTTTCGCCAAAGAAAAGAGAAGATAGAAGGAAGAGCGGTCGTTCGTTTAATCAACCATCATCTCTTTTAGATGTTGAAATTCGTCATAAAAGTCGTATACATCTTTGCAAAAATATATTACTATTCATGCTTGATCCGAGATTATATTATCCAGGAATGAACGGAAGAAGAAAAAATTTAATACTCATTTCAGGTACGTGCGTCTGCCGAGTGATTCTTCAAAGCTTATCTAGCTCGACCCTCGTTGGAAACCAAGTGATGTGCTACACTCGATTATTTTTTCGCCGTACAAAGTGATAGAGATGATTGTGGAATATGTATGTCGTATGTTCCAGATCTCTTCGAAGCCCAGCCATTCTCTTTTTCTATTTTCTCATTCGGACGGCGTCTCCTCCACACGGATAAACATCCACACACGCACACATATACATATTATCTAGCTGCATATCCAATGCTGAAACTCGTTCAATAGTTACACTAGCTTCCATTACCGTCCGGCTTTGATCTTGGGTAAAAGGCTTACGTACCGAGTCACTTTCGGCACCCCAGGAATATTACCGAGAGCCAAGCCCGGCAACGGACGTCTCACGTTCCTCGGTACACGAGACGCATGTAGAAAAATTATTCTCTACTTCGTCAGCTAAATTTTCTCTCTCTCTCTCTCTCTATTATCATTGCTGTTTCGGGTAGAACTTCTACACGGAAATGTAGCATATTTTTCGAAGTGCTCTCTTCACCCTTCCTCGTACATTCTTGTAGATATACACTGTACCTAGAACCATTATCATTACACTCATTACCTAGAAAAAAGTAGAAAAATCTCAGTGTTTCTCATTCACGCCACCCTCTTACTTTTCCTTTATTTATATTTTCTATTTTGATATCGCCTAAAAGATAAATTCTCCGAGTAATAGAGTTTTAAAAAGTATAAAATTATTATAACTGTGACGAGGTAGTTATCCACCAAATATTATGCTTACCTTTACTTATCAATTAAGTACTTAGATATACATTTTCCATTATCAAAAGCTTTTTCTTCATATTTCCAACTGTGATCTAACGAAATGTATACAAAAAAATGTGTAACATTTAAAAAACTAACTACATTTGTATGAAAGAAGCATATTGAAATACTGTGATTGAACGTGTACAGTGGACAAGTTGGAAATATTAATCCCGACGCTGGAGACATATTAATCTCGGTTGCCTGGTGTTGGAGTTAACGTATCAGGAAGAACGAAATGAGCATTGAAAACTTTCTTATCATTATTACACAGGTTCGATATTCGCGGACTCTCCCTTCCGACATCTCTCTATACACCACTCGCAGTTGAATCAAGATCTGTCGAACAGAGGCCCGATCGTTGGAAGCTCGTACAGAGAAGTCGAGAAAGGAGTGTGATAAAGCCTTCTGGGACTGGTGGAGAGGACTTTTCACTTATATTTCGTCTATGCTACTTACTACTGGAACGGATAAGTTCGGACAACCTGAAAATATTATTCCTCGTACAACTAAACGATGTCGCAGAAAACATTAGACCGTTATCCCCTCATAAACCCATCTTTCCGTGATGTCAACCTGTATTATTATTTCTTAATTTGTTTCGACCCTGTGGGGCAGGAGGAGAGGGGTATTCATACAAAGGAGTTCCGTAGTTTATAAGTCAATGAGAAGAAGTGATGCATATCTTTAATTCTAACATAAAATACTGTGCTTCTAACGTAGCTATCTCAAGTGATGCCGTTTTGGCAGACGTTACATTACGGATACATAATTGCTTATTTACAGTTTTAATTAGAGATTAAGGTAGTCCTTACGGTAATGGACGTCGCAGAGAATTGTGTAAATTTTTAATACGTTATCCCTTGAGTACCATCTATCGTACCTGCAAACTTTGAACGGACCTTAACGACAATTTCAGCGAGAAATCTTGAGTAAAATATCGCGTTTTTAGTACAGCAATTATATTGAAGTCCGCCTAGAGATTATCTAATAATTTATATGTCAAAATAATAGTGAATTATACAATCAAATCCTCTGGGTATTTTATTCTATCGTCGTGAGTAGGTTTCCCCAACTTTTTACATATAATCAGCATAGCATTGGGTATACCTTGCGAAAAAAAAAATACTTGACCGTTGATAATTTCGAAAAACAAAATGTAATAACTTCAGCGTACTTTTTCTACAAACTTGCTGAGTTTCAATGCGATCAAACAGAAATTGGTTTTAGCACAAATATCCTTAATTTATAAATCTAGTCAGCGCCTCTTACGATATGTTTAATATTTCATTAGCAGAATATTCTACGTGACAAAAATATTTCTTTTATATTATACAGTAGAAGTATGAGAAGGATTAAAGGACAGACGTGCGGAGAAATGCATGAAAAAAGTTTGTTAGGTCGAAGCATTAGATTCAACGATGGCCGGCAAAGAGGGGACCGAGGGGAAAGCTTTCATATTTTTACAGTCGATATAAAAATCCGTGTAACTCGAGTATTGCGTGTAAAAATATTCCTCACTATATTGCCTTTGCCTGCGGATTCCTCTCATAACGCATCGTCCGACGCCTCGCAACCCCCATACATTCGCCCTCGTAAAAAGTATCTGTATAACTTTTAAGCGAGCTGTCCCGGCTGTGCCGCATCGTTAAAGCCACCACGTTATTTCTGTTGCTATAAGAGCCGCATGTACAGGTGGCGACACCCCCTGCGGACCAGGTTAACAACGAAAACCGATGCTCTGAAAAATACCCTAAAGATTACGCGAATTTTCCTTAATTGAATTATCTTTTACGGCACAAATATTACGAAAAAGTAATTGATGCTATATTTCAATTTGCTTTTGTGATTGTTATTTGTAGTTTTTTTTTTTTTTTTCATCTATAAAACTTAGATTGATGACATTTTTTTGAATCACAGTTTGACTACCGTTCAGTTACTGCAGTTCTACAACGATATCAGAAATGAAAGGTGGGAAACAAGGGCGTATAATACAGTCTCGGAAAGATTGGAACTTTCTTATATAAAAGCCGTTGAAGAAGCGTACGGTACAAGAAAAAGTACTCGCGATGTATACCAAAGTAGAAAAGAAAATCTCACGCAGTTGGAACAATCTTATTCTTAGCACAACAGAGTAGAGTAGGTATACGGTACAATGTATATATTGCGTGTGTATAGAAGTAGCAGTGATGTCAACTAGGGGTTGGTGAGTAGACAGGGGGTAGCGGAAATCCATTTCGCTAGAGAGACTTTTCCCTCTCCTTCGCTTTGCTTCCACTTTCAGGACTCGTAAATAGAGTTTGAAAGCTTACTCTTGATCTTCCTCTCTCTCTCTCTCTCTCTCTCTCTCTCTCTCTCTCTCTCTCTCTCTCTCTCTCTCTCTCTCTCTCTCTCTCTCTCTCTCTCTCTCTCTCTCTCTCTCTCTCTCTCTCTCTCTCTCTCTCTCTCTCTCTCTCTCTCTCTCTCTCTCTCTCTCTCTCTCTCTCTCTCTCTCTCTCTCTCTCTCTCTCTCTCTCTCTCTCCCTTCGCCTTTCACCCTATTCATCGTTACTATTCATATACGACATTATCTCTACCGACTGAAACAAAAAACTTGTCATTCCTACGACGCACCTTAACAAATAATCATACTGCCAATTATCTTTTGCGAAGTTTTGGTCGCTTTTAGTGAGTGTCAGGTGTATTGAAAATGTTGATAGTCGACTGCCTGTACAATGTACAATGAGAGAAAACCTTAGGAAAATTGAATAAATCTGAGGTTGTGGGTAGCGAGTGAAACAATTTTGACGATCGAACCAGCCAAATATTCTATTTAATTAAATATTTAATTGATCTGAAAAGAATTTCGTTTGATTAATTAAATATTTAGTTCAATCAAAGGTTTAGTTGATTTTGCTAAAATTAATTTTTTTCAAATATTACACGAGAACAGAGTTCATCCCTCCCTTATCTTTTCTCGCTCTCTATTTATTTATTCCATAAACTATTTCATACCAAGTCATTTTTTTTTAATTCCTATCCCATCAGCAGTAAACTAGCTCTTAACGTTTTATTGGAAATAAAAAAAACGGTTTTCCACGAAAATTCACGAAAAACGCCACGAAAGAAAAGTAATGAATTGTGAGTAATGGAAAAACTAATGGCCCATTGCTTTCTCCATTAAAGGGGATTCACTGATTTCAGTAGAAAAAAACTATTTAATTTACTTTTTTCTTGGTAATAGAATCGCATAAAAAATCCTCCGCTATGATTTTCTCGTAAAGTTGTTCTAATCATGTAAAAAATCCCGAGATCGGTATATAAAAAATTATGGAAAGAATTCTATTTTTGCAACATTATTTTCCATGAAAACATATAGAACGACAATTTTTTATATTTCTATCTGTAAATTTTTTTGCATGATACGACAATCAATGTGGGAGATTTTTTATCCTTTTACTGAAATCAGCGCTCCCCTCCCTTTCCCATGAATAAATTTCCGTGACACTTTTTATTGAACTTTCAACGAAAATGCTTTTTTATTTATATAATAAACAGATTTAATAAAAGAAAAAAAAAGATCTACTAAATAACGTATGATATAGAGTTGGTTAAAATGTAACGGGAGAGTTGTAACTCTACACGAGAAATATTAATCCAATACAGGTTGCAAAAGATTGAAAATGACGTAAAGTCACGTTTCATTGGCGACGATGCTATAACCGAGTGTTCCCAAAGGGTTGAGATAGAGACAAGTCGGTTTGACCCCGGCACGCTTCCCGAGGGTTTCCGGGAAGATGCATCGCCCTTTCCGCCCAACGTGCTCTTCCTCTCACTAGCGGTCTCGTTTTATCTCCCACGAGTTGAGAGATGCTGCGCACCTAACGGAGGGTCGTCGAAGAGATCAACCCCTCTCGGTTGCTCCTTCATTCCTCTGCGTCGGGCTTTGGACGCCGAGCATGTGGCCAACCTTGAGTACCTCCTCGTCTCGCACAGTCGTATCTCGTGCTAGCTCTCGGTGCCTGCTGTGCGCACTGCTCCTCCTGGTGCCTCCGTCTGGGTTCCTTCCTACTACTATACCGCTGTCGCTTCCGCCAGTCTTCTACCACTCTAGGTTAACCGACCTTTACCATTCCCGTCCGGTTACAGAAACTGGGTCAGGTTCAAGGTCAAGAACCGTCACACGATTCCAAATAAGCATCCTTCCTCACTTGGCAAACCGCATTTGATACACATAGTCACGTACACTCGGCGTCATAATATTTTTTTTTATCATCCCCTTAATGTATATGCTTTCGAATGTAGTGCGGATTTCCATGATTTTAGTTTTCATATTTTAAACGGTTATCAGGGTGTTCCTACTGTTTAACTTTACTTGATGGCTGCCTGCGAGTGAAAGGGCGATCCTTAAGATATTCCGAGCGCGAAGGTGTGTTTTTTGTAGGTGTCTAACTAAGAGCCCTAATATATTCTCGAATACAGAAAGCTGCACCGCCGTTGAACAGTTCTCCAAGGTTTTTAATAAACTCTGTGATGCCTAAATAATGCAGAATTATAAATTTAAATATAACTTTCGTATTTTTTATATCTTACAGAGCTGGGACGGAGAAGGAAATAAATACAACCTGAAAAATATATCACAAAACATCGTTTACTTACCGAAGATAGCCCTTATCATTATTTGTTGAACCACAATGAGTCGTTATAATATGTATTAGTAGTAAAAATATCAAAATTAACCTCCAACAAACTCCGTCGAATTTTTCACCAGTCTTCGACGACGGTAACAGCAGATGGTTAGAGCAACAAAGCTTTTTTTTCAGCTACGCTTAGCGTAACGTAACATGACACATTTTAACGTAGCGTAATGTGCCGTTATGCAGCCAATTAGGATCTCCTCCCCCTTCCCCTGTAGTATATGGAAACACTGTCTCGTTAAAAACTCCCCTTGTATATATTTTTATAAGCAGGGCAAATTCGGTGCCTAGCAGTTAAAATATGGCGACATGTAATGTACTCACTAAAAATGACGTATTTATTAATTGTATTACAATATTGTTTATTTTTATTACAGCTACATTAAAAGTTTTACACAATTTGCAAAAATTGTTTAATAATTATTTCACGAGAAATTGAATCGTTTATCTTTTTTTGAAACAACATTTCGTTTGATTTTGATGCTTGGATACGTTGATTATCTCTGCACATTTCCGAGCATTTTCTACCCTTTTCCACTGAGCCGCCTGTAGGGATAGGTCAAGTTCAGGGCTGAAGGACTCACAAGTCGAAGGGCAGGAAAAATCGTGAAGCAGTATCAATAGGATCAAACTCCGTTGCTGCTGCGATACAAGTTAGTTGTGGTGAGCACAACACGTATCAAGCAAATCATCATATTCTCTCTCTCTCACTCTCAACTTAACATTTTCCGTTAATTTTTTTTCAAGTTGGACAGTTTTACATAAAAAATGAGAGCAAAAATGTAGATTGGAAGGGAGCTACAAAGGGAATACCTAACTTACTTGCTCAAAGGCTAGCTTACTTTGTTCACGTTGTCAACTTACGGACGAGCGATTAATTAGCAACGAAGAGAAGATAAAAAAAATCGAGAGGAGGTGAACCATGCGAGGAAATGAAGCAGTAGCTTGTTTACCATACCCTTCTCTATAGATATACTTATTTGAAGTTAGCATCAGTCGCGTCACCGCTCCATCGCTATGACACTTGTCAAATGAAGCGTGTCGTGTTAAATTAAGCGTCTTTAATGACGACTAACGGACCATTAACCGGGGATTCACTGACTATGTATAAGAGCTTTAACGTGCACACGAATGCTCGATAAAGCTATCGACTGTTTCCAATGGTTTAGTATCGTAATAGGACGACTTAGGGGAGTTACATCGGAATTAACTCATCGAAGTGAGATACAAATTGGCCTGCGTACCCTATTGTAAATTAATTTTTAAAACGCAGATCTCTACGCTGGACTTGATTATTCGAGCTAAAAGAAGATGACAGGACAGGGTATGGATGAATTTGGACAATGGATAACGAAATATTTCAAAGTTCGAAAGATGTTTCAATATCTATCGGAAGTCTACTTGAATGTTTCATTGTTGATAATTCAACTGCATTGATTAAAAGAACGATCGATGACATTCAGTTCCACCGATGAATTGGAGTTATGACAATGGGTAGGAAGTTGCTGTGACACAAAAGTTATTGTGACACATATTAAATCAGTGTTATCTCGAAACTACGATTGATTAAATTTGTATTTACCTTAACCAATAGAGTGCGAGCATCTCGCTATGATGTCCGAGGTCGCGACTTGTTGAGACCAATCGAGGACTTGATAGACGTTTCAATTGGTTCCGGTCGATGGCAGATACAGGTCACTCTGATGCTCAGCCTTTCCGTGTTGACGCATCTGCTCAACACCGGAACCGAGGCTCTCGTACGTCCGGCTGGTTGGTGGTGCAAGATGCCAGATTTTCTTCACGACTGGACCGATGTACAGTGGATCCTCTATAGCCATAGCAGGGACACTGTCAGTCCGATGTATCGAATATGGACACCAGAAATATTGGCGGAAGGATATTTCCAAGGCTGCAAGGTGTTTGATATCGATTACGAAGGTTTGAAGGGTTTGAGCTACTCGGACAGGCCAAGAATCAACAGTAACCGAACAGTAGCTTGTCCTTACGGAGTACATTACACTAGTTCGGGTGGGCAAAGCCTAACAGAGAAGGTAAACTTGTATCGAGACGACTTAAAATATTCATAATTTAATTAAAAACTTGTTCCGAATTTCCAGTTTAATAGAGGCTGCTCAAATGGCACGATAATTTCAAGCTTGTGGCTCTCGTCGAGCACATTCGGTCGCATAGTCGGCTACGTTTGGTTCGGTGCTTTGGGCGACTGGATCGGCAGAAAATTCGTGATATTTATCGCTTGCGGTATAACACCGATAACCGCCCTGATCGTATCTACGTCACAAAATTACACACTTTTTGTTATTGCCAGCGTCTTTCATGGATTTTTTCATGGTGGATTCATCATGTGTATGGTTCTCATTGTAGAGATAAGCACGAATTCATGGAGAACAGGCCTGTTGGCAATCAGTTGTGGTTGCTTTGCTCTTGGAATCGGTAAATATAAAAATACATGAGAATCTAAAATTGGTAGAATGGGGTAACTGAGGACTCCAACGAAACTTGTGAATCGATCGAATTTTGCTTACATCCATTTTTAAACGGTGAAGTCTTCAGTTAATCGGTAATGGGTGAAGCAGATAGAGGCAGTGTCAAAAAAAGATAATTAATGGCGACCATTTATTCTTACGCAGGTCTGACACCAGCGATCAGCAACGTCTTCGACTCGTACGATCAAATGATCGTCTTCATAAACATACTATGCGTAGTGGTTTTCGTGTCAGCTCGATTTCTTCCGGAATCCCCAGCTTGGTTATTCTGTATTCGTGACACAAATCGTTTGGAGAAACTCATATTGAAAGCTGCGGAGGTTAATCAGAGCCCGTTGGAGGGAAACTTTCATATTATTTATGTGCCATACGCTAACGAGAGGTACCGTCTTTCCGAGGAAATGCCTCATGTATGGAGCCTCTTGCTGCAACCGGAAATCGCTTGGGAAGTGATCGGTGTCACTTATCTCACTGGTCTCTTTGCCCTTATATTCGGCCGTGCATATTACGCATTGTTCGCAAACATTGCCAAGTCTCAATTGGCAAACACATTGCTCGTTGCCGCGACAACCGTGGGTATGCTATCCGGCCAACTGTTTATACTGTTGATGGGCCATCGACGAGTCCTTCGGATCTCGATATCTCTCGTTCTCGTTAGCTCGTTTGTTCTCATGATTCCCCTGCACGACTTGAAACCATCCATCACCGGACCCACCACCACTCTTGTGCTACTCAATGTCGTGATGGTCAGCCTCAGTTATGGTGTTCTTCTCAACTACAACACGAGAACCTTTCCCACGTTACTCAGAGGCAGACTCAACGGAATTTTCCGAGCAACTTGGGCGATTTTTGTCTGGGCAGGCAATCACGACTACATACAATTTCCAAGGATCGCTATCGTCCTCGTTATGAGCTGCCTCATCGCCGCTCTATTTACCCTCAATTTAAGAGACCTCCATCACAGAGAATTGCCGGATACGCTATTGGATTCTATCAACTTTAGTGTGTGAGTCTAGCACTTTCGTATTGCAAATAAAATCTTTGCCCACGTGATATCACTCCAAATGTCATCTAATCGCTCGTACTTTTTTCAATCATTCGAGACAGGCAAGTAAAGCCAAAACGTTGGGATATAACGGAAATTACCAGTGAACATTCCCTCGGCGACGAAGTGAAGTATCTCAGCATGGAGAAGCCCTCCCAGTACATCAATTGTGTCGGTAGATTTGCCACCAAGATACAGAGCAAGCGACATTTTTCGCTAGATCGCAGGAAACTTGGGGAGTAAGTTTAAGAAAGCTTCTTCTTGTATTATCATAAATTTATGACAATTACGTGTCAACAACGTAGATTGATGAGTTTTTCACTCAACCGCTCTTTGAAAATTATTAAACTCGTCTCTTATTTGACCGTTGTTCTCTTTCCTTTGCGTGTAGGAGATACCTGCCACGTTGATCGTTGCAACTTCTCGAGGAAAATAACTGAATGTAACCGAGGGATCAATCTTCGTCTCCTGCGCGGCAGCCCGTCTATCACCTCCTGCATCACCCTCGACCCTCCCTGTTTCTCACTCATTTTTCCGCAGCCCCGACGCGATAACGTTGCAGCATGAATTCCTCCCCGTGGAATTTTTATACGAGACTCGGCAACGCCGCACGCTCAATCGATTTACATAGACACACGGATGCCGTGGGGAACCACGCTGTTGTAGCCCTCCTTGTTCGCGGGGCCGCCACTCTGCTCCCTCGCTCACTCTCTTTTTCTATTCGTCTTCTCCTCTCTCCCAAACGCTCTTCCGTTCGTTCCTCTCTTCTCATTAACCCCTCATCCTACCCCTTGGTTCTTTATTTCAAATTTCCATATACGATGACGAAAAATTTATGCAATCATACGACAATATTTTTTGTTAAGTCTAAACTTTATGTTTAATAATGTTTTACCTTTTTTCTATTATTTTTTTAATAATAGCTATTGAATTCGTCTTTAACGAAACGACGCTGTAATAACAGATGCTGGTTACCGGGCTTTGATTATTCATTATTGTTGGAAATGATAAAATATTAAGTTTCTTCTTGGTTATTAAGTTCATCCTCGCTCAGCTTCGTTTCAACATTTATGCTGATCATCTTTCCTTCGTGCTGTATAATTTTCCGTTTTTTTTCTCTCCTTATCGTTCTAATCTTCCTCCTGTTTCGTAAAACCGAGCTTCGAACTGATTCTCGTAAAAGATAACGGAAATTATGTTAATCAATGGATTTTTTCATTTCGTTACAACGCTAATTATCATTCTCTCGGTATTTTTATAAAAAATTTTTTTTTCCAACTACTCTTACAGGATGCGCTTCATCCCTTAATGTTCCGAATAAGGGTCTTGAAATGTGCTCGTTACAAAACGTGGATTTACTTGCTGGAATTGAGTCTCAAATGTAATTCGTTTATTAGTGCAGTGGCTCAGCTTGAAGAGTCGGCAAACGATGAGGGAATGAAAGGAAATTTAAAAAAAAACTTGTGTACACGAACAAGAGTACAAATTCATTCGACTCGTATCGCTCGGAATGCCTCGTAACCGAGGGACGACGATGCTAGAGCGAGTTATCGACCGTATCAGCATCTTGTCAACCGCGGCTGACATCAACCGTCTTGCGCGTACTCTCCTCCGTCTCGCTTTCTCTTCCACCTCCGCAACCTCAACCTTCGTTGTATTGTGGTTGCGCACAGCCTGACTGTCGTCGGGGCCAGCCACAATTTATGGACCGTCACTTTTTGCATGATTTATACGTCGAAATTACACTTGTAAATGCCGATAAAGCGATCAGATATCGGACAGTCACGTATACGAACAATTTACGATCCTTCTTGTTCCTGTATATTTGATGTTGCATGTTTTCGTCTCTCATGAGCTCTCGAGCTTCTTATCCGTTCTTATCCTTTTCTCTTTCGTCCGTAAAAAAGTACAGAGAGTTCATTTCAATTTCCGATCACAATGAGCTTGTTAAGTTGACACGGCTGATTGTATTAAACATTTTTTCAATGATTTATTTAATCTTTTAGTCAAAGACTCGAACTTCGAAAGGGTTATACCGAAAAAACGGTTGGACCTACATAATTCATCTTCATCAGGATGGGTTTTGGATTTTATAAATTCAACCGTAAATCGAATTTTTTCCCCTTCAAAGGTTGAATTACGATTGAATATTGGAAATCCAACTGAAGCTCGATCAATATGACCACTCAGACCACTAGACTAAACGGTGGGATTTAGGATGAATATCTAAATCAATCTTTAATATCATACATCGAATAGTTAAAGTATGATTATAAAAAAAAATTGGTTTTCAAAATTGCAACCGTACATTGACATAACATTTCGGTTCATTTAAAACTGCAATTACGTTAACCAAAATTCTATTAAACACCTCAGATTCAATCCGGAACCAATTGAAAATTAAGATTCAACTAAAGGGTGATTTTTTAAGAGCTTGAGAACTTTTTTTTAAAAAAAAACGCATAAAATTTGCAAAATCTCATCGGTTCTTTATTTGAAACGTTAGATTGGTCCATGACATTTACTTTTTGAAGATAATTTCATTTAAATGTTGACCGCGGCTGCGTCTTAGGTGGTCCATTCGGAAAGTCCGCTTTTTTATCGACAAATTTTGTTCAGCGATGAGGCTCATTTCTGGTTGAATGGCTACGTAAATAGGCAAAATTGCCGCATTTGGAGTGAAGAGCAACCAGAAGCCGTTCAAGAACTGCCCATGCATCCCGAAAAATGCACTGTTTGGTGTGGTTTGTACGCTGGTGGAATCATTGGACCGTATTTTTTCAAAGATGCTGTTGGACGCAACGTTACGGTGAATGGCGATCGCTATCGTTCGATGCTAACAAACTTTTTGTTGCCAAAAATGGAAGAACTGAACTTAGTTGACATGTGGTTTCAACAAGATGGCGCTACATGCCACACAGCTCGCGATTCTATGGCCATTTTGAGCGAAAACTTCGGAGAACAATTCATCTCAAGAAATGGCCCGGTAAGTTGGCCACCAAGATCATGCGATTTGACGCCTTTAGACTATTTTTTGTGGGGCTACGTCAAGTCTAAAGTCTACAGAAATAAGCCAGCAACTATTCCAGTTTTGGAAGACAACATTTCCGAAGAAATTCGGGCTATTCCGGCCGAAATGCTCGAAAAAGTTGCCCAAAATTGGACTTTCCGAATGGACCACCTAAGACGCAGCCGCGGTCAACATTTAAATGAAATTATCTTCAAAAAGTAAATGTCATGGACCAATCTAACGTTTCAAATAAAGAACCGATGAGATTTTGCAAATTTTATGCGTTTTTTTTTAAAAAAAAGTTCTCAAGCTCTTAAAAAATCACCCTTTATAAGCCGTCCAAAAGAACCAGTTCTGATCATGGTTGTGGCAACCTGCAACGGTATACACATCCCTCTCTCAAGAGAGAGAAAGATATCTCCTTCTCTTTGCCACGAACCAGAGACAAAAAGATCCGATTGCCCTTCGTTATTCTCCCTTTCTTTCTGTATTGGCCGACGAACGGCAACCCGATCTGACTATATATATACTTGTGATGATAGAGATCAGTAAAAGATATCCCACTTGAAATCTCGTGTTCCCTTGAATTTTTGCAAGGCCCCAAATTTCTCCTTATGGTGGCATATCACTTACAAGCCACACCACTACAGTTTGTGTAGTAGCAAAACACGGTGGGCCAAGGAGACAAAGTACGGTAGAAGGATGAGCTACTTAACCGCGGGTGAACAGGTGGTAAACTGTATCGAAGTCGCCGTTGACCTAAACCCAGGAATAGAGTGATAAAGAGGGAGAAATATTGACAGAGAGTATAGATAAATTCGAGAGTGAATTGCGGTGAGTGCTACTCGATTACAAGGGTGAAACGAATCAAGTGGAAGCAGTTACGACAGTGGGTAAGAATCTCGTGGCAGGGACAGAGTGCAAAGGGACGAATCACGAAGAGAGTTCCGAGAGGCCCTGCTTACCACCTGACGGTCTCGTGCCCGCAACCCGAGAGTCTCGCAGAAGATTCGGTTGCTCCTATTTTGTGTATTATGTTGCGCCGCAATAGCCGTGACCAAACCCAATCGTTATCCTTTCCTCATTCTACTCCAAACTCCTCTCTTCAAGCTCTGAGCCTGAACAAACTGATCGAGAAGCCTCTTTAAATTGAGATATATATCAACGGCCGCTACAACAACCTGACTGACAATTAAAAAAAAGTATTTGTTACGTGTGAGACACAGAAACAAGGTTTCTAAAAATTGTTACTGTAAGTCAGGCTGTTTGTTATTTTTGGCTAAATAATTAAGAAGCCAATACTTCAATCGTCCGTATGTTTTTATAATCCAACTCTTTACACATTATCTGTACCAGCTTTCCTTGGAAAATCCAATTGAAAGAGTTCCAATCGGTTTCAATATGATTTGTAGTCCGTTTAGTAGGCTTCAATGATATTTTTAAAGCAGCTATTATTCTAAACGTGACAAGGTCCTAGAGCGTTCTCTATTACACAGTACATTAGCTTAGGAATAAGGCGGCAGATATATTATCATTTTCTTGGCTACAGATGTTAAGCTCGGCCAAAGAGTCTGTCGTGCTTTCTTTGTTGCGCTGACCGCAAACCGAAACCAAAAAACCACCAGCTTCCGGATTCACTGTGGGTATTATCCGATCGTCTTTCGGCTCGATTCATGGTTTCTTTATTCTTCCTCTGGGTTTACTCTTCGTTTGTATTTTCTTCATTTATTCATCGCATCTTCTTGTATTGCGACCGCCGGGACGTATTTTGAACCATTAAGGATTTAACAAGGCCTTTTGAACTTGTTCGACACTGCTTCACTTTACTTACAGTCAAGATCCCCACGTTTTAACACTTATCCCATAGTTTAAGGTGATGCGATACTACTTGGTCGATAAAAAAAATTGTAATCCGAATCTTTCTTCTACGGTTGCTCTATTGGATAAAAGCCAAGAATTGTGCCCTCCGTCTAACGGTTCTGCAGGCAGTCGTTCTTGTATTTTATTCGACAGATAAAACGTCGACGAAAAATTTCGGATAGAAAGATTAGTTATATCTCTCTCGCGCGTATACTTGCTTCACATCATCTAAACCAGTTCTCATGATTAAGAGTTTCCACTTCCCGAGTAGAAAATCTGTTGCGTTGAATCCGGCGCAAATCAGGCACCGTTAAGGCCCTGTCAATAATTATATCTACCCTAACAGGGCTTTAGCAATGCCCGATTCACATCGGATGTAACCCTACAGATTTTTTACTCAGATTCTTAAGAGAGATAGTAATAATGACGCTCACGGCGAAGTGAGAGAAAAATACTCAGACCGTCTTAAGACGATGTGTTATTCCTCGGTTCGTAACAAGAACGATAATGCAAATTCCGTACAGTTCATCGTTGTCGTTGTTTATCCGATAGATCAATCGTCGCGCAGGAATTCGCAATGGTTAAATTCTACTATCTCTCTCGCACGTACGGCGATTTGACTGTCACCTTATGAGTCGCAACTACGAGAAAGATGTAGATATAAACCACTGACATACTTATCTCGACCCAGATTTTTGGGAAACAAATTTGGAACTATGCGACGTACTCCCCGTCACATTTCATATGAGTCCCCCGTCACATGACTCTTTCGACATCCTAAAAAAAATCTGGGTTCGAAAGAAATATGTTGAAAGTTTGGAGATTAAGTGGCGAAATTTAATTGCGCCCATATTTCATTTGTAATACGAGGAAGAGAGAGATGCTTAAAATATTGGAACATGTTCGGTTAAACAGTGAGGACGTCGACTGTACTACGTGGTTCGCCACATGAATATCTCATCGTGTGTATGAATGCTTCGGCAGATCGTTCGCTCACGAAATACGAAACCACTACAGCCGCGCGCGTTAGCAGCATGGTCATAGTTGTTTATCCCCATTATCGTTCCTGCCGTCGTATTATATTCGGCTCGAAAATTGCCTCATTGTTGTAAAAACGAAATTGCCCGACTGACCATTCAGTCTGTCCTTGACCAAAGCCGTTTACTATCAGCAATGATCTCGAAACTGCTGTTTGACGCTGCTTTTGAACAAAATCACCGCAATTATGGTTGCATTCACTTCCCAGAACGTTCTTAGCACGTGCTTATTACGCTTTCTTAAAACGTTAAAAATAATCAAAATTCGAACATTGCAAGAAAATTATCTAGTAATAAATCAATGTAAGTGTTATATTGTCCGTTACAAGAACGCGCGGGATTGCAAAGTACACATTTCATTAAACATAACTTTTTTAATCTCTGTTATTTTCTTTATTTTTTCTCTGAGAGAATCCAGCATTCGAAAAAAACTGTATTTAAAATATTTTTCGAATGAAGTAACTACAAGTTATTATTAACGAAGCCTGCAAAGTAGAATCTTTCACATTCCGTTCTCATTTTTAATCACCTTTCACAAAGCCATCTCTATGAGGGAATGTGATGATTGATTTTGGCTCTGTCATAGAGAAAGCTTTGTAAAAAGTGATTAAAAATAAGGAAACAATGTGCCATGTTCTATTTGCAGGCTGTTGCAGGCTTGTTTGAAAGTCCAATATCTTCGCTAAATCTGTAAAAGTTAGCGAGCTATCCAAGGGCAGGTTCCACAGTTTCTGTTATAAGGATTTGGAACACACGAATTTATGTTTTAGCCCAGTTTTAGGATCCCGGTAGAGGATCGAAGATTTCTCAAAAATGTTACATTTTATAACTTTCGATGACCAATCAAACTCAATACCAAGCAACCTTGGTCATAACTACATCCGTGCTGAAGTATACGAAAGTCATTTCGGGATAACGACACTCTCACTCACATTTTTGTTTATGGTTCTAACATAAGTGGGCCCTTACAGGCTCAGCGTGACGCGCCCTCCACTCAAAGAGAACACCAGCAAGGGATAGACAGGACGATAGCCGTTTCGTCGCCTATTAGGCCATTTTTAACCGATTTTTAACCGATACGTCGAACGGTTGAAACCTACTTTGCTTACATTTATATTAAATTTATTAATACTTTTCCAACTGTTCATCTCATTAATAAATATACGCCACACGCACAAATAAATTTGTAAAAACGTCAACAATATATAATAATTATATTATTATTCTAAATAAAATACAATAAAAACGATCTATGGTCTGAGCACAATGATTTAAATAATCATTTATGCGCTTTGTTGGTTAAAAAGGGCTTAGAAAAGAAAATCCGGATGTGAATTAATGCCTATCAGACAGAATTGATATGAGGCTCGATGAGAGTATGTAGCTGGAGTGGCACAAGGGAATAATAAGCGAGACGATGAACCGGGTGTTTGAATTTGACGAGCAATCGACGCCTCCGCGTTAAAGTAAAATATAGAGAGTGTGTACAATGTATCGCTTGAGTAAATCCCGCAGTGGAGTTTACTAGGCTGTGAATGATGGAGTCACTGAGTCAATCATACGTTCGATAAATTATGCGATCAAGTGGATGCTGATACATCCAGTAGGTTTGTACTGGGCAGTCGATAGCTTTGTAAGTACTACTACAGTATTGTACGATGGCTTTGATTTTCTTGTTTGTGTATACTTAATACCTGCGGGAGACTGTAATCTCGTAAATATTTAATTACTCATGAATTTCCTTGGTAACCCGACAGTCAATTTTTGTTAATTTTTTCATACTTTTCTTTCTAACGGTGATTTTTTGAATACTTAAAAAAAAAATTAATGCATCAACGGAAAGACACTTTCAAAGTCTAATCATTATACTTTATAATCATTATACAGGGTGTTTGATTTAAAAAAATATGCTCAAATATATCGAATACTAAGAATTGAATTGAATAATGTTTCGGACAAAAATTGTTGTATACGAAGAGGGACATCGGATGAGCATATCGGCTTTTGAGATCGGGGCTTCTGCTGGGCTCATTGAGGCCCAACTTTTGTTTTTAAGAGAAACCCCCTATTTTTTATTGCATTTTTTTATTTCTCCTTAAAAAATTAGTAAGTTTTACTCCAAGTAATTTTTCGTTTTTCATCTTCGAACAGGCCTAAAACGTTATTCGAAATTTATCCGTGGCTTTCCACGGGTAAATTTTCATCGATAAACATTGAACAGATTTTAAACGTTCGTTTGCATAATTTTTTAAGCATTCCTAAGCATTTAAGAACCGCCGGCATTAGCGTTGTCCGATGTACACCGCGGAGAGGTCGCTCAGTCGGATTTCGTACATCGTGTAGCTCTGAAAAGGGCTGGTTTCATGTAAATTTGTTAGTCAAGTCCACTTCTTAATCGCAGTGTTCGGTTCTTAATTTCTTCGCAAAGACGTATTGCCATTCTTTTCATGGGAAAACTTCGAATAACGTTTTGGGCCTTTTCGAAGATGAAAAACGAAAAGTTTAATCTACGTATACTCAATACTATTTTTCTCTTTCGTTTTTCACGTTTATCTTCCTTTAGGGAGTGAACAGTGATTCCGCGTGAGAACGAAAGAACGAGCGTATTAAAATAAAACCACAAATGTAACTTTCCTAAAACAGTTTTGAGCTAAATTCTACCAGTGTGCTCTGTTCACTTGTAACGGAATACCAACTGTACACGTTATATCTACCGACGTCCGTATCCATCCATTTCATCTCACCTCACCGCATCCCGCTCCGCGCCTTACCGAAGACGAATGTATAATTTATATTTGTCATTCATCTCCGTCTTGTTTACCTTTGTTATTTTCCCCGTATTGATCCGACGAACGAGCGCGAGTTCCAAAGAGTGAATGGGTTGAGAAGAACGCTGTGCAGAGGGGTTTAGGGGTTGGTCTCCTTCCGTACGAGGGGCATGGGCGGGTGGAGGGGCAAGAGACGTGGAAGGAGAAACGGAAAGAGAACGAGAAAGTAACGGAGAAGAAGCTACGAGAGTACGTATGCAAAAGCATGAGGGAGAGAGAGAGAGAGTTTTCAAAAGTTTGAGGAGTGTGCTTTGCAATACGTGGCGCTCCCAGTTTACGCAAACAGAAAGTTTGAGAAACGTATAATGTCCGGGATAAATCAAGGAAATTTGATAAATCAACAGAGCAGTGCAGAGCCTGCCGGCGGAAGTGCTCTTGTACACTTACTATATAACCCCATAGCTAATTATGTCTTGTTTATTTTCATTATTTTGTTGTAGAGTTGATTTACCGTTTGTGACCACCTTCAAACTTTTTCTAAGTTTGCAGGTTTATTTTTAGGTAAATGATTACTGAAACGATTTTGATTTTACCTGTATTTAATTGTAATGGAATATCATTTGATATTTTTGTCATTAAAATGCTCGCGTTTCTACGAGAACATAAAAAATAATCGAACACGAGATACACAAAGCACAACGTAAACAATAATACAATAAAGTAGAATTTTATATGTGCATGAGATTACTTAATTCCAGTCTTTACAAATTGTTAAATATTAAAACAAATTGTTAAATATTAAAACTTCGATTCATGTTGTTTGATCGAAAAAAAATGGCAGCGACACGTTCTAGAGTATCTCGTCATCCTTGAACTACCAGGATCAACCCTTTGGTGAGTCAATTGATATTTTCTTTTTACGGTGCGAGGGTCTCGAGAATAATTCAATCGAATATAAATCTCGCGTTACAAGGTATTCGTTCAGCCATGGTGCGTACCAACATTTGCGTCCTGTCACACGTGTTCATGTGCTAGATTTCCCTATGTGTTTATTTCGATAATGTAAATTTATTTAATTTCGCTCTCGCTCATTCCGAGAAGAGGATATTAAAGCTCGCGTTTCATTAAAATTCCATAAAGAGCATGCTATTGATCGAGCAATAATCCCGATCCTCTCTACCATAATGTAACAATCTGAACGGCGATGCATTTCCGCCATCGCTCGTTTCTCGCTCAGACATGCAGTTGCATAAACGTGGGTGGACGGCCGAAGGTGACGTTCTCGTTAGTTCTCGCTATTTGGTTGAGCTACCTCAAAATACATCACACATATCTTTCTCGATATCCTTGAGATTTCCTCGATATCTTTGGAACATGTTATGCGTCGTCTTCCTGTATGCATCCAATCGTTTCGCAATTTGCTGCATACAAATACAACTGAAGATAAGCTCAATAGTATGGCCTTTCCCATAAAAAAATCATGCTAATTATGTTGATTTTTATTTAATCACTTAAGCTGATAACCTTGCTAGAATTTTTACGCACACGATCCTTGCATTATACATTGTTTGAACTTTTGTATACATGGCCCTTTCGTGCATTGTCGTAGCATAAAAAAACATGAGCAACGTATCTAACAATCAAATACGTACTCGTATTACCTTGGAGTATAGCTGCACGAATTATTGGCAACAGGCAAAAGGTCAAAAATTGACATTTATAAGTTAAAATTGATATGATTGTGCTTCGGCAATTGACGATCATATTAAGCGGAGGTGTAACCTCCATACTTGAGGACGAAACACTCACACCTGCTGACGCCATCACATCGAATTTTTTCAGATTCTTTTCTCGTAGCACACTGAATAGAATTGAATAGAATTTGGACAGTGGGCTGCCTATACGTGAATCTCTGTTGTAATGCTAGTAAAATTGTCAAAAAATAGGGTTCTTTTACAGTTAGCCGGGTCCGAAGTCCCTGGTAGTAGAACAAAATTCTAGCGCTCTCTCGCGGCATTCATACTTGGCAAGGGCTCACGACCATGTCTCGCGGATGTTTTTTCGAAAATGAAAACTGTTTTTTTCCATGTAATGTTTCTCAGTTTATCGTATCTAAATTACAATCGGAGTGGACCAACCATGTGTGTTTTTGTGCTGGCTATGTGGTAATGTTATACGTTTTATTATTTTTTGCACGTAATAATTATAGATGTTTATTTTTCCATTCAGCCATGGCTGTAGACAATAAATATGTTTTTTTTTTATTTGAATAATTTTACTAGCATTACGACAGAGATTCATTTATGTGCAGTCCACTGTCCAAATTTTATTCAATTCTGTTCAGTGTGCTACAAGAAAAGAATCTCAAAAAATTCGATGTGACGGGGTAAGTGCTTCGCTTCCCCTTAATAATGAGAGTTGTTTTAAGTATCGGCTGTGAGAATTGATATCGATTTTTCTGCGACAAAAGTCTGCAACGGAATGTTCCCCGTTACAAAAGTTTTTCAATACAGCCAGTTTCCTCGTTGCAGTCATATTTCTTTCTTATACTTCTAAGTATTTCTCTTCTGTTTGGTATAATAAGTACACAAGGACGTAGAGACATTGAACCACGAGCGCATGTCCACAGACGTTACGTCACGCTCGAGAGATAAGCTTGTCCTCGAGGTGTTTTCTGTAATACATCATCATCAGGTTGATGTACGAGGCACTGTACGAGAACCAAAGTGATCGCGCGAGTGACGTCAACGTGGCGAGCATCTCGACGTGAAAAATGATTAAAGTGCATTTACTCCTGCGGTATTCTTCTTTACGTTGCAGCAGAACTACATGAACACATGAAAATATTGTTCTGTCAAAGAGATTTTTCATCTATAAGTTAAAATCCGTAATCCGTAACACTGATTGAAGGTCGTATATCATATTACGGAAAACAACAATTATTATCGAACATTTTAAGCGTCAGGCCCTCAGCCATCTTGCGACTGTCGTGTACGTGGACGTCGATATTATAAACAGATACATACGTACTATATGTTCGACTGTATCGCTGTTACCACTACACAGTAACGACGTGGCTACAGGTCACGTATCTTCATAGTTTGAAAAATTCCTGGCCCGATTTCCTCTACGACGAAGTTCCATTACATTTTTTAATAAATTTCATTATGACATAACCTCAATGCTTCTACACCTCATTCATTAATTCCTGGATCAACAAAGGTGGTTAACAAGAATATTAAAAAAAAACAAGAATTTAAAAAACTTATTCTCCATTGTTATAAATACTCATAATGTAAAATGGGTTTGTTAAGATTTTTTATCTCGTAAAAAAAAACAAGAATTAAAAAAACTTATTCTTCATTGTTGTAAATAGTCATAGGTTAGAATGGGCTTGTTAACCAGCATCTACTGTATATGGCAACTTCTAATATTTTACAGAATTAGTCATTTTTTCAAATTTAACATAAATGCTATTTCAGTTCATTTCGATTCAAGTTATGGCCGCAATAAATTGGACTTGAAATTATATAAATTCATGAAAAGTACTTGCACCCATAGCTGATGAAATGTTCGTACTTATTTCTCTATTTTGTTCTTTATAAGAGAAACTTTAACATTTTTATTGTGAGAATATCAATTTATATTCTACGAGTAAAATCGTATAAGTTGGAAGCTTTTTTAATAGTTATTTCCATAACCATTATTAAAGTTTAGAAAAGCTATAAACAGTGATCACAAACGATAAATCTACCCTACTGACACATCGTAAATAATGAAATTCGTCATTCTTGTATGTTAATTTTTCTATACGCTGCCACACTGTCCGTGAGAGCGTCGAGATAAACGGAAAGGACGGATGAGCATAGATAATTTATATTAGGGATGGGTGATCTTATTTATATGTAAGCATTATAAACCGGTATATTAATTTTTCTATACAAGTATGATGTAAAATTAATGAACGGTATGTTAAACACGTTAAAAAGGTCGTGTTTAATATTCAAATATCTTAATATTGCTTTATAGTTGTACATAAAATTTTATATACCGGTTTATGTATAAATGCTTCTTATACAGTTTCTTAACGTTCCAAATATTTTTTTTTCAGAATGCTATGCACGATAATCGATCTTCAACATCTAGTTTTTAAAATGGATAAAGAATCGTTTAGAATAATCGATTTTGTGATTTTTTCTTAACAATTGATTCTATAAAATCGATTTCTAATTGACGGTGATGCTTAAGCGATCAGCGTGTTGCTCTGGATGTCCCCTGAGTAAAGCAGCATCTCGTAATGCCAGTACTCGGATAGGTGATCGATTAGCCGTACGCTAGCTGGTGTATTCAATCGTTGAAATATACTTTTTCCGGAGTCGGATTCCCTGTAGGAAAATCAAACTCTGTCGAAGGGATCCACTGTACCGACACAGGTTTACCGAAGTTTTGTTGTGCCTTGGTTAAGCTGCGATACAGTAGTGGGTGGTAAGTAAGTTGCGGGTGCATCACAGAAAAGAGGAAATAGTAGTTCGAAGTAAAAAATAAAAAGCGAAAGGAAACACTTTGTAAAAACCCGAAATCCGCTAAAATACAACGATTGAAATAGAATCGATTTTTACACACTGAATGAAAATTGTAGAAAAATCAATTAAATCTGCGATTGCTTGTGACGAACTAAATATCTAGTTGATTCAAGGAAATTATTATTTTTTTTAATCACAATAATCAATATTTATTTGTTGAATCAACTAAATATTCAATTTGATACTCGGAATCGTATTTTTAATCAATTTTGCAACATTTTTCTCTCAGTGGACTCAATCGATTGTTTAGACAACGATGTTTTTTTTTTATCAACATCGCTCAATTATAATTCGTACTACTGGCGTTCCTGCAATATTTATGTTGACTACGTCTACGTTGAGCGAGAGTATAAAGACGAAAAGAGGAGATCCGAGTATGTGTGTGCGAGAGTCAGAGAAGTAAGTGCAAAGATCGCAATGTCAGTAAAGGAGCATTGTGAGTTGAGAAAATGTATGTAGGCACGAGTTTCATACACCGGAGAACATATATTACACGTAATATAGTATACGTAAGGGTTGTACCGGAGCCTTTGTAACTCACCATGTTTTTACTTATGCAGGGGCTGATATACGGACGGAAATTCTACGAGGGAGGAGGGACATACATAAACATCAATGTACAGCACTTTCTCATATTTAAAACAGTTTCGACGATCCCATATTTTAACTATCTTCCTTTCACTCGTACTGTAGGGCGTTGATCGATCAAAGTTAAATACTTGGAACGACTAACTATGATAACTAGTTTAAAAATGGGATCGCTTAAGATACAAGAAGTTATTTAACTTCTCGTAGGAAGTAGGCTTTGTCAAGGGTGGAAAATTATTCAGGAAACAACGTACAAGGTTTTACTTTGCACAATATTTTTAGTGTTTGTCGGTATATATATACATTTTTCCAATAATTTCTTCATAACTTGTTAAAAAATGGAATTTTTTAAGATACGAGGAGTGAAATAACTTCTTCATAATTGGTTAAAAAATGAGATTGTTAAATAACAGAAATAACTTCTGAAGTTTTTAAAGAATTTGAATAACTTCTCGTATCTTGAACAATCCTATTTTTGAAAGCGGTTATGAAGAAATTATGGAAAAAATGTATACATGCCAACGAACTATAGAAATATTATGCAAAATAAAACTTTGTACGTTGCTTTATCAATAATTTTCGGATTAAGGAAGTATGTCGATCAATTTTGGCTTTCTCGTAGAGGAAACGTTGTAAAATGTGAAAAATAATAAAGAACCAAGCAACGTATGCAAGTTTTTACTTTGCATACAACCGAGAAATTTTTTCTGAACCTTTTTTTCTCAACGAGTTAGATCATTATGAGTCTCTTGATATAGAAATCTTGAAAATAAAATATACTCATGAATAAAAAGGTTTCTCTACACGAAAGAAAAATCAATATTTACTTTTCACTTTGAAGTGTAAAGATTTGTATTTTTGTATTGAATGTTCACAAACTCGTGGTCTTATGTAAAGTAAATACTTTTATAAACAAGGAGAAAGATGGCTGCGACATACGGAGTCGACGTGTTGTGTACAGACTCTTGGGTAAAGTGGCCGAAGAAACTGTATAGAGAAATAAAGTGAAGTAGAAAACGTGAAAAGCGTGGGAGGAGGGTTTTGAGTTATACAGAAAGTATTAGTACATTTTGGGATACTCGACATCTATGAACAAACGACCAGCAATGGAAAATATTTTTAATAAAAGTTTATTCAAAATATATTTTACTATGAAAAACTATGTCGAACTTGATGATCTGAATAATTTGTCAATAGCTGCTTTCTTGACAACAAATCATAGCGCGAATAATGGTAGTGTAGCATCGGTTTCAGCAACGAAAGTGTTTAATTTCTGTTCATTGGTAACAAAAATTGTATAAAAAATCCTCCACGATATATTGTTTGCAACGATGTTCTGAACATATAAAAAAAGTACCACATCGAAATATAAGAAATTGTGGAAGCAGTTCCATTTTTGTCCATATAATTGTGTAGTAAAAAAAAAAATAATTCCTAAAAATATTTATATTTCGATTTGAAATTTTTTTTTGCATGTTTGACGAGATCTCTTACGGCAGAAAATGTTCAACGAGGCTGGATCTGGTTTGCAACTTTCTCGAGTAGGTAAAAGTACCTTACGGTAAATCTGAACCGAATAAGGAGAGATATAGGACTAAAGCTACAGCACAAAGTGAGATGGAACACGAAGAACGCAGCAAAAGAGGAGAAGCAAAATGGGCGCGTAATAGATACGTTGGTACTTCTGTTGTGTACTTCATAGCTATATATATTATGTACTTAGTGTATTCCATAGACCTATGTAGACGTGTGCACAGACGTTAGCAAAGGTTCTCGTACTCCGAGGCCGGGCAATAGTCGGGACTCTGCAGTTCTGCGGACTCTATGCGTCCTACTGTACGACTCGAGTGCTCATTTCAGATAGGAGAGTTTCAAACTTTTAATTTCTTCAGTTTTACGCTGGGGTTTTTATGACTCGGTGCCGCCATTGTCGCCGCTACGAGCGCTATACCATCGTCCGTGCCCTTTTTGCCCTGCAAATCTTTCAGTATATACATACATAGCCACAAGTTTAACGTACAGAAACGTCTTGTTGGTCTGGGAGCTTGGAATTACTGGTTGCTGATAGTGATATACATCGGCACCGACGACTCTTCCGTCTCATTTCGCTTTTCGCTTACGGCTTACAGTCGTACTTACCACCGTAGTAGTCGAGGGTACGATTCTCCTCGGTAATTCGACTGGGCCCAATGTAACCGACAATGCGAAATTTCTTCGCAAGGAACCAAAGCTCACCGCAAATCTCTTAAATGAATTTTCCCTCGAGCTCAGCTCCTGTCAACAGAGATACGAAGCTTTCGTTTCTTTGAATTTTTTTCCCGCATTTTTTTCCTCTATTCCATGATTTCGTTTATTACAAAAACATTTTTTTTAATTACTTTGTAAAGAATCAAAACATGAGGTTGTGCACCACGTAGATAACTTTTACTGAATAATTAATAATATACAGAAACGGGTACTTCTTGGTACTTTTGTTCGTTTCGTTTATTTTTTGTAATTTTTTTTCATATAATTCATTACAAGATAACTTTTTGAACAACGTTACACAAAGTTTGGACATTCAGTTATGTTTATATATCAAATATATAAAATTTATCTACGTGGTGGAATAACCTCATGTTTTAATTCTTCACAAAGTCATTAAAAAAAATTGTTTTGATATCCATTTCATGAAAATTATTCTGAATAAATGCAACGAAGAAAGGAAACGATCGTTACTCGGTAAATTTACATTTTAACATTTTAAAAATTAAATGTTGTGCCAAAATAATTAAAAAATGAGTGAAGTAAAAGTTACAATATGTAGTTACATATCACGTAGATCACTTTTATCAAATAATTCATGAAAAAAAAATCACGTGATGCATAAACAAAATTTTTTAATTCCAATGGAACTAAATGTAACTGGTTACATCAAAATTGAAACCTATTGTTTATTCGTCTCATGATTTGTTTATCATAAATTATTTTATAAAAGTGATCGACAGACGTCGATCTCTTCCTGTTAGCCCCAAACTTCTCGAGCAACCCCATTGATTTTTCCTGTGTACATTTTATTCTACTGTTCAGCATTGTGCAATTTTCGTTATTTACTTATGATTTATCGCTGCATTATTTTAGAGCGAATGTCGATCGTGAGAATGATTGAG